>VZRR01001229.1:103684-123124 GCA_013398015.1 Oreocharis arfaki | reverse complement strand
AGGGGGAGCTATTTACATTTCTGAGCTGACCCACCAGCGCAGGGTCTCTCCTGCACCAGGCGTTTCCGGCATCTCGGCTTCTACCGTTGCCAGCTCAACCGCCCCAACACTTCCAAGTGTTTTAGCACCCAGTGGGCAGCAGGCACAGGGCACCTCCAGGCAGGACCTGGCCCTTGACACATTCCCAGCCAAGGGGTGCGCCCAGAGATGAGGGTGGTTACAGTTTCTGGTTCTAAAGAGCTGATAAGGGCTCTCAAGTGCTGTGGCAAAGCTCCGAAGAGGGAAAAAGTGGCACCAGAGCTTCGTCCTTGAGCAGAACGCAGCAGTCACCCCCTTCTACCACCCTGGCATTTGGCCTGGAGGTCAGACCTGGGTTTGGTCTCATTGGAGTCTCTGGGAGCTGAAACACCTCCTGGTCCCCACTCCTGCCTGATGGGACATGCCAGCTCCAGCTCCCTTCCCTCCCAGGACAAGAGAGCCATGGAATATGATTTCTGATTTTTCTTGTGTGCAGTTTCAGAATATGAGACTTAATTTTTTAATGTGACACTGGTACACAGAAGGCACTGACAATGGAAATGGCCATGGGCAGGTACTGGGAAGGTCCAGCCCAGGCAGTATAGACGTGCACCACAGGACAGATGAGCCTTGTCACGCTGGGAGCTCTTGGTGACATCCCCCTGAAGCGCCTTGAAATAATACACCTAGACAGGCAACCCCAGAGCAGGGAGCAGCAAAAGGAGGGAAGCTGAGCTCAGGAGAGGAAAATCAGTTTGCAGCCCAGCTCCGGTATAAATACAAAGACACTGTGCCCCACATAACGATGTCACAGAACCATGAAGTCCCAGAACGGCTTGGGCTGGGAGGGGCCTTAAAGCCCATCCAGTGCCACCCCTTGCCATGGGCAGGGACACCTTCCACTGTCCCAGGCTGCTCCAAGCCCCAGTGTCCAGCTTGGCCTTGGACGCTGCCAGGGATCCAGGGGCAGCCACAGCTTCTCTGGGCACCCTGTGCCAGGGCCTGCCCACCCTCACAGGGAATGATTTCTGATCCCTCCTCTCTTGTCAGGACACTGAGGGTCCTCTGCTCACCCCTCCCCTTGGACTTTTGCAGGAGCATCCCTGCTGCTCTCTAGCACATCCTGCAGCAGCCCCTGCGCTCAGAGCCTGCCCCGTGTCCTGAGGCATCAGCCGAACACTCAGTGGGACTCAGTCACTGCTGCCTCGGGAGCCAACAGAGCCTCACCCTGGTGTCAGCACAGCCCGGGCTGATTTGGGGAGACGGACGCTCATTCCAAACAGCCTCATGGCATCCATCAGCGCTGCTTTGGAGCGGCAGAGGAGACAAAGGAAGGCAGGGAAGGGCCTGGCTGATCCCTTGTTAGGGAGGCTCTTCCCAGCGCACACAATGTCCTGCCAGGTGGGATCCCGAGCAGGCTTCAGGCTCCAGCCTGTCTTCAGGGCATCACTGCCGGGTGCTCTGCTATCCCTCCACTGTCCCTGTTAATTGGCTTCTCCCAGCCCTCTCCAGGCCCTGTCCTCCCGGTGCTCTTCAGGGAACGGAAAGGCGAAGCTGACTGAAGCTGACAAGATTTCTTGAAAAAAAAAGAGAGAAAGCTTGCATTGGCTCCATCAAAGCCTTTTATTAAAGCCACATGGGGAAAGAGCTGCCCTGTCAGACAGCTTTCGGTATTGAGAAAACATGAAAGAAACCAACAGCTATAATCAGCTCAAGAAATTTATTGCATTTTTTACCCTGATATGGTCTCACACTGCTCGAGATTTCTTTGAAGGTGTTGCAGGTTTATTGATTGTGAAAAATGTCAATGTGTCACATGCCCAATTAACGTGGCACTTCTTGCAATCAATACCCTAATTGCCTCTCTTTAGAGAGGCCATTAATTTAATTAACCCCCTCCCTCCCCCAACTTGTTTTGCCACTTAAAATATTTTAATAAACAGATGATCCAAGGCCTGTGTTCCTTTTGTGATGGGAAAGATGAAGGAGAGCAGAGAGTTCTTAGAGATTCAACATAATTTCCAAGGGCCTCTGGAGCTGTGTATCAGCTTATAGGGAACAAGAGAGCAGCAGAGGCTGAAGGTGCCTTTTTCCCTTGCCTGCCTTATCCTGGCCTCTTGTTGGGTGTCAGGAGACAAATCCTCTTTAGCAGAAAAAACCAGAGCGAGAGACCTGACCTCCCGCAGGCTGTGAATGGAGCTGAGACCAACAGCCTGTGAAGGTTGTATCAGGAGTGACATGGTTGCTGTCACTTCTGTGGTTTATTTTTTAGCCAGTGCACTGGAGTTTCGTGGAGCTGTTGGTGTGCTGAGGTTGTCAAGAGTTAATCTGGGCCGTCTTGCTGTGGTTTTGTTTTTATTAGTACTTAACAAATGGCTCTGGCATGATTAGGCTAGGCTTAAAAACTGGCTAACTGCTAGATCTGGGGTGGAATCGTTGACTCTCCATCAGCCTTTAGCACCGTCACTCCTAATTGGGTCCCACAGGTATCTCCCCAGGCTGCCGAGCTGCTCGGCATCTTTAGCAGTGATCTGGAAGAAAACAGAAAATCATTACTGATAAAGTTTGAAGATGACACTGAGAGACTCCTGGAGCAGTAAATAATGGCAAGAGCGGAGTAATCAGGTGGTGGTGTTTATATCACTTAGCAAATTGGAGGTGATAAAACAGCCCCTGGTTGAACACAGCTAAATGCCAGGCCGTAAATGTGGGGAACCAGAAATACTCGTTGTGCTCACAGGGTGGGGGAGAGGAGGTGGTGGGAGCGATGTCTCTGGAAAGATCACGAGTTTGTGGGGGAAATCCATCAGGATTACGAACTTCTCCTTTACTGCCATGATTAAGAGTGGAGGTGCAATATGCAGAAGTAGAGCAGCTTGAAGTTTAATTTCAAACAATGGCATAAAAAAGAAATAGTGAAAAATAACCTGAGGGTAATTGTTCTTGAGAATTTATTTCCCTCCTTTACTCCCACCACATGTATCTTTGACTAGCCAAAGCAGTGGTTACTTTTCCAAAATCAAATACTTTGATAGTATTATTTGGGAGGAGGGAGAGACTGGAAATCAAACCTCGGCTGGGAACCGTTCCCACTCCCTTTATGGGCAGCTGTGTTTAAATCTGAGATCAAAGATACGGAGTGGAAGGCAGCAGAGCCGTTTAAGCAGGGGCTGCTGTCCTTGGGGAGCAGAGGCGTGGGCAGAGGAATCCACGAGCCTCTTGATCTCAGCCTGTGGAGGGGAAATCCTCAGAAAGGGGATTAAGAGGGAGCAAACAACCCTCTATCCCTCCTGTCAGCCATGGAACCCTGGAGAGAGAAGCCACAGGGAAACAGCATCTCCTCTCTGCCCAACGCACATTAATTACTTAATCAAGTGAATCCGAGCCAGCAGGAGCTGCTGCATTTATGTTGGTGCTGGAGACCCTCATCCAGCAGACCTGGGTTTCCCCCTTTGCCACCTTTCTGGCTCTGGTGTGTCCTGGCCCCAGCTCGGGCTCTCGCCCTCCAGGGTGATGTGAGCTGTGCCAAACCTGCTGGATTCACTTCCCCTCCCCATTGGTGCTGGGCGCTTCTGGGCTCTCTGATTTCCCTGTAACTTGCATGTCTCAGCCCCATCCTTGGAGACCTCTGCTACCCATGGGCCAGGAACACTTGGGTGAGGTTGCTCCTGGCAGTGTGATGCTTTGGCTTTGTCTGTCTCCCCCCTGCCAAAGTGCCCAGGGAACCCAGGGGTGCTCTGCAGGTGCCAGAACGGATCCTTTCAGTCATTTGTGGCTTTGCACTCCTGGCTTGCTCCAGACCGTGGCAAAGGTGATCTGGGCAATCATGTACCCTGCTGTAAACCACTCCCAGCTGGCACCGTAAGCCCAAACAGCGGCTTCCCACTGCTGGGTAAGTGTCCCTGTGATGGCAGGACAATCTCATGGCACTGCTCAAACATGAGGTTGGGGGCTCTGGCTGTTTATTTGCAGCCCCTTTTTGGAGGGAGACACCAGCAAGGGTAGAGACAAGGGCAAGGTTGAGGGGCTGCAGCATCTCATGGCTCCAGGGCATTTATGGATTTGCTCCTGGCCGAGGTAGAACTCATGAGCTGGTTCTCACAGGAACTATGTGCAAAGGGAGGAGCAGGATAGGGTGTTGGAGCATCATCCTGGCAAGGCATGGGATGTGTGGATGAAAACACGGAAGAAGCAGCTGAAGGAGGCCCCTGAAGCATGTGGCTGAGGATGACTTCATCAGCAGATGGAGGAAAGACAGGAGCAGAGTAGCTGAGAAGCAATTAACGCTTCATCATTCCCAAGGCTTCCCCTAAACTAACAGGCCATGAACAAATGGCACCTGGGGTAAACCTTTCATAAGCAACCTACTGCCTGTAGGAACTGTCCCCAAGCACCTCCGAAGGCTCCTACCTGCCTGTTCTGTCTCAAACAGATGCAATTATTTTGCTGGTCCTTTGAGTGGTCTCTTAGGACAGATTTCTTTGGGCTGGCAAAGGCAAAACTGTAAAGACTTTACTGCCAGTCCCTGCATCTCAGAGCTGCATCTGCTCATAATAAACGCACAGCACATCTCGAGGAGCCTGCTGCTGTCTGGGCTCTGCTCTCATACGTGCACTGAGCTCAAAGGCAGCTCCTGGGCTCTGGCATGGCTCCCTCCTGGGAGGGAGGGGTGCTCTCACCTCTGTGCACCTCACCCACGGTGTGCAGAGCCCACCAGCGGAACAAAGATGCTGGAAGGAAACCTTCAGTCATGCTCCAACCAACCTCTGTGACCACCTGTGCTCACCCACAGCAGTGGTGACTGTGCAGACCCCAAATCCAGGCAGGCTCCAGCTGTGCCTGTAATGCAGCCTGCGGTGAGCCAGCTCAGTCCAGTGTCACCAGAGATGGGATCCTGCCTTGTGCTGCAAGAGAGTCAGAGGGCCCAGAAGCCCTGGAGAATAGCAGAGGGATGGCACTACCAAAAGAGAGGCAGTCAGAGGAGCCTGTCTGCACCCAGTCAGGAGGAGAAGGCTTGGCCATAGTGTGGGGACCTGATGTGGCTTCCTCATGTCAAGAAGAACTTGGTGAACACCCAGAGCATGCAGAGAAGCTGGGGCTGGGCAGGGCTGGTGCGACCTTTCTGATCCAGGGAGAGTTAAAGAGGTGTAGAAATCTTTGCCTTGGTGCAGGTTTCAGGATGGCACATCAGCAAGGGCAAGGGGAAATCCGTAACTTTTCTTCTCTGATGAGGAGCTTGGCTTCCCAGGCCTTTCCTTCCTGCCTTTCCTCAAGAGCTGGGTTTTCTCAGAAGACACCAGCTCTCTAATTTCTAAGGATTAACACTCCTGAAGCTTTCTGCAGAGCTAGCAGGCATCACATGTTCCATGCGTGGCTGCTCCCAGCAGTGACTCATCGTCCCTGCCCACCTGGGGCTGCTGGAAAATCTCACAGAAAGGTCTGGGGAGCCTTTTGAGAGCCAAAGTTAGCTCTGAGCGTGTGTGTGCGTGTGGAGCAGCAGCTCCTCTGGCCATATGGCGCCAGATCTGCTCAATGGACAGACCCACCACATCTCTCTGCTTCCTGAGAGCAGAGAAGGAGGGTGATTTCAGAGCTGAGGTTGTCCGTCTACCTGAGGGGGCCCTGTGGCTTCCTTCTAAAAAACCCCAACGATGTTTGCTTTGTGGGAGCCACATTGTTCCTCCTCCTGATGGGGGAAGGGGTTTGGCCTGTCCATTGCAAAGTGTTCCTGTGGCAGGGAGGGCTCTGTGCTGTCACAGAGGGACAGCAGGGCTAGCAGAGTGCCGCACCCTTGGAGCATCCAAACCACTTTGTCTCCAAACGTACCAGGTTAAAGAAATGAAGCATGCCCCTGGTGGGTCAGTTTGGGCCCCCAGGAGGGAGGAGAAATGTGGAGGGAGGACAGCAAGGGCTGTGTTCTCCCCCCCCATCCCTTGGCATCGAGATGTACCTGTCACTGCCCATCCTGGCCTCAGCCCACTCCTACTCAAACACTTCAGGGTATTCCCCACCTCGCAGGTGTTGAGCAGGGCTGTGGCAAGGGGGTTCTGGTATGAAGAGAGGTTGTTAACATTTTGAACAGGCCCTGAGTGCCCATGGAGAAAAGCAGGATGTGAGAAACACTCCAGACTAGCTTGCCCCATGGAGATGGACACATTTGCCATTCCTAGATGAACTCTTAGTCTTGTTTCCAGAAAACAGCTCATTACCCTCAAGCAGGTCCTTGCTTCAAGTTAGTATCTCTTAGGCAGAATGCTTTAATTTAACATATGTAGTGTTGGTGAATCCCCCCCAATCCTCAGTAAATTAGTTCCAAATCTCCCTCTTAAGACCTCTGTGCCCTATTGCTCGGTGCAGGGTGGCATCGCTTTGTGTCTCCTTAGATCTGGGTTGGTTTGAAGAGCTCAGGGCTATCGGATTTCTGCTCCTTGAGCAGCAGCTGCAGATAATGATCGAGTCACTCTTGACCTTCTCCCTGATAAATGAAGCAGAGTGAGAGTCTGCCACCCGTTCTCCTGATTCCCTCCTGTGCCTTCTCGGGTTTATTGGTGTGATCCCGGTGAGGGACTCGCTATTCCAGTAGTGACAAACTCAGAGGCACAGACTCTGCCCTTTCCTCAATAATTTGGAGTAGTTATTTGTCTCTTTGACTTGATGTACTGAAATCACTCTGAACTTGCTGCTTGCCCCATCTTCTCCCTAACATGTGGCTCCCAAAGATGGAACTCCCCACTCCTACTACCCCCGATATTCTCAGTTGGAATTATCAGTTCCTAGATGGGCGCTCTCACATTTGGCCATTTTTGCAGGCTCATTACCAAACTTTAGGGGTTGCTATGTTTATCCAGCCCTTCTGCTCAGTGTGCTGACTGTGTACTTTCGCAAGGATGGTGTCTGAGGCCAGCTTGGACAAGGCTTGGAGCAACCTGGTCTAGTGGAAGGTGTCCCTGCCCATAGCAGGGGGTGGGACAAGTTCTCAAAGGTCCTTTCCAATCCAGACCATCCTGTCATTCTACTCTCAACTCTCTTTTCCACATTATTGCTAAAAGGTTAAGTTGTATGGCCAAGAGCCAGTGTCATTTTCAGCCCTTAGGAAACACTCCTGCCCTGTGATGCCTTTTGTGCACATTTACATTTTGAGGCCCCACTCAGGAGTCAGGGTGGAGATCAGTATGCTCTTTACCCATTCATTTCAGGAATATGGAGCAATCCTGGCTCCAAGGCATCTTCTGATAACGCTCTGGGACATGAAGGAATAACCTGAGCCCCTCCTGCTCTGACAGCATCTTCTGCTCTGTGCCAGCCTCTTGTCCCATGTGTCTGCTGAGGGGGAAAAGTCATTTGGGAGCATGAGGCAATGGGAAGCGTTTGATCATCAGTCCTCAGTCTCTGTCTGAACATGTGCTTCTGCTTCCAAACAAACAAGTGGGAGAAAAACCTCACCATGAAATATTCAAATACCTTCCAGGCTGAGAGTGGGGAGGGCTCTTGCCCCAGTTCTCTGCTGCTCTCAGGAGCTCACCATCCAATGCTTCTCTGCCATCAGGTGATGCCGAAGGGCACGGGTGCAATCCCTCCCTCTCCAAGTGACGAATGCACCAGGCATGTCCTGATTTGGAGGATGCCGGGGGAATCTGGGGGATTTGCCTTTGGCTCCAAGCCTGCTAGCCAATATTACAAGATTAAGGAATTGTGATAGGAGAGATCTGAACCCCTCTGCTGCTTCCAAAGGCAGCCTGCCTTCTGCAAACAGCAGGGAATCCCTGCTCTGCCTCACCAGCCCTACCCCAGCTGTGTCAGGATGCAGGGGGTGAATGTCAGCCTGGGCGACTCCTCCAGGCCAGGTTGGACAGAGCAGCCTGGTCTAGTGGAAAGTGTCCCTACCCATGGGAGGGGGTGGAATGAGATCAGCTCTGAGGTCCCTGCCAACCCAACCCATTCTGGGATTCTGTGACTCCTGGGTTCTCCTGTCCCTGACCACAGCCCTGATCCCCAGTCACGCTGCTGGCGAGTTGTCACATCTCATGGGCCAAGGTTCTGGCAGCCTGACACTCCCCTTACACCCAGCGGTGCAAACAGCAGAGGTGCACGGAGGTCACAAGGACAAGAGCACCCCAACATAATCCCTGCACCAAGGAGCTGCACGGGGCTCTCAGCCAGGCTGGGTGGGGGAGAGTCCTGTCTGAGCACCCCTGAACCAGGACAGCCCAGAGGAGACAGATCAGAACTGAGCAGTCCACAGAGGGCACTCCAGGACATGGACACACCTCAGGGCACAGCCAGCTCCTCACTCCTGGAAAGAACCCTGCAAAAAGCAGGGCAGTGAGCTGAGCCTGCAAATGTATTCCTTGGGAACATCTTCCTGGGGGTGATCTGCAGGGAGCTGCTCAGGATTCCCAAGATATTTATAGGGTACAATGACAGGTATGCATGCAAGTGATGAGATCACAAGGATCCACCTCCTTTCACAGGGATTGCCTTGACTTTTCATGGTTGGACTTGATGATCTTTGAGGTCTTTTCCAACCTTAATGATTCTGTGATTCCATGATCTGATCTGAGGACATGTCCTGATTATCACCCAGCTGAGATGCTCCAGGCAAGATGCTGCTTCCTGAGGTACCTGTGATCTGCCTGGTGCCCGTGGCTCAGTATGGAGCTGTTTTGGGGTAACAGCTTCCGTTTTTGCTTCGTTTTGACTATCCTTGGGTCTGAACTACATGTGGTTCCCTGTATCTTGGTTTGAACCTAGGGACTTGTTTCCCTTCAGGAAATGCAGGCAGACAAGGTCCCTCATGGCCAGAGCCCTGAGCTCCAATCCTGAAGCTCCCAAAATGCATGAAAATTTGCCCGAAAGGGTTGGAGAGAGCACTGCAGGCATCCAAGTGGATTTTCTCAATCAGCCTGAACAGTGGCAGAACTCCCTCAGCAAATATCAAGGGATCAGCTGTTTTCTAGCAGCTCACTTTGATCACAGAATCACAGAATCAGAATCAGCTGAGCTGATGATGAGAGGAAATCCAACCCTGGCCAGGGCTGACCACTCCTGCAAGTGGTGGAGGAGGAGGAGATGGTGTTATATGAGCTCAGCCTTCAACTCAGGAAGAAGCTCAGAAGTTTGAAGCTTTTTGCGAGAGGAGGAGGGTTTCAGCAGGGTGTCAAGAGAACATGAGCTCATATCACTGCACTTATTTATATCCCCAAGCCGGCATCTGTTGCGCCCAAGCTCGCTGCAGTCCTCAGCATTAAACATTTCATTAGCCCACAGCCCCTCTGGCAGTGCTCACACCCGCACACAGGCTGTTTAGCAGCCAATCCATCCATTTAATTTCTCATTAAACTTTAGATGTAATGAATTTTTTAGTGGTCAAGTGAATAAAGCAGTTAAAATAAAAAATGGCTGGATAGCAAAGGTTTGGCCTTTGCTATTTTCAGCCTTTAATGATGCTGTGGTGAAGCCAAGAAGTGCCTGTGCTTCTTTGCTGGGTGAGCAGGTCCCTTCTGGGGGAGGTTCTTTGGAAATACCATCCTTCCAGCCTGAGCTGGAGGCTTTGATCCGAGGAGGGGGAAGCCAGGGAATAGTCAGTTCCATCAACAAACATTTTGAGGAGGAAAATGTTTGGAATCTTTAAAGGGCCAGCTTTCCCTTTTTTTTTCAAGTGACTGCAGTTTTTTTAAGAAATTATGCTGAAAACAAATAGCCACCATCTACCTTCAGCAGAGCTGACAGATCTTCAGATGATCAACAGCTGCTGCTTTTAATGAGCTGAAAAAGAATGTTTGCGTGAGAGACAGGCAGGAGGGAGGTTTGGAGCTGTGCACAAAAGCTATGGGATGCCCATGGGGCTCTCACGGTGCCACTGGGGTGACCCTGCATTTGGGTCATGCGTGGATGTGTCACCACTGGCTTTCACAGAGGCCATGCCGTGAATCAGGGGCCTCTGCCATGGCCAGACTTCGCTTTTGGCAAGAAGTCTCTGTATGGATCCCACTCTGGAGAGCTTTCCAAGCTGAGCCTAGAAGCGGCTCTGTCCCTCTTGGATCAGGGCAGTGGAGGGGCAGCTTTGGGTATTTCTCAGCGCCTCTGTGGCCATGAACCCTCCTGTGCTGCATGGCCTGGTCCAGCCCTGGTGCTCAGCCAGCACAGTGGCTTTGGGCTCCAGGGCCAGAAGGAAACGCATTCATACAGGTTCTACCAGAGAGTGGCTCTGTGGGAGGGGGTGTCTGAGTCCCCCCATGATCAGTGGGGCAGTTCAGAGTGGCATTGCTCCCACTGAATGCAGGTCCTGCTCCAGGTCCATCCTGCCACCCTGGGATTGCTGACCTGACTCACCCCTTCTGGCACTGCAGGTCACAATCTCCATCTGGGCTTGGGAGGGTGTGATAAGGTCAAGGGTATCCCAAAGCAGCCAAAAGCAAAGGAGCAGCAGGAGGAAGAAGAGGCCTGGAATTTCAGCCATGAGAAGGTGGGAGCAGAGGCAGCAGATCAAGGTGTGCCAGGAACATGGGCTAGGGGAGAGAAACACCCTTGAGCAGGTTTCTCACCCAGAGAACCTTGATGGACTGTTAGAGCCTGGAAGAGCTGGGGAGAAAAATGAAGTGACAGAAAAACAGTGAAAAACATCCCTCCTTTGGGAAAGACCAGACACTTTGTTCTGGGAGAAGGCAAGCAAACACTGAAGGGGGAGAGGAGAAGGTGCTGCTGGCAAGGATGGGGAGATCAGAGCACACGTGGAGGCAGGAGGTGGAAATCTGCAGGAGGAGTCAGGATGAAGGAGGAGTCGCCCTGCAAAGGAGCACTGAGTGCTTGTGAGAGCAAATGAGGTGCAGGGAACACCTCCGAGTATCTCTCTTTTTGTTGTACTCCCTCAGCTGTTCTTTAAATTTGCCTTTGATGAGTCCTTTTTTATGAATAAGAACAGGGCCTGAAGTTGTACTACAAGGAAGAGGAAAAAAAAGTGTGTTAACAAGTTTCCAGCTCCAGAGGAGAGGTTCACGCCTCATCAGCTGAGACAGGAAGGATGTCCTGAGGAACCAGGTCTGCACATCCAACCTTGGATATGAGGTGACTCCCTTTTGGGAGCCAGGTTTCTGGGACTGGTTTCTTAAAAATCCTGGAGGTATTGTATTTATTATCATCTCTTCCATGCTTTCCCTTCAGGAGCCAGGCTAGAGAGACACAGGCAGCAGCTCTGGGCTCCCAGCAGGAGCAGTGGAACATGGATGGTGCCTCCAGGGTGTCCTGAGTTGCAGTGTATTCTATTACCATCTTCGTGAGCTGTGAAACCAGGTGGGGCAGTGTTTCCTCGCCTCCTCCCTCTGGACTATCTCCTGTTAATGGGCCCATCAGTGCCTTGCCTTGTGACTCATAGATAACGGGCTCTGGACTATCTCCTGTTAATGGGCCCATCAATGCCTTGCCTTGTGACTCACCACCCCATTGTGAGATGCTCCGCCTGGGAGGAGGAACTGAACGTTTCCCACCTGGATATAATCAGAGGTTTTCAGGCACAAAGGCAGCCTTCTCCGCTGGATTCCTAGAGGACAAGGAGCTACATGACTGGACCTTCAGGTGAAGACCAGACCCTTTTCCACAGGACCACTGTTTCACCAGAACCATCGCACCCGCCCTGCTCACCGGGAGCCACCAGCACCGCTGCCGGCTGTGACCAGCACTGCTCCAGGAGGGGAAGCTGCCTGGCAGCCGAGAAGGCTGCACTGGGTGACTGTGCTGTTTTATTATAACTGCCATAGTCATTGTTGTTTTGTTTTATATATATATATATATATTAGTAAAGAACTGTTATTCCTATTTCTCATATCCTTGCTTGAAAACCCCTTAATTTCAAAGTTACTATAATCCAGAGGGAAGGGGGTTGCCTTTTCCATTCCAAAGGGGGCTTCTGCCTTCCTTAGCAGATGCCTGTCTTTCAAACCAAGACACAGGGTCAGATCCCAGCCCCTGGATTGTGGCCACTTCCAGCACTGCCACTGGTAATTTACAGCTCTTCATTCCTGTGAGCCAGGAGTCCAATAAATAAATCACTAGAGATGGGTGAAGAATGAATTATCCATCGGCTCTGAGAAGCTGTGGAGGTGGAGAGGGGGACACCACCTCACCTCCCCGGGCTTGGCCAGCCCAGGGCTGCCTCCCCCAGTGTCCCCAGTGCTGGGATGCACACAGGGACTCCCCTGCATCAATCACTGAGCTCAAGACAAGCATGTAGAAGAGAGGAAACATCAAAAGGACACTTTGACACATACTTAACATTTTATATATTTTGTATAAAATGGAAAAAAGGAGTGTTTTAAAATATTCATCTCCTGGGAAGCAGCCGGGTGGATAAAAGGCTCCCAGTCTGCAGGGAAAGAGGAGGGAAATGGGGCTGATGTCTGTGTTCTTTGGCTGGTTTTGAAGGAGAGAGCAGGAGATTCTTAAGAGTGCCCAGGGTGAACTGGAAGGTGCTGAGGGCATGAGAGTAATGGGAAAAAGCCCCCAGGCTCTGCCTATCAAAGCCAGGCACGTTTGGTAACTCAGAGATGCCAGTGCCACCTCCCAGGACTCAGTCACAAATCTTGTCATGGGTGAGATTCTTATCAGGGTGCCAGGGCCTGGAGTCCTGCCGGGAATTGTGGTTCTCAGATTGGATTTCACAGAGGAACATTTAAAGCCTCTGGCCTTGGAGAGGTTTGGAATTGCTGTCATAGCACAACTCAAAGGTTTGGATGCTGGGGATAAACCATTGGGTTTTGTTGCTGTTACAACATGGGCGGTGAGGAGAAACCGGAGGTCCAAGTTAGAGGTCAAATTAAGGGAAGTGATAACCCATTTATTTAGTTACAGGTGGGCTTTATATAATCCTTGCATTGGTCTATGGCAAAGATCATCAGTCCCTGGTCCAACCACCTCTCCAAGTGATTGGCCGGACCCCACACCACCTGTTAGACTCCTAATAGGACACACCTGCAAGGTGTTTAGAAAACTATCTTGCTTGTTTATGTGGGAACCAAGGACTTTCTCACAGAATACTTGCAAAATGCTGGATTTTTCTCCGCCAGCAGCTTTTCAGCATCCATGGGGTTTTTGGTTCTGTTTGTTTGTTTGCTTTATTTTTAGCATTCTGTTGCTCAGCCAGGCCCAAAACTCAGGGCAGGGGGAAGAACTGAATGTTTGAGTCTTCATATTGGGTCCAGTGGTGCAGGTACTCAGAGGCTGGAGAGACCACACCAGAGATCCCCAGAAAGAGCTGGTGTATGGGGTATGGGATAGAGGGTATGGGGTAGGGGATAAGCCCCCATGCATCAGCCTTCATCTCTTCTTCCTCCATGTGCAGCAGCACCTGGCACACAGCAGAGCAGGACAAAACCTATTCACAACCCCCAAATTCATCCTCTCATTCCACCCTTTAACATCCACCTCCGATCCCATAGGTGAGCCAGTTCCTCCCGCGTTATGTATCTATATCTATATATCTGTATCTATTGCTATAGCTGTTTCTGTATCTCTCAGCTCTCTATATCTGTATATCTGCAGAGCTTGCTGTACTCCCTGTTCCAGAGTACACCTGGGGTTTTCCCTCCCCATTCTGCTTCCTTTCTCTCAAAGGGCCAAACAGAGGTGTTGAACTCTGAAGGTCTGGATTGGCTTTTCTTTCCCCTGTTCTCTCATTTAGTCCTAAATGTGTCCCTGGATGGTAAAAACTTCCTCTTCTCTGGGCAGTGATGCAGGGTGGGCAGTGGTGCACATGTACCCACTCCTGTCCATGGACACATGGGGTGACAGCTCTCCTCCCTCCTTTACTGACCAGGAACCCCAAATTCCCTTGCTGGCTTAAGTGACATCCCACTTTTTTCACTCCCTTGTCATGTGGGATGGCTGTCCATGGAGGGTCATGCTGGGGACAAGGGCAGAGTCTGGGGCAGGTGCCAGGCATTGGGACAGCTGAACCAGCCCCCCTAGTTGGTCAGGAGAATAACATCTCATTTTTCACATCATTCCCATTTCCATTCCCTATCTTGCTTTCCATGAAAAATGTGAAAGCACTAATAGAAAACTTCCTACAGAGGTTTCTTGTTTTGACAAAAGATCAATTTCCCATTGAGCAGATATTTTAAGCCAATATTTCTGTCTGCTGTACGAGGAATCAGTCACACTGCGGGGAGGGAGGGGCGTGCCATGGCACAGTGACTGTCAGAGACGCTTGGGCTGGTGAAAACATCTGCCCTGAGCTCCCTGGGCAGCACTATGTGAGCTGGGACAGGTCACTCTTCTTTTGTGTCCTGCCCTTTTCCCTAATGCTGGAGAAGGATGAGCTTAATAGGGTTGGTTTACCCAAGAGGTGCCCTAAACAGGGTGGATGCTCTGGGACACTTCGGTTGGGCTTGGTGATCTTAGAGGCCTTTTCCAGGCTAAACGATCCTGTGGTTCTGTGGCTGAGGAATAACAGCACTGCCCAGATTTCAGTGAGTGATGTCAGCTCAGTGAAATAAGGTGCATCCCTCCCCATGGCACCATACCCACGGGGCAGCAGCACGGCTGTGCCATCCCCTCTTGGAGCAGCAGGGTTTGCCTGCTTGGCTTGCTCCTTCTGTGTCTTGCTGCTCTGGAGGAAGGATGCAATGGTTAAATGGACCCCATAGGAGAGAGGAAATCGCTCCTGTCCCAAGATCAGCTTGGGCAGAGATATTTCTGACCTGCAAGGCAGGAGGAAGAGCATAAAGAAGCCCCAAAAGGGCCCCAGGGTTATCAGCCAGACATCCAGAGACCCAGAATCTGAACTATCTATGGATAAAACTTCCAGGAATGAAACTTCTCAGGACTGTGCGGAGTCTGCTGCAGCTCGAACAGCCTGAATTGGCTGAAAGGGATCCCAGGAAGCTGGACCCACTTGCAAGGGCTCTGTAGGCAGGGGAGAGCTGTTAATGAGCCTTTTCATGTCCGTTCTATCTGATCTAATTCTATTCTGTCACTTTCATTTTTCTTTCTGTATGAAGTTAATGCAGGTTATAAATAATACCTGTCTCTAGAACTGACTGATCTTCTTTGGGGAGCTCATTTGGGGAAAAAGGCAAGGCAGAGACACCTCAGAGCTGTGTCTAAATTGGGGTCCCATCACAACGGCACAGGCTGCATCACACACGGTCCGGTGCCGGTTTCCAGGCTGGGAAGAAGAAAGGGTTGAGAAAGGCACAGGAAAACTGTGAGGATGGGAGGTTAAAGGTCATTTTGCCTACCCTATCTTTTAGAGGAGCCTGGGGCGCAGCTTGGGCTGTTCTTTCAGGCCTTGTGTGGGAGAAGGTTTCTAACACCGTAAAGATTTTCCAGTCTCTTGAACAAGGCCAGGATATTGCTGAGGAGAAACAGTCAAATGAAATTGAAATGTAGAGGAGCTCTCAGAGAGGGAGGACACTGGTAGCAGGTGGAGAAGCTTCAAAAGCCTTTAGAAACCTCCTTCCAGCTAAAGCTGGTGCCCAGGTGAGTGGGTGCCCCTCTTAACTGTGGCATTCCCCACGAAACTGAGCTGTGCAATGGTGTGAGGAATTTGTAGCCCACGAACCCAGCACCAGGGCCAGCAGAGCCCTCAGGGCTGTGTGCCTGCCAGGTGCTGCTCCCCCTCAACCATCTTCATTACTGAACCTTGTCTCCCCTTTCATGTCTGATCTTTTCCTGCCCAGACTCTGCCCAGTTTGGACACCAAACTGTGGCAGCCACAGGCTGAGCCAAAGCTTAAGGCTCCACCCCAGCTCAGTACACAGAGCAGGTTTAGCCCGGGGCATCACACTCCATGGTCCTATTGAGCAAACTCTGAGGAGCCTGAGGGTGAGGACAGCAGAGGAATAAAAGAAAGGGAATCTTGCTCTGCAAGATCTTGCTCTGTGCACTTACTGCATGGCTGGGTTTTTGGTTCTGCAGAGGAAAGCTGGAGAGCATCTGTCCGTATGTTCATGGGATCACAGAATCATGGAATGGTTTGGCTGGGAAGGAGCCTTAAACCCATCCCATCCCACCTCTGCCATGGGCAGCGACACCTTCCACTGTCCCAGGCTGCTCCAAGCCCCGTCCAGCCTGGCCTTGGACACTGCCAGGGATCCAGGGGCAGCCCCAGCTTCTCTGGGCACCCTGTGCCAGGGCCTCCGCACCCTCCCAGGGGTGGAATATTCCTTCCCAATATCCCATCTACCCCTGCCCTCCTTCAGCTGTTGTGTCCTTTTCTGCTTCTATTGGCAGTTAAGAAGCACAAATCTTTCCTGTCCTCTGCTCCTCCCATTGGCCATGAAAGTGTTTTGCTGATCAACCAGCTACTGCAAAGTCAGGGAAGGAGAGATCTAGACAGGGAAGGAGGGTGCCAGTCAGGGAAGTGCTGCTCTGCACCTTTGGCTCAATCCAAACAGTGCTGGGTTTGGAAGGAGGCACATGGGGAGTGCTCGTGGGAGCTGGTGTGCACGTGGACAGATCTGTCTGAGGGGCTGATGTGGATGAGGTTAGTGCTAATTGAGAGTGTTAATCAGCTCGTGGGGGTGGTTCCCTGCAGCTGTCCCCTCCCCTTGGCCAAAGGCTGCTGGGATGGAGCCAGCTGGACAGGCTAGGGTGGGCAGGAGCCCCCAGGAAGGGGCCTTGTACAGAGGGTGCAACCCAAAATCCGGGGTTTGTGCAGGGGAGCAGCACATGGCTGGGCTGTAAACGTTGGCAGAGGGTTGTGTGTCAAAAACAGGGCCCTGGTCCCACTGAGGACAGGGCCAGGAGCAGCCAGAGAAGGGGGAGATCCTGGATGTGCGTCCCTGGAGAATTCCATCTGAGTGAAGGAACAGTTTTCTTTTCAGCCTGGAGGATTCAGTGCCTGGGCACACCATGAGGGCCAAGGCTTGGAGTTTCACTTGACAAGACACACATTTAGTCTTTGATGTTCAATAACCTGCTAAATTAGCCTGTGGGTTTTCACAGAATGACCGAACAATTACGGTTGGAAAAGCCCTCTAAGATCACCAAGTCCAGTGTCAACCCAGCACCACCACAGTGTTCACCACTAAACTCTGTCCCTGAGTGCCACATCCACATGGCTTTTGAACACTTCCAGGGATGGTGACTGCCCCACTGCCCTGGGGAGCCTGTGACAATACTTGCCAACCGTTTCAGAGAATAAATCTTCTTTAATATTCAATCTAAACTTCTTCTGGTGCGACTTGAGGCCACTCCATCTGGTCCTGTCACTTGTCAGGGAGAAGGGATTGACCCCCACCTCACTTTTGGGGTAACCAGCCCTGCATGGGGTTAGCAGTCATTTGGACAGGACCATCCCCAGTGCTTGCTCGAGGTCTCAATCAGCTGATGGAAAAATAAAACTAAAGCCGTGAATGTTGTCCCTGAAGAGCTAAAAATTCACTGAGAAGAAGTGCAGCTACACCCCAGAGGCATCACCTGAGCTTCTCAGGTCTGAGTTAAACCTGGAGGTGCGAGGGGGAGCCCTGGCAGTGAGGTGGGCACTGGTGTAGTAGAGCAGAGCAGAGTCAGGCAGGGGATCAAGCCCTCGGAGTCCCTTGTCATGGAGCAATGCAGCCCATGAGCTTTGGGCAGATTTAGGGTGTGTGGTGGGGTAGAGGTGACACAGGGACAGCTCTGCTGTGTCAGTGGGTCTCATGCTGTGAGCTGGCTCTGGGTTAGACCTCCCTTTAAACCTGTGCACCCAGGTATCTCAAGAGGTTCTTGTCTGCCCTCCCAGCACTGCTGCCTTTCTGGAGGAGATGCAGTGAGCCACTGGAACCTCTTGGAAAATCCATGCACTGCCCCCAGCACTCCATCTCTGCTCTGAGCAGCTGAAGGAGCTCTGTGGTCTCTGCCTCCTTGCCATGGCACTGGGAATGGTCCCCGTGTCCTCACTCAGCTGTGCTGCTCCCTGCAGCTCCCTGGAATTACTCTGGGTTTATTTGCAGTTCCTCTGGCAGTCTTGCACAAGTGCTGTCTGCTGCCCTGGCACTCCTGAACTCCCAAGGACCTGCTGGCTGAGGACTTTGCTCCTTCTCTGCACTCACATCAGGCTGGGAAGCTTTAATTTGCTGCCCTGCAGTTCTTGCAGCCTCTCCCGTTCCCTGCTTGTCTGCCTTTCCCTCCTCTTGGCTGTCTGCTAGGTTGGATGAGGATTTTTTCTGAACTGTCCTCACCTTTATTTATGGGGCAATTTGCATTTTATTATTTCCTGCACACACTTCAGAGCTTTTCCCTGCATTTATCTTTCCTCTCTGGGGTTCCTCGGTTCCTCCTGTTCAGCATCATCCACAGGGCTCTATCCTTGCAGCCCTGCTTCAGCTCATTTCCAAACACTTTCCTGTCTCCCTGCCTGTATCTGAAGTCTGGACCACCTGGAGGCTCTCTGCAGGTGCCGTGATTTACTGCCTCAGACCTTTTCACTATTTAAATCCACACAGAGCAGCTACTCCTATTCTTAGCTCTGACCTGTGCTCCTTTATCCAGCCCTGCCACAAAAGTAGTTTGTGGTTGCATTTTCTTTTTTTCCCCTTTGATTTATTTATTTATGCATTTAAAAAATGTATATATATTTTTCCATGTGGGTGAAAGAAGAACAGCTGTTTCCACTGGATTCCCACTCGGCCCATAGAGGGATCCTGGCTAGAGGGATGCCCAAACACTTCTGGCTTTTTGGATTTGAAGCCTTTGGCAGATTTTCCTTTCCACATTTTCCTTAAATCTGTAAAGCAAAATGCTCTGCTCTGCTGCCTCCTGAGCATGTGGGGAGTGTGTCTTCCCCAGCTCCTGCCTGTCAGAATTCCTGTTTCCTTCCCTGACCCTTCACTGAAGGGCAGCTCCCAGCTCCCCAGCTGGCTCTCAGATTGACAGGGGAGAGAAGAGGATGAACTGCCAGGATGCCAGGGCTGCCTGCGGGGACCAGCAAATGTTTGGGACCCCTTGGCAGCTCCTGGCCTGTTTTCCCTTGCCAGAGTGGTGGAATTCTAACTCAGAAAGGAGCTTTCAAAGCAAACTTTCCATCACTGAATTTCCGTCCCTTGGAGAGGACTCTGGTCCTCGGGATTCCTCTTGGGCAGCAGTCAAGTGGCAGATTTGGGAGCACTTGTCACCTGCTCCAGCCCAAGGACTGGCTTAAAGCTGGGTTCAGTTGACCCTGTGTGACTCCTGTGGTTCCAGGTCTCCATCACCATCAGCTCCATTCACTGCAGGGGAGGGAACAGCTCAGCCCCTCCCAAACTCCCTCCAGACCTGAAATCTGGAGTAATAATAATAACAACAACAACAACGGATTTAACAACAAGATAGAAGGACACTGGTGACTTCCCACTGAGACTGAAATGTCCCAGGTCCAGACTGGTCCATATTCTGTATTTCAAACAAAAAGATCACATTTTTTTTGGCTGTAAATGCTTCTTAATGGAAAAATAATGATTTTTTCAGCAC
>VZRR01001229.1:20905-103666 GCA_013398015.1 Oreocharis arfaki | reverse complement strand
CCCCCCCCCCCCCCCCCACCTTTCTCCTCTCTTGCCATCACCTCCCCCTCAGTTCCTAATACATTTGCGATGTCATCATTTGCCCTTCCCTGAGCTGGAAGGGACCCCCGAGGACCATCCAGCCCAGCTCCTGGCCTTATGAGCTCCTTTTTCAGCAGTAGGTTTAAACTCAAAACTTTGGTATAGATTCAAGTATGCCATTTTTATCTTTTAATATTCTTTTTTTATTCGATTTTTTGTAACTTTTTTTTTATTAAGTCTTTAAACTTACGGGGTTTATTTCTTTTTCCTCCCTTTCCAGCCTGTTTCCTAATGACAGGACTTTTCTTTGATCAGCCTTTCCCCAGACTGTCCATCTCCCTATTTCTCTGCCTATTTGCTTGTCACTCCCTCCCGCTTTGACACCACTCCTCCAAAACCCCCACCATTCTCACACTGTTTTACTGATTTCAGGGCATTTTGAGGTAGGGCAGGATCTGGAAGTTCAGTTCTTGATCAAAAGGCTGCAGTGTGCCCTGGATTATTGCTCCCTCCTTTGTCCTTTAGGCTGGGTTCCTGCATGGATAGGTTTGGGAAGGGTCGTGGCCGTGGAGGGATTTGGAAGTTCTGTCAGAAGAGAAATGTGAGGGGAACATGAGGAAGATCTAGTGAGATGCAGCTAAGGGGGGATTAGAAACCATATATAAAATTAGATTTTAGTTCTGATTTTACTGAGCAACTTTCTGCTTCCTGCCCTTTTATTTGTGCTGAAGAGGGAAGCGTGGAGCCCCAGTATTGGTAGGTTTTTTTCTCCTCCATGAAAGGATGTGGAAATGAGTCCTGAGCAAAATGATGGGGAGAAAAGTTTATTCCTTCTGTTCCAATTGGTCAGTGAAAGGCATTTAATTTGATTTTTCTTTCTAATCCAAAAATGTGCTATTTGTAAAATTGATACAATGCAGAGTATAAAACCCCACAGATCCAGCAGTTGTCCTAAACTCAATCCAAGTTTTAACCATCTTTCCATAGTATTATTAAAATTCCAGGTATTAGCAATCCACTGATTCATTCCCATTAGAAGGAGCATCTGCATTATGTGTTTTCTCCATTTCCCAGGTGAATGAGTAACCAAACCTTAGAACAAAACACTGTTATTAACTAATATATTCCACAGCCAGAAAGGAGGCAAAAGGATCCTGAGACAAAAGTGGGTAATTCTTTAAATGGCAAAAGGATTGAAATCACAACCAAAATATCGCCCTGGCTGGATTTCCACTGCAGGAATGATTTTTTCTCTTGATCCTAGAAACCTCCTTCAAAGCAGAAAAACCCCTCCCCAAATAAACAAAAAAACCCCAACCCAAAACCAACCAACCAACCAACCAAACTAACAAAAAAAAATAACTCCCAGAAAAACCAACCCCAAAACCTGTAGGGACTCATTTTAACCTTACATTTCTCCCAGTTGTCAGATCCAGGATCATTTTGAATAAAGGTTCACCCATGGATACATCTTGATTGATTAAAATTCCATCCTATCTACTTGTTTTAAATATATTTTCAATCACAGAGGATTTTTTTCCCCAACATGAAGTTTTGGCCAGTTCAGTTTTTAAAACCACTGGGGATTTTAAGGAATTGAGACAGAAAGAGTTTAAACATTAAAGCTCCTGCTCCAGGCACCTGGTGTGTGCTCTGGGTTTGGAAGGGGAGAGCAGGAGCCCTCTGGAGCAGGAATTACAGTTCAGGTGGGGAGGAAGTGTCCACCCCTCCAAGGTGAGACAGAATGAAGGGGGTGAAGCATTTTCCTCTGTAATCTCCCATGAAAAAGCCTCTGCTCGCAGATTGATTCCTTGGCCCTGTTTGGGTTGGTGCAATGAACTGACCCCACACCAGTCCTGAGCTGCTCAACCTCTCCCTGCCCTCTGTCCCACCCTGTTAGCATGGGATGGGATGGGATGGGATGAGAAAGGGGAGCTTGGATCCACCCTGGAGCTGGGGAGAGACTGGAGCTGGGTCACCTCCCTCCTGCCCTCCCAGCCCCCAGCTGACTCCTGGTCCCAGTAGTGGCTGAGCAAGGTCAGAGGTGTCTGCGGCTGCCTTTTGGCACTGTGTCTGGGTGTGGCACTGCCACTGCAGTGACGTGGCCCTGGTGGGACTGGGGCATCCTGGAAGCAAACAGGCCACATGAAATGGGCAGATGAAGCACAGCCATGATGGACTTCTGTGCTTCTGGTTGGACTTGATGAACTTGGAGGTCTTTTCCAACCTTAATAATTCAATTACTCTGTGAGATTGCATTTCCAATTCCTCTTCAGAACCCCTGAAGGACCCTCAGCTCCTGGTCATTTCTCTTGGGCTTGTCTGAAAACACCTCTACCACCCCAAATCAGAGAATCACAGAATATCCTGAGCTGGGAGGGACCCACAGGGATCATCCAGCGCAGCTCCTGGCCCTGCACAGACACCCCAACAACCCCACCCTGGGCATCCCTGGCAGCGCTGTCCAAACGCTCCTGGAGCTCTGGCAGCCTCGGGGCCGTGCCCATTCCCTGGGGAGCCTGGGCAGTGCCCAGCACCCTCTGGGGGAAGAACCTTTCCCTGCTCTGCAGCCTGAGCCTGCCCTGGCCCAGCTCCAGCCGTTCCCTGGGTGCTGTCCCTGTCCCAGGGAGCAGGGGCACTGTGAGCTGCTCCATAGCCAGGCTGGACCTGGGTTATCAGTCAGCCTTGGCCACTCTGAGCAGGTCAGGATGGAGCTGTCCCTGCCTTTCCCACAGAGAAGAACCAACAGCATTGAATTCTCTTCCTCAGCTGCAGGTTTTTGTGAGACCTCCTGTCTCTGAGACGTCTCCCCACTTCCCAACGTGCCTGGAGCTCACTCAGGCAGAGGTGCTGGCAGACGAGCCCATGTGATCCCAGGAGTCTTTTTTCTTCATGAACCCAGGCTAAAAATGAGTTTTGCTCAGTGCGAGCAACTTCACATTCTTTCTATGAGTTCTTTGATGATCAAATGTTTTCTCATTTTATGAAGTTTTATCCTCCCTTCCCAAAATAACAAATTTCCTAATGGAATCCTCCAGGTTATTATTTCTGACAGCCTCTGCCATAACCCAACAGTGTTTGTTCTCAGTCTGGCTTCTCAGATTTGACCAGACTTATCCTTGCACAAGGCAGGAGGAGCTCAGGATCCTAAGCGGCCAAATCTACCACAGAATCACAGAATCTCTCAGGCTGAAGCCACATTTGGTGGTGCTCTAGTCCAAGCCCTGCTCGAGTAGGTTCAGCTGAGCAGGTTGCCCAGGACCCTGTCGGGTTTTGGATATCTACAAGCTGGAGAGTCCACAGTGTCTCTGGGCAACCCATGCTTGACCTGCTTCATGCTGAAAAAAAGTTATTTAATCAACTTAATGGACTTGTGCTGGACTCATTCCATTAAATCCATATTTTTCTTGTTCTGGGGGGCACAGAACTGGGCCCAGAACTCCAAATGTGGCCTCTCCAGCGCTCAGCAGAGGGAAGGACAACCTCCCCTGAGCTGCTGGCCATGCTCTGCCCAGCACAGCCCAAGGACAGACGTTGGCCTCCTGCGCTGCGAGGGTGCATCCCCAGCTCATGGGGAGCCTGAGATCCACCAGAGCCCCACGGCCCTTCCCTGCAGAGCTGGCTGGGCCCCAGCCTGTGCTGCTGCCTGCGGTCATTCCTCCCCAGGGGCAGGGGTTTGCATCCCCCTTGAGATTCCTTCATGAGATTCCTCTCTGCTCAGCTCTCCAGGCTGCTGGGGTCCCTTGAATGGCCCACAAGCATCCCCACCACCATCTGGGGTGTCAGCCACTGCTCCCAGTGGTGTCATCCCTGACTGGCTGATGGGGTACCCTGTCCCAGGCCATTAATGAAGTTATTTACTTGGATTGACAGCAGCAGTGACCAGGGTGCACCTTTAGTGATTCACCCGCAATGGGACCTTGTGCTGCTGATGGCAACGCTCTGGGCCTTGTTCCTGAGCTGATGAGACACTGGTAAAAATTTCATGTGGGTACTGAATCAGTCTCTTGTCCCAGGGAACATGCAACAGGACGGGAGGAAATGGCATCGAGTTGCACCAGTAGAGGTTTAGATTGGATATCAGGGAATTTTTTTTCACAGAAACAGTTGTAAAACATTGGCACAGCTGCCCATGGCAGTGGTGGAGTCCCCATCCCTGGAAATGTTCAGAAAATGTGTGGATGTGGCACCTGGGGACATGGGTTAGTGATAAAGGTAGTGATGCTGGGTTGATGGTTGGACCTGATGAACTTAAAAGTATTTTCAAGCATTAACAACTCTGTGGTTCTATGATTTAAATGCTCATTTTTCATCCTGTTTCATATTTCATCCACTTTCTGATCATATTTCAGGAATTCCCATCCATCAGTCTATTTTGCCTCTTTTATTTCACAAAATGGAAAAGAAATGTGAGCAGTAACCAGTGAAACCAGTGTGAGACAGTGAATCCAGCAGGATGAGCTGCACTCCCGCTCCTTTGGGCACAGATCACTGCTGGAGAACAACCCTGGGCTCTGCCACTCAGCAGCTCCTGCCAGGAGCCGTCAGAGTTGGCAGCTGTTTGACACTGTGGGCATTTCCTGGTGCCTGGATAAGAACTTACTGGAATTTGACAGAGTGCAGGGTGCAGCCTGGCATTAAACCTCCCCGAAGAACGAGGTTAGCTGACAATTACTGCTCTGTAAGCAAGTCAATGAAAGATTCACTTTCTGTCCAGAGAGACTAATTATAAAATGAAAGCCAAGAGGGAAAGCAAACATTCACGGTGGATAAAAAGGAAATTGTTTGGGGAAAAATAATCCACAATGCCTCACCATATGGGTTTCCTAATATTGGCTTGATAACTCTGATATTTAATTTGTTGGAGAGTAAGAGGGGCATCTCTCTTGTGGGTCTGACCTTCTTCTTGCTCTTTTAAAAAGATGTTTCAAATATTAAAAGTTAATATTTCTTGGAGAAACATGATGACTAATCAAAATCCAGAGGTTTTTAGCCACATAATGTGGGACATGGAAGTGTATCAGTAGTTACTCGGCTCTGTCTCTCATGTGCCTTTCTCTTCTGTGGAAAGGCTTCCTTGAAAAAAGCTCTGCTTGAATTTCTCAAGGTCCTGCTTCCCCAGGCTTGGAGATTTTCACCTTTTGAGTTGGTTAGCACAATTTGCAGGAAGCAAGAAGGCTTAAATTTGTGCCATTTGGTTTCACGAGGTAATAGGTGGGACCTCACAACATTTAAGTGGATATCCTTGTGCATTTAATATAAAGAGGTGCAGATATTTACCCTCACTGAGTGTTCCCAGCTGTTTCCTCCAACCTGTACCTTACAGACTGCTCCCCAGTGTGGGTGACATGAGACCCCAAGGACTTCTCCTCCCAGAGCCAGGGGTGCCTTCACACACAAGTGTCTTGGGGTGATTTTATGATGATACTTTGTTCTCTAATCATCTGCTTTATGCCCAGAAATGACTGCTGTAGCTTTCGGATGAACCGGTGGTGCGGGGCCGGGGCCTGGGAAGCCCCACGGGCTCTGATCAAAGTCTCCTCACCCTGTTCGGCACGGATGGTTGCTTTGTTGCCTTCGCTGGTTTAGTTTGTGCTCGTTTAGGCAAGGAGCTTCTGTTTCTTTCCTTCCCCTGGCCTGGAGGCTTTTCACCAGCAAATCCTTTTGGCAGCTTTTTGTTTTCTTTTTCCTTGAACTGTTTCAGCTTGGCCTTCTTTTTCTCTTTTTTTTTCCGGTCTGTCCAGGGTGCTGGTGGGGAGGGGCCGCCCCAAACCAGAGACCTCGGAGAAGCTGAACCAACATGAAAAAGCACATTTAACTCCACCAACTTTGCCTGCTGTGAGGAGGAGACCCAGAAATCCAACAGGTTCCCAGCCGCTGCATGAACTCTTTCCTCCCCTTCCCTGAGGCAAAGCGGGGCAGCCGCCATCTGTGCATCATGGCCACGCGGCAAGGTGGGGGTTAAGGTTTTGAAATTTCAATCCTTTTCTGTGCCTTTCTGTCCCCCTCCTTTTTTTTGTTAATGAATAGCTCTTTTATTTTTCACTTTCTTCTTTCACTTGGCAGAAGAAAAGGGAGTTATTGAAGCCCGTTCTCTTTAGAGGAAACGCTCATTCCAGGGCTTTTTCTCCTGAAACTTGTCTCGAAACTGAGACAATGAGGAAGCACTGTCCAAAGGCCAAGGTGAGGTGCAGAAGGGACCTGTTCTGTTCCAAGTACTGCCGATGTCCCCTGATCAGGCCCTACTGAGAGTAGGAGCAGCCACTGTGCCCTTTTCCATGGGCTGGCACTCCCCAGGAGTGCTCCCTCCATACTGGTGGGACAGACACCCTCCTGGGCAGGACGACTTGGGTTGCTTTCCTTTGATGGGCGATTACCCACCTGAGCTAGTGCCAGCTGTTCTCCCCTTGGGCCATGACTTCCCCACACTCAGATCCACCCCAAGCAGCACAATTGCAGTTTCCTCCTGTGTGTGATGCTTTATTAAAGTGCAAGGGCCCCTTCCTGCTCTCACCTGCGTGTGGGAGATGAGTCAGGTGGATGTGGCTGGGCCCACGTGCTGTGTCTGAGAGGAGGAGCAGAGCCCACTCACTCTGCAGCTTAACTGAGCATTTTTTGGGGGTTTGGTTTTTGTTTTGGTTTGGTTTGCTCATAGGTGCACAGCCATCTGCCCCTCTACTACAGAGCTGTCTGCCATCTGTCCTCACAAAATAAAATAACTGTAAACTCCAAATGCTCATGAGCTGCAGAGTTAACAGCTGAGATGTTCCTGAGCCTGCGGAACAGGAGGCAGCATAGCCATCATCTGCTCTGGCAGCCTTCACTGAGGGGTTTGTGTCTATCCCAGTGTGTTTGGGCACATTCGGCCAAGGGAAGGTTTAAAGGATGGAAAAAGCAGAGCTGCAACTTCGGGCTGTGCTCATGGCACAACCCCTACCTGGAGAGAGCTCTCCTGCTCTCAGGGATGGGCCACAGGCACTTTGGTGACAGGGAGCTGCTCCAGGTGCTGCTGGTACCCAGGAGCTGCTGGTCAGACAGCAAGGATCACAGAATCATGGAATTATTGAGGTTGGAAAATCCGTCCCAGACCATCAAGTCCAAGCTTTGCCTGATCCCCACCTTGTCCCCAGCCCAGAGCACTGAGTTCCACGTCCAGCCCTTCCTTGGACACCTCCAGGGATGGGGACTCCACCACTGCCCTGAGGAGCCCCTTCCACTGCC
Organism: Oreocharis arfaki; assembly: GCA_013398015.1. Lineage (NCBI taxonomy): Eukaryota > Metazoa > Chordata > Aves > Passeriformes > Paramythiidae > Oreocharis > Oreocharis arfaki. The sequence goes on along the minus strand of VZRR01001229.1, from coordinate 96,424 downwards.
TGACCACCCTTCTCATGGAGAAGTTCCTCCTGATGTTCACCCTGCCCCTCCCCTGGCCCAGCCTGAGGCCGTTCCCTCTCCTCCTGTCCCTGTTCCCTGGCAGCAGAGCCCGACCCCCCCTGGCTGCCCCCTCCTGTCAGGGAGTTGTGCAGAGCCACAGGGTCCCCCCTGAGCCTCCTCTTCTCCAGGCTGAGCCCCTTTCCCAGCTCCCTCAGCCGCTCCTGGGGCTCCAGCCCCTTCCCCAGCCCCATTCCCTGCCCTGGACACGCTCCAGCCCCTCCAGGTCTCTCTTGTCAGGAGGGTCCCGGAGCTGCCCCGGCACTGGAGGTGCCCCAGCAGTGCCAGCACAGGGGACGGGCACTGCCCTGCTCCTGCTGCCACCCCAGGGCTGGCACAGCCCAGGTGCCCTCGGCCTCTTGCCCACCTGGGCACCCCTGGGCTCGTGTCCAGCTCCTGGCACCAGCACTCCCAGGGCCCTTCCCGCTGGGCAGCTTTCCAGGAAGATGGATTTGAGGGTAGCAAATGAGTCTGTGCCCATGTGCAGTGCTGGACTCCTGCTTGGAGAGTGCTGCAGGTGACCATGGCTGTCCATCACATGCAGAGGGGCTCCCTCTGGAGGGCTGATCCTCTTCCTCCTGAGGTTTTCTTCTTCCTGAGGTGGTCTCAGCTGCCCCAGGACACAACACAGACACCCCACAGGAGAGATTGTGCCACAGCTGCTCACAGTGCTGGGAATGGTGCTGGAAGGAGCCTCCTGCACCCTCGGAATGTGGAGCTGGGGGTGGCAGTCCTGGGTGAGCTGAAGGGATGGCTGGAAAGAGGCAAGAGCAACCCCCAACAACCCAAAGGTCTCCAGGGAGAGAAGCTGGACATGACCCCGTGGTACTGCTGGGTGGTGGGTGACCCTTCTGTCCTGTCAGGTTGTGCTGCAGGAGAACAGCGGGACAACCCCATGGGGTATGGGAAAGCCTGTGATGGTCACTGGGAACTCCTGCTGAGGGAGCTCTGACCCCCTTGGGGCAGATAAATGTAAACCACTGCAAGGACAATTCCCTTGACTCAACAGGCAAAGCAGTTTCTTCCCACCACGTTTTCTCTCTGACAGCTCCCTTCTTTTTGTCTTACCTTCAAATCAGCACAGGGAACACGCTGACAATGTGTGTGCCTTTACCCTCTGCGGGACAAGGGGTGACATGAGGCTGCTGGCCCCACTTTGAGAGTGACTCACGTGACTCTGCTCAGGGCAAACTCCAGGGAAAGTAGCCCCTGTGGAGCTTCCCTGTGCAGGGTCTTCTCATCGAAAAGTCTCAAAATGCTGAACCAAAAGACGTTAATTAATCCAAGAATTTTTATGAGAGGTAAAACAAGATAAACTCTGAAGGCAGAGAGAATTGGGATTATTCAGCCTGGAGAAGAGAAGGCTCCAGGGAGAGCTCAGAGCCCCTTCCAGGGCCTAAAGGGGCTCCAGGAGAGCTGGAGAGAGACTGGGGACAAGGGATGGGGGGACAGAACACAGGGAATGGCTTCCCACTGCCAGAGGGCAGGGCTGGATGGGATATTGGGAAGGAATTGTTCCCTGGGAGGGTGGGGAGGCCCTGGCACAGGGTGCCCAGAGCAGCTGCGGCTGCCCCCGGATCCCTGGCAGTGCCCAAGGCCAGGCTGGATGGGGCTTGGAGCAGCCTGGGACAGTGGAAGGGGTCCCTGCCCATGGCAGGTGGGGGGTGGATGAGTTTCAAGGTCCCTTCCAACCCAAAGCATTCCATGGTTGTGTGTTTCCATTTCCAGACCTGCACTCCCTGCAATCACCAGCCACCCCTCAGGCCGGGAGTCTCCTGTGACCACTCACACAGGACTGGGATTTTTTCCCGTTTTTCTCCATTTCCTGTTTGTGGGTGAGGGGCAGCCAGCAGCAGGTCCTGTCCTGCTCCCCACACCCCCTCAGGGTGGGAGGGGTTCTGTGTGCACCACAGCGTTTTCAGAAATGAAAAACTGGCCCCAAAGACCCAGGCTGTCTGCTGGGAGAATGGGTTTAGAATACAGGCGAGAGCTCTGTGGGCCTAAAATGCTCAGGGCAAACTCCTGCTTCAATTTCACTCCACCAAGGACTCCTTTTCACTTCCTTTCACTCCCAAGGTTTTTAATAGCTCTGGCCTTGGTCTCTTCACCAGCACATGAATGACAGCTGCAGGAGAACTATAACATTTTAACTGACATTTGTGTTTAGAAGCTCATCTATAATTAGAGACAAGTGAATCATCTGCACAAAATAATTAATTCAGGCCATGCTGCCTTTCTTCCTCTCTGTGAATTTTCCAGGAACAGGTTGCTGCACCCTGGAGCCTGCTCTCCATTCAGAGCTGGGAGTTTCCTCAGGCAGATTTCTCTTGCTCTGCTGCCTCAGCACCAGGCTGGGATTTCCCTGCGTGCTGGTCCCTGCCACGGGGGTGTGCTGCCATTCCCAGCCCTGGGCAGGAGGAAGGGGCCATGGCATGGATGGCAATTCCGTACCCGAGTGCAGGAGCTGTGGTTTGAAGAGGCTGTGCTGAAGCAGAGTGTGGTGGGCTGGTGCTGAGAGAGCTGAGGGGTGGACCAGCCTCTCTGGCTCTTTGGCTTCAGACCTGCTTGGACCATGCTGAGCCCCTCTGAAATCAGAATCCTGCTGACTGTTGCACCTCCTTCATTCCTGCAGACATGGGTGATGTGCAGCCCCACAGCTCTGCTCACCACCATCTCCTCAACTGCTGCCTGGAGAAAAGGAGGCTCAGGGGGGACCCTGTGGCTCTGCACAACTCCCTGACAGGAGGGGGCAGCTGTGGAGGGTTGGGCTCTGCTGCCAGGGAACAGGGACAGGAGGAGAGGGAACGGCCTCAGGCTGGGCCAGAGGAGGCTCAGGATGGATATTGGGAAAATTCCTTCCTGGAAAGGGTGGTCAGGCCTTGGCAGGGGCTGCCCAGGGAGGTTGGAATCCCCATCCCTGGAGGTGTCCAAGGAACAGCTGGATGTGGTACTTCGTGCTCTGCTTGAGTTGACAAGACATTCAGTCCCCGGCTGGAATCCATGGTCTGAGAGGCCTTTTCCAGCTTTACTGAGTCTGGGATTTGTGCACTGTGCCTTGGGGTCATCCCGGGGACCTTGACTTGCAATTGATGGTGCTGCTGTGGGCCTTGCCTTGGCTGGAATGCCTGGGATGGACCATCCAAGTTCCTGAAACCCCTGCAGAACCGTGTGGTCCAAGCAGCTCTGGTGTGGACCCACATCTCAGCCTGAAGCACTGGTTGAATGGGGGGTGACCAGTCCCCATGGAAAGATGGGAGATGGTTCCTGAGCACCCCCATGGCCCAGGCCTGTGCCCTGCACCCAGCACGGAGTGGGGGGACAGAGGCAGCTTCTTGTACGGTGAATTTCACAAAGAATTACTCTTTCTTTGCTAGACTTTATATGCACATTTCTCTGCTTCCCAATATTTCTGTTTTAAGTCTTTTTTTTGCAGTTTTGCAGTGAAGTTTATTTCTTCGCAAGAGCCTGACAAAGCCCAATGAAGCCAAATTTGCCCTGAGTAATTGTTATGTCTTTAACAATCTTAATACAGCTTCTTAACCAGGTCCTGTAGTTTTCATCTGGGACTGTCAATAAGCAAGTGCTGACAACTCTTTCAATTTTTATTAACTTGCTATTAGTGGCCCAGACAAAGCACTTGCAGTTTGTGCAGAGCTGTGGAGCCTCCTCTAATCCAGTCTCTCTGCTCCACTTGCCTGGGCAATCAGCCACAGCCTGAGAGCTGGGAGGGGACGGACTTCACCTGCCAAAGAGCTGAAATGATAGAAAACGACAGAAGCTGCAAAGCAATTATTAATTGATGTGGTTTTGACTGAAGTTCTCTTGTGTTGATCATCATCTGCAGCAATGAATGAGGCTCATAACGCTGAGCATCGACACCCCTGCTCCATCCCCATTGATCCCATGTATGCAGCGAAGTTATTTACATCCCATCCCTGGAAATCGATGAGGAGATCAGATTGCACAGTCTGAGTCCCACTGTGGCACTCGTACTGAGACATGCAGCGCACTGCCAGCACACCAGAGGGATCCATCCCAGGGACTCAGGAGACACCAGTCTGTGGGATGCACATGCGTCTGTGTGGGTATAAAATTAAAAGCAGTAGCTGCCACTCTGAAATCCTGCTATGCCAGCCAATGAGGGCTTTGGTAAGATATTTTCTATTAAAATCTGCTGAAATGCTTTTCTAAATCCCTCTCCATCTTCTGTGTGAAGTTGCTGTAATTTATCCTATGGAGATTTTTATACAGCACCATATGCTTTCCAAGCAGAGCTGGTTTACACAGTTAACAAAACCAGGGGATAAAATTAGAGAAGGTCTTGCTACACTGTCCTGTCATGGTGCTTTGCCAGCTGACAGCCAAGCTTGGAATCAGCTGTGGGTGGGCTGGTGCATGCACCACCCAAATTCAGAGCAGGGCCTGTGAGGAGCAGCTCTGCTGGGCTGGCACCACCCCAAGCTGTGGCACTGCCTGAGCCAGGCTCTGACCAGCTACAACTGGGAAAAACCTCTGCCTGGAGATGGGAACCATGATGGATATTGGCTGTGGGAGTGGGCAGGCCCTGGCACAGGGTGCCCAGAGAAGCTGTGGCTGCCCCTGGATCCCTGGCAGTGCCCAAGGCCAGGCTGGACCGGGCTTGGAGCACCCTGGGCTAGTGGAAGGTGTCCCTGCCATGGCAGGGGTGGGATGGATGAACTTTGAGGGCCCTCCCAAGCCAAACCAGCCTGGGACTGGTTATGAATACATTGCCTAGCACAGCCGTGGTCCAACCTGCTGATCTCCCTTTTAGAATGACAGTTGTCACTGCCCAGATGCCCTTGGACTTTCTGTCCATCCCACCATCTACTGTGTCCTTCAGGAGTAGTGTGGGAGCAGCTCTTTCTCTTTCTCCTATCTCCCTGCCCGTCTTTCCAAATTCTTCTTAACCCCAGTTCAGAAGTTTGTTCTATGTAAATATGCCTGGCAAGGGTCATCCCTGCACTGCCAACATCTTTCTGCGAACCTCTTTGTGAGGTTTCTAAAACAATCCAATTATTTCCTGGATAATTTCTCGAATTCTGGTGAAGTATCTCATTCCATGTGTTTCTGGTTCATGGACAACCAATTCTGAGGCTGCAAGAGGTGCATGTTGGCTCTCTGCAGTGATCTCTGATCTGCTGAGCCACTTGCACCTCCTTTAGGGGGAGTTTTTTTATGTTGGCAATGAAGGATGTCTGACTGTTTCCTGGTTGGGATGAGCCCACTTGTGCTGAGTTGCAAGTGGAGCAGTTTGGGGCCTTCAGAGTAAGTTTTAATTTGATTGAGAAAAGAAAGATGTGTTTGTGTCTTCTGCAAAGACACATTCTCCTAGAGCAGCTCACTCCAGGACAGCCCTGGCTGGGATTTTTTCCCCTTTGTAATTGGTTCAATTACCCAATGAAACTGCAGAGTATAATTCTGTATTTTTTTATTGTGCAACCCTATGAAATTCTTCTGTAAATGCAACCACTTAAAAGAAGGACAGATGTTAGATTGGGTATCTTCTTGCCTGTGGGTGTGTCCATCCATCCATCCATCCATCCATCCATCCATCCATCCATCCATCCATCCATCCATCCATCCATCCATCCATCCATCTATGGTAACTAAACCATTCCCAGGTAAATCCCATCTGCATTCCAATGGAGGCTCCCTCATTCACAACAGCCAAGCCCATGAAAAGCAGATTCTTGCTGTAAAAGTCATTTGCTGCTGGGGGTGAATTACCAGCCCGTGTAAACATTGTGCTTCTGATGTAATTTATCCTCGTTTAGCTGCTGTTATTGTCCTGTGTTGTCTCTGAGCAAGGCAATCCTGGGAGCATGGGCTCAGGCACAGCACTGCATTCGGAATGTTGGCAGGGCAGTGTTTGCAGCACTGCTTCTCTACCTGGTGACACTTCAAATAGAGTTGTTTTGTGCTGGCATGTTCTTACTAAGTAAGGGTTTTAATGTTTGGGGTTTTTTTCAAAAAATTATACTTTAGCAAGTTAAAGTTAACAGCATTGCATTGTTTTCTAGCTGTGGAAAACTATTGCTTTGGGGCAATTTTTAGAAGCTGTGGTTACGTTGTTCTGGCACTGACCTTCCACATCGCACCCACTCCTCAGATCTGGGCCACTCCTCCCTGCACTGGCCTGGGACACTGAGGAGCAGCATCCATCCCTGCCTTGAGGGACCTGCAGATGCTGGAATTCCAGGTAGGAGCATTTTGGGAATACATTAATTAGCCTAAGTGTCCTGCTTCTTTCCCCTGGAAAGGGACACCACCTCTAATGCCTTATTAGCCATTGGCATGGCCTTGGGTGCTGGAGTTTATCCCAGTGAGCTTCCTGTGCTCAGAGCGGGTGCTGAAAATACCCAATTCCCAAGGGACCCCTATCCTTGTGTCCAAAACTACTTGGGAATGTCACACAGCACAGGAAGCAGTGACAGAACTGCAGCTGGATGAGCCAGAACTCTAGTGTCTGCCTGCTGCTGGATGGGACAGAAAGGGGAGGCTGTAGTGTCACTGGTCTGAAATGGCGACAGTTCCTCTTTGGGACACATGAGAAGGGCTAGTGTGGGAATCAGACTCCTCCATCTGTTGAATGCCTTCTGTGGCTCAGCTCCAGGCTCCTGAGGTTCCCAGGATTCCCAGGAGGTGTTCCAGGGAGCTGGACATTGATAGGGGCAACTTCCTGTGAGGTCCTGGAGACAACCCCAAGTCCTGGGGGTGGTGGGTTGGATTTGCTGCACTGATTGGGAATAAACCTTGGCATGGGACCCTGGTGCTGCTGTGTCACTGGGTTTGTACCCTCTTGCACCAACTGGTGCAACTCCTGGGCTTACGATCCATCACTCTGGACCCAGCTTCTCTTCTTCCTGCCATGGGCCACACTCACGGAATCATATCATGGACTCAGAGAATGCTTTGGGTTGGAAGGGACCTTAGAGCTCATCTTGAAACCTCCCCACCCTTCCAGGGAACAATTCCTTCCCAATATCCCATCCATCCCTGCCCTCTGGCAGTGGGAAGCCATTCCCTGTGTCCTGTCCCTCCATGCCTTGTCCCCAGTCCCTCTCCAGCTCTCCTGGAGCCCCTTTAGGCCCTGGAAGGGGCTCTGAGGTCTCCCTGGAGCCTTCTCTTCTCCAGGTGAACACCCCCAGCTCTGCCAGCCTGGCTCCAGAGCAGAGGGGCTCCAGCCCTTGGAACATCTCCGTGGCCTCCTCTGAACCTTCTCCAACAGGTTCCATCCTTCCTCTACTGGGACCCAGGTCTGGATCCAGTGCTCCAGGGCGGTCGCATACTGGTCCCAGACAGGCAGGGGAAGGAGGTTCTGGGCTATGCCAAAGTCTGGGATGCCATGTGGAAGTTTTTCTGTGTTATTTCAGGGGATGTGACTCCAGCGTGACACCAAACACCAGCACCACATGAGCTCTGCCCTGCGCGTGGGAGCTGCACCGGCTCTGGGCTGTATCCCTGATCGTGATACCCTCCCACAGAAACTGCAAGGGACCATCCTCAGCTTCCCCCGGGCCCCTCTGAGTCCCTGTGAAGGCAACCCCACAGGGAGCTGCTGGCACCTTGGAAATGACTTTCCCAGGCGGATAAGCCTCCAAAGACTCTTTGTACCCCTCACCTTCCTCACTCGGTAGTGCCTCACCAGACTGAAGTGCACGCTCAGCTCTTTTCCTGGGATCCTGCTGAGCTCCTTGGGGTTTTCCTTTGCTACGGCTCCTGCCTGGAAAGCCGCAGGTTTAACTCAGCTGACCCCGCTTAAGTGCCGCTCAAACTACCAGCAGCGATTTGGAGCTCCCGTCCCTGGTTATTTCCATGTGTTTGTTCCCGGGTACCGCCCCCCGCTCCAGCCGCACAAGAGGTAACAATTTGGAAAGAAAACAAAAATTTTAGACGCAATTTGCTCCAGGTTTAACAAGTCTGGGGTGGGGTGGGGTCCCGTCCCGCTACCTCCCTCCCGGGCAGGGTCTGTTGCGGGGTCGGGGCTCTCAGGCAAGGGGATGCAGCGGGTCCTGCACTTTCACACCGCTTCTGCAGCGGATACTCCTCTCTTTGGCTGCCGCAGAAGATCCACAGGCAGTGCGGTGCGGGAATGGTGAGAAAGGAGCCTTATCCTGGAGGATGTGGGGGTAGGAGCCGAATGAACAGAGCAGGACCCAGGCACGGCTCAACATCTGCGTGTCCAGGGAAGGGAGCGGGGCTGGGGAAGGGGCTGGAGCCCCAGGAGCGGCTGAGGGAGCTGGGAAAGGGGCTCAGCCTGGAGAAAAGGAGGCTCAGGGGGGACCTTGTGGCTCTGCACAACTCCCTGACAGGAGGGGGCAGCCGGGGGGGTCGGGCTCTGCTGCCAGGGAACAGGGACCGGAGGAGAGGGAACGGCCTCAGGCTGGGCCAGGGGAGGGGCAGGGTGGATATTGGGGAAATCCCTTCGTGGGAAGAGTGGTCAGGCACTGGCTCAGGTTGCCCAGGGCAGTGGTGGAGTCCCTTCCCTGGGTGCCCCTGGGCTGGCACGACAGAGATTAGCCAGTGAAGGAGAAGAGCTCTGCTGTGATCTGTGGTTTTGTGGCTGCTGTGGTGGCCACAGAGCTGTGGGCTGTGACCCCAGGGACAGAGGGGTGTGGGGTGTTCAGTGTCCAAGAGGATCTATGGGCTCTTTAGGAAGGCTGCTCTGCATTCCTCCCCTGGGGCACTGATACGGGGACCCAGTGTGCCAGCTGGACAGCAGGGCTGTGACAGAGAATTGTCATCCCATCCCCACCAAAAAAAGAGAGCTGTCTGGATTGCTGCACTTCTGCAAGTGGGCAGAGCCTTCAGCACTTGTTTTGGGGAAAACCAGCACATTTATTCAGTCAGAAGCAGCTGTCTGTGCCTGGCAGGGCAGTGGGGGCAGGAGCCCAGGCACTTCTCCATCAGCGTGACAGTGACAGGGCTGCACAGGGGTGACAGATCTGCCTTAGCTCCCAGCCTGAAGGACACTGGCCCCTTCTCATCCCTACAGCTTAGCCCAGCCATCTGAGACAGACCAAAGCCTTTGTTAGGAGAATAAATGGCAGTTTATAGCTTGGGTATTTCCAGACCACCACGGCAGGGATGGTTTGGTGTGAGGGTGAACCCGAAACAAGAACATTGCATGGAATCCCAGGAGATTCTCAGCTGGAAGGGACCCACAAGTGGCACCGAGTCCAACTTCTGTATCCACAAGGACTGAGGACATTCCCAGCAGCAGTGTAAGAACTCCCAAATCGGCCTCATCACCATAAGCAACAACTTCCAGGTGGGAAGAGGTCCCAGCCCATTCCACGTGTCTTTCCCTAGGAGCAGTTCAGCTGAGGGAACTCCTGGGTGGCACCTCCCAGGTCCCCTCAGCTGCCCAGGACACAGTGACCATACAGGCAGTGGAGCCAGCTCCATGTCCTCATCCCAGGAACACCCAGCTCCCAGCCTGGCCTCTCCCTGCCTGCCAGCAGCATTCCCACCACTTTGGCTCTGGCTCTTCCTCATAAGCTTTATTCAGCAGCAAGGAATTTAGGAAGAGGCATTGGGATTACTCTGTGCTGGAGTTCCCTCCAGGAAGAGAACATTTTTCCTTGTCTTTTCCATTGCTGGGAGCTCGGGGCTTGTTCTGGTTTGGATGGAGCACACAAGGCTCATCCTCAGCTGTAGGTGCCATCTCCAGGGAAGCTTTCAAGCCTTCAGGAACTCTTTATACCAAATATGTTGCTACTTTCATCTGACATTTTTCTGATCTGCTGCTAGCAAGGAATCTACACGCATCGTTTCCTAGCTCTGGTTGCTCTAATATGCTCAAAAAAGAAAGCAGAAGGCATTAAAGCAGTTCTGATACTTGACAAACTGGTCTGATTCTTTATTTACGTGAGGCTGAAGCTTTTGGCTGACATTTTTCACAATACAATATGATAGAAAATATTCATTTGGGTGCCATGTTCCATTTTTATCCAGAAGAATAAAAGGAGATTCTAAAGAAAGGCCTTAATTTCAGCTCAGAAGTTTGCTGTAATCACACACCCTGACTGCAGGAATGGGAGCAGAGGCTGCAAAGGAGAACAGAGCTTTTTTATAACCTTTCTCATTTCTGCTAGGGCGGAAAACTTGTGACAATCTTCCTTAGACTCATTCTCCAGCACGGCTTGAGCGATGGTTCCCCCTGAGCTCGGAGTTTGTGCCTTTATGAAAACAGCTCACAATGATTAATTTTTGTTGTATTTCTCAGCGCTCCTTGGTTGGGGTTTCATTCATGAGCTGATGCTCAGTCCTGCCAATGGATTCATTATTCATATGGATGCTGGAGGTGCAGGGAAATAATTTTTACTCTCCAGTGCTACCAAAGGCTGTTTGTTGTGGTGACTGACTGCTAATTAACCATTCCTTGCATGTGCTGGGCCAGGTGGGACAACTTCTGTACCTTTATTGGGGTATTGAGACATTTTACTAGGAGAGCAACAATTAAGGGTTAATGAAAACCATCACAATTCCCTTCAGCATCAAAAAATAGTGACCTGCACGCTGGGAAAGTACTGAGAAAACATCAAAAAACACAGAGAAACCAGCAGAAAATAATAAACAGTTACCCAGTGCACATGTGTTGATGGGCATTGGAGGGTTTCTGCAACATTCCATGATTTTTTCAGAGAAAGCAAAGGTTGGAAATCTACTCTTGATATTCTGAGATAACTACACGGATTCAGCAGCTGGAGCTTGACGAAAAAACATGAGCTATCAGCAGACTTGAGAGGGAAGTTGTGAGAGTTACAGACAGCAGGCATTCCCAGGCAGCAAGGCAGCAAACGCACCAGCTGTGAAATCCCTGGCACTTCCAAAACCTGCCTCCTTTCCACGGATACCGATGGGATGGAGAACAAAGAGCCTCGCTGAGCTCTCCAGGCTCAGGGTGGGTTTCACTGGCACTCGGTGGCTTCGCAGGAGACACTCCTGCGTGACAAAGTGAGGGAAGAGCTGCCCATGTTCCACACAAAGCAAGGTTCATTTGGACAGAAATGAGCTCCGTGCCACAGATAATGGGTTATTATTGTACTCCCCGGATCTCCATTCATCCCCAGCCCATGTGACTCTGGCTACAGCCAAGTCAGTTTGAATTAATTTTTCAAGTGTGGCTTTGTGAGACAATGCATCAGATGTTTCAATAAAACTCAGACAGACTGCTGCTATCACAGGCCTTTCATGCACTAATTAGGGGCTTCTATTATTAAAAAAACACAGCAATCAATCTTTCCAGTAATGTCTTTTTGCGATTCTGATACTCACAGTTCCATCTTCCTGCATGTTTATAGATTCCTGCCTTTAATATTTAACATGCACTACACTGGTCTGCCCGGGATTTGGGATGTATCCCAGCCAGCCCTGGGCCAGCCCCCCTCCGCTGCGTTTTGTTTGAGGGGGCTCTTGCATCTGCTTTGCTTCCCCCGTTCTCGCCTTGCCTCTGCTCTCTAACGGAGCACAAGGAAATGTCAGGGGGTTTGTTCCTTCCTGAAATACACTCTGTGCCCTTCTGGCTCTGTCAGCTGCAGCCCGTGATTTGCTGGAGCTCTGCTTTTGCCTTAGATGCTGTTCATTAATTTCTTTTTCTTCTTCTTCTCATTCTCAGTATTTTCCCAACATTACAGCCCGGTTTCCATGAGGGTTAAAGCATCGCAGGCATTTCCAGTCACTGGAGTGGCCCCACAATCTACCTGACCTGTCCAAACCTCCTGGACACGAGGCTCCCGGTGATCTCTGGCTGTCTCGGTTTGATCAGGCTTGGGCAAGTGGAGGAGGCTTCATTTTTCCTGTGGACACAGCATGACCCCAAACGTGTTGGGATGTCAGAGCTCACTCCCAGGGCACTGCTGAGCAGCCACAGTGGGGTTCAGGCTCAGGGACACTGCTGCACGGCCCTGGAGCTGCCCTGCTGGGATGAGGCTGAAGGCAGAGCTCTGCCCGGATGCCCCAAACCACGGGCCCTGGGTCTGTTCCCACTGTGCTGGGGAAGGTTCAGCACCTGGCCAGGGCCAGGAGGGAGCTCTGTGATACTCAGGGCAGATGTTTCAGTGGGGAGGGAAGAGGCTGGGCTGGACAAGGATACAGAGGCAGAAATGGATGCTCCAGGTCTGGTCAGGTGCATTCCCTTTTCTGTGCTGGGCTTAATCCTCACCTGGCCCAGGACATGGACCTGCCCTGGGAAAGCAGCAGCGGTGCTGTGAGGGAGCCCCAGCCTAGGACTGACAACAGACAAGTCCTGGGTGACATTCGTGGTTTGTCCCCACCCCTGGACATGCTGAAGGCAGGGAGGGCTGTAACACAGAGACCCACAGAACCTCCTAGACCAACCATGTTCCTGCAGAGCCGTGGGGAGCACAAGGCTGCTTTGGACACTCACACTGGGTCCATCTCACTCTCACCTGAGGTGTGTGCAGCAGCTTTTCATGTCCTTGTCTGAAGGGCTGGAATGCTCCCTGGGCACTGCCACTTTTCTGCACATCCTTCTTAAGAGCAAAAAATTTCCTGGAAATTCTTGCAAAGGATGGGTGTGTCTGTTCCAGCTTGGCTGCAGCCTATGGTCTCCTTACAGGAGTTTTGGACACAAACCTGGCCTGATCCCAGCACTCTGCAAGTTCTCAGGCACATCAGTCCTGGTTGTGGATCACAGCAACTTCCTGTGAGCAATGACCCATGGAACCATGGAATCACAAAATCAGGGAATCCCAGAATGGTTTGGGTTGGAAGGGACCCTAAAGCCCATCCAGCGCCATCCCTGCCATGGGCAGGGACACCTTCCACTGTCCCAGGCTGCTCCAAGCCCCATCCAGCCTGGCCTTGGACACTGCCAGGGATCCACAGTTGCTCTGGGCACCCTGTGCCAGGGCCTCCCCACCCTCCCAGGGAACAATTCCTTCCCAATATCCCATCCAGCCCTGCCCTCTGGCAGTGGGAAGCCATTCCCTGTGTCCTGTCCCTCCATGCCTTGTCCCCAGTCCCTCTCCAGCTCTCCTGGAGCTGCCCTTCAAGAAGACAAACGTGACAGAACCAGGACAACTGTGGTGACACGGTGACAAGAGGGGACACCTGTGCAGCTGGGAGACCTCCCATGGCAGATGCTGTGAGAGCACAGTCCCAGCTGCTCCCACCACACAGAACTTGGTTATTTGGGAAAGTTTCAATGTGAGCAAATGAATGACTCAGCATTATTCCAGGGAGCAGCAGAACAGCTCCGTCTCTAATAGAAACAACTCAATAAATCAATTAACAAATGCAACCCTGAGTAGCTCACTCGCAGGTATTTAATATGAATTGCTCCATGGAACTGCTAAATCTTTAGAGAAGAGGCAATTAGCTCTACTGCAGCTCAGTAATTACTAACTGTAACACTCTCCACGATATTTCAGTGGAAGCTGGAGAACAGAACTGCCAGAACTGGCAACAACGAGGGCAGCAGAACCTGCAAAAGCAGCTCAGCCCCGAGAACAAAACCACCCAGCACTAAATGTGTGTCCATGTGCCCCAGACCTGCATTCTCTCCTTGGATGCAGTTTGACCTGCAGGAATCAGGAACACATCCCCCAACACAGGATTTTGCCAACAAATGCAGCTTTTAAAAATTGCCAGGCCAGATTTTCCTACTAATTTTTTTTTCCCATTGGGAAAATAAAATTGACTGCACCGTGCTGGTGGTGGCATCTACCACCCAGAGGAGAGCTTTCCCTTGGGTCCATGTGGGGAGACTTGTTCTGGCAGCTTGGCGGCCAGCATTTGGGTGTGAGCAGAGGTGCCAGAGTGGAGCTTTGTCCACAGTCCTATGCCATGAGCCCTGGGATGAGCAGGGAGGTTGGACCAGACGAAGCACTGTGATCCTTCCAGCCTGACCCATCTTGGGATTCTCTAAAAGTAAGGAAGGTGCTTGAAGCTCAGCCCTTTGGTCATGGAGGAGCTGCCTGAGCTGGCCAATGGAAATACAGGGGATCTTCCAGTGCTGGAAAACGGCACAGATTTTACCTTTTCAGCCCATCTGGAATGGACAGCCAAAACTGAGGTTACTGTGGGAAAGATGCTGCAGCCACCTGCAGCCCAAGCACAACATCCCTCCTGGAGGGAAGATTTCCACTACTTTCCTTGGAAGCACCCTTTATCCTCAGGCAGCTGTTGCCGCTCCTGGCTCTGCTCTGGAGGTCACAGGCTGCCCATGGATGGTAGTTTGTGCCTCTCCCTCAAAAAGTTATGCAGCCCTTATTCCACACAGTGGGAAATGGCCCAGTTGAAGCACAGGTTGTGTTCCAATGTTTTGTTTGTGGTTGTCCATCTTCTGAAGGGTCTTTTTGAAGTTGCCCTATTGGTTTCTCCTTGCTCCTGTCTCTTCAGGAGCACCCTGGGGAGTGAAGCCTTCTCCTTCAAGCCCAGGTGAGTGCACCCAGCTCTGCATTTGCAGGGGAACCATGACACAGCAGGAGAACAAGTCCTGGAAAATCAGCTTGGCTCAGCCTGGGTTGCCAGGTGCATCCAGGGTGGTCCATGAGATCCTTTTCCTTGGAATCAGTGTCACCTGAAGGACTTGCCTTCTGAGAACAGTGTCTTTGGCAGATCTGTGAACCAGCCTGAAGCTCAGCAGGCTGCCAGGAGGTGCTTGGTAAGGAGCATTTTCCTGAGGGCAAATGGGTCCTGCTGCTGCTGCAAACGCCCCTGAGGAGTGTCCCCCCCTGTGCCAGGTGTCTCTGCCAGCTTGGCCTTGCCTCCATCCAGCCTCCTTGGACAGCATTCCCGGTGCTGCTGGAGAATGGGGATGGCCCTAGGGAGGGTAAAGCAGCATGGGCCTGTTTGCACCACATCCTGCACTCGCCAGAGCCATTCCTGGGGCTGAGGAGAGCTCGGCTCAGGCTTGACCTTGCTGTTCCAGCCCTGGCTCATTGGTATGCTGCGAGCTGAGCTCAGAAATGAGTGGCTTAAATGCAGCACCATGTGAGGAATACATTAGAGAGAGCCACCGTGGAACAGTCTCCCTGTAACTGGGCACCACAGAGTGCACAGACCTCACCCCTGCCTGCTGAAAACCTGCCTGAACTGGGGAGACAGTATGCTCAACAGAATCCCTGATTTGCAAAGGGTGAGAGGCCTCTGTGATGGGCACAGAGGGCACCAGATTTACCCTGGGTACCCCTGGGGCACCAGGATTCTGTCCAGTGTTGGTGCCAGCACTCTGGCAAGGCATGGCCTGCAGTGTGAGAGCTCTCCACACTCCACACACACAACAGGCTCTGGTTGCTGTTGTGTCCATGAGCTGGGCAGTCCTTTGTGCACAATTCCTTCCCCACAAGGAGCCCTGGGCTGTCAGAGCTGTGCCTGTGCTCTGGGCACACCTCCAGTGCTGTCCCTTGTCCTGGGAGTGGAAAGGGCTCCTCCTGGCCTTCAGACATGGGAACAGGAGAGTGGCTGCCAGGATCCAGGTCCAGGCCCTATTTAGCCAGGTGGGGTTTGCTGAATTCTGTGGAGGAGACCCCAGCAGCCCCAGGGGAGTGCAGCCTGCACAGAGGGAGCAGGAGCTGGGTGTCAGGGAGGCAGAGGAGGGAGCTTGGGGTGCTGCAGGGTGCAGCTGGCAGGGTTTGTGCATGCAGGACATGGAGGGACCTGGCAGGTGCAGGGACCTGGCTTGTGGTGACGTGGAGTTCCAGGTCATGGGGACATGTTTCAACCAAGTGACAGTTTCAGCATGGAGCAGTGGCAGGGGCGCTCAGGTGTGTGCAGCCAAGCTCCTGCAGGAGGGAACTGCAGGGGTGCAGGGGCAGAGCTGTGTGTGAGGGAGGGTCTCAGGGGCAGAGGCAGGGAAGGAGCCATGGGGTGAGGCTGAAGGGCAGGGAGAAGGACCCCCGTGCTGCGGCTGTGGCCAAGGGAGGCAGGGGCTGCAGGGACAGGGCAGGGTGTGTGCTGTGCCTCAGCCAGGGTGCACGAGTGGCACAGGACCCGCTTTCCACATCTGGTTTGCTCTGGTTGTATTTATTAAGAAAGCAGACATTAATTTTTTCCTTTTGCATTTCCCCCAGTTGCACTCTAAGCAGCTTCCCCCAGCTCAGCCACCTGTGACATCCTCACACACCAAAGGTACTCCTCAGAGGAGCTGGGAAGCGCTGCAGGAGTCTGGAACTGCAGGTCCTGTGGGTCCCAGGGCTGTGGGTCCAGCTGGCTGTGCTGGGCTGCAGGCCCATGGTCCGGGAGGTGATTCCTGTAGGGATGGGCTTATCCATCTGAAACGCATCGTTCATCCCTGGAGGTGTCCTAGAAGGAAGATGCAAAGTCGAGTTGACCGAGGTCCTTCAGAAGAAATGTGCCAGTTTTCCCTCCCACAGCAGCTGGGCCAGCCCAGATCTGCCTTGCTTGTCCCAAACTCTGCTTGTGCAGCTGAGGAAGGTCCTCATGAGGGCCATTGCCCCATGCACACAGGTGACAGATGGCAGAGGCATTGTGGACCTGGCCCACCTCTGCCTAATCCTGTTCCTGATCAGCCGGTCTGTCTTCTCCTGAGCAGACAGAGGAGCAGCTGAGGGCACTGGGTTTGTTCAGCTGGAGTGAAGTAACCTGAGCTCAGAGCTCCCCGGGGACTGCAGCTCCTCCTGAGGGCAGCTCCGATCTCTGCTCCCTGGGACAGGGACAGCACCCAGGGAACGGCTGGAGCTGGGCCAGGGCAGGCTCAGGCTGCAGAGCAGGGAAAGGTTCTTCCCCCAGAGGGTGCTGGGCACTGCCCAGGCTCCCCAGGGAATGGGCACGGCCCCAAGGCTGCCAGAGCTCCAGGAGCGTTTGGACAGCGCTGCCAGGGATGCCCAGGGTGGGGTTGTTGGGGTGTCTGTGCAGGGCCAGGGGCTGGGCTGGATGATCCCTGTGGGTCCCTTCCAGCTGAGGGTGTTTCACAACTCTGGGTCTCACCAAAGCTGCGCTGAGCAGTTTTGTGTTCCTGGCTCCGGGGAAGGGGATTTGTGTCATTGACTGGCGTGAGGAGCCACCACCGACTTCAGCGTGGGGTTCGCCGCCGCGGAGCGGTGGCTCTAGTGGCACAGCGATGAGCTGTTTAAGGCCACCCCGGGCAGGTGAGACATCCCTGCTCCCATCCCGTCGCATCCCTGGCAGCGCGTCCCACGGGAGCACCGCGCCGTGGTGAACCCCCGACGCGCAGAGGAAGTGACCCCCAAAACATCCCCGAGGGGGGACATCGGGGCGCTTTGGGGCTGAGGATGCTCATTACGGCCGGGTCTGACCCCCCGGCAGGGCTCTCCCCCCTGTCTCTGCCGCCGGCAGGACGCTGCTGCCGGGGCCGTCCGTGCAGCCCCCGCTGGAGCGGGCAGCGATCAAACCCAAAGGCAGCCCTTGTGCGAGAGCAGCGAGAGCGGAGCCGCCGCCCGCAGCACGGGCAGGCTCTGATCCGCGCGGTGCCGGCTGCAGCCGCTGCCTCCGTGCGCGCAGGATGAACACTCCCGCGGCAGCGCGGCTCAGTTGCTGGAACAGGCCAGAAGATGTAGCTCTCTGGCACCTTTTGTGACTCCAGATGTCTCTGAAGCCCTCCTTCCCACTGCTGCAGTGCTCCCCGATCAGAGCCAGGCAGCGCAGGCTATAGAGACAAAAACAGGCTGGGATCGTGAACCTGGCAGAAGTTTCCAGGCGAGTTTTACTCCAGTTTGAGAGGAGATCTGGGGCTGAGCACTGAGAGGTTTCTTTTCCTATCGGAGGGGATTTAAACTGATCGCATCAAGCCCTCCCATTAGCCACCGATGTGATTAATGTCTCCTGTATTGTTACAAAGTGATTCCACACTGTAGATCTTTCTGAATGCCTCCTGAATTTATTATTTCCTTGTCCCAGTTGCTATTGGTGACGGCCTTGGTAAAATCCCTAGCAACATATAGAATGCAACATACATGGAAATTAGTTGAATACTTATCAGTATTATAGTCATAAAAGGACCTATTTATTAAATATATGGCTTAAGTGACACCTTAACAGCCAGAGGTACTAAATGACATGGGTAACATTCATTTGTATGTTGGTACATTGGTATGATAGTGCTCCAGCTACACTGAACTTTATTACCAACATCAAATTAAGATATATTGTGGGTAACATCATTAGGGCTGCTTGGACTGAACTGAATTTAAATAATGTCTTTAAGATGCAGATATTTTGCAGGGCTTCAAAACGCTCCCCAGCTAATTCTCTGTGGCCCAGAAGTGCCAGCCATGAGCAGGAGCCTCCACTCGGAGGAGTGCCCTGATTTAATGATGTCCTTCTGCTGAGATGAGCTACGGATCCTAAGCAAGACCTGGAAGACGCCGCAGCACTGAATAAAAATTCCTAGGGTGCAAGATCAGTGTTTTTGCAGAGATGAATGGAGATCTCACCGCTTAACTCATCACAGGGAAGGAGCCAAGATCACAGGGAGAACATTTCTGATTTGGGCAGCTCTTTAATGCGACAGCCAGAGAGAAAACATTGGGACTGGAATTAGGGAAGACACTTGTAGAAGGCAGTGGCGAGAACTGCTGGAAGCCAGGAAGGCTTTTCAGCACTCAAGCAGCAATCAGGTGGTTTTTCTACAAGAACCACTGTAACTGAGCGAGAAGTGTGAGGCAGGAGTCACAGGGTGAGGTTCTTCAGCTGAACTTATGGACTTAATCTTAAAATTTTAATATTTTAGATAGCTCATAACAGTCACCAGCTCATAAGATGTGCTGCAGCCCTGTGAGATGTGTCTGGACCCTGATCTCCTCTGGCCCCATGGAGAAAGAAATCAGAATCTTCTCACAGGGTCTGGCAGGGGAAAGAACGGGAATGTCTTCATGTAAACCTGGTATCCCTACACTCCTGAAGCTGCTCCAAAATCCTCTTGATCCTCACTTCCAGGGGTGAGGACTCCACCACTGCCCTGCAGGCTGTGCCAGTGCCTGACCACCCTTTCTGCAAAGAAAATCTCCCTCACAGCCAACCTGAGCCTCCCCTGGCACAACTTGAGGCTGTTTCCTGCAGTTGTGTCAGTCGTTCCCTGGGAGGAGAGAGTGACCCCAAACTGAACCTCCTGAAGGGTTGAGAGCAGTAAGGCTGTAGAGAGCAGTAAAGGGTGGGGCTCTGTGTTTCTGCTGGCACTGTGCGATGGCACAGAAATTGGGACGAGGGCACAGAAATAGGACACGGTCTCTGGTTGCTGGGATATGTCTGCATCCCAAACCTTAGAAACCCCTGGTAAAGCTGAATTGTCATTTCCTCATACATTAAGATCTCCTTCCAATGGCTTTTCACAGCTGGTTTTGGCCTGGCCTCCTGAAACCTGGCAGGAGTACCTTGGAGAGCTGGAGGTTGAGGAGGGGCTCAAGCCCTGACTGTCCCAGCAACACCCAAAGCTCAGAGACCCAAAATTCAACAAAGTAAATCAATCAGAGACCAAGTATTCAAGAATTTTAGTTTCTCTTCCAGAAAAGCTGCATTTGACCTGGGTTTATACACAACCCTTCTCCATTCAGAGCCTGGGCCGTGACTTGCTTGTGTCTCTAAAGGTTCAATGCTTTTAGGTCACAGAAGTGGCCCCACTCATCCTGACCCTCTCCAGAGGAAAGGAGCAGGATCAGAGCCTTCCTCTGCTTAACAGCTTTTGAAAACACTCAGGCTGAAGAAAGGTCAGTTTGAAGCCACACACGTTGCACGTGGTTAACACTACTTGGGATTTTCTGTACCCAAAACCAGGGTTGTCAACCCACAGAGCCTTATCACAGCCCACCTGCCTTTGCCTTCAGTTGCAGCAGGAGCCTTGGAACATCCCAACTTCCAGATGGGCTTAAAGTGAGGTCAGATGGGCTGGTAAGAGACTCTTCAGCTTTGGGAAGGGATCCACAGCAGGTCCCAGCTCTACATCTGGCTTCTCACAAGTATTCCCAAAGAACGGGAAAGATCCGGGCAGGGGCTGGCAACTCATCTCACCTGTGTCCTACAGCAGTGTTGGACACAGTGCTGTGGGTCCTGTGGCATGGGACTGTCCATTGTTTGTTCAAGACTGCAGATTCCCTGGAGCAGAGCTGCTGCACGTTCGGGCACAGGTGGAACAAGCTCACCTTGCTGCCCTTTGATGTGGGAGAGCTGCCAGCGAGATTGTGTTACCCACAGGAGCAAGGAATTCACAAGGAGAAAAAGCCAAATATTTGTAATCCTTCTAAAAGCAGGCTTTGCACTCTGGGGCTGGTTTCAGGGTTTTCAAGGTCCAGCCTCTCTTTCAAAGCAGTGATTTTGCATTCCACAGCTGGGGTTTCTGATAACATCTCTCAAGATTGTTGTTGAACTCCTGCTCCCCATCGTGTTCTGCTGCCACAAGAGCACGGACCTGATGATCACGGAATCATTAATGTTGGAAAAGACCTCGACAATCATCGAGTCCAACTGTCAACCCTTCTGGCTCCGCGCCTTGGTGTGAGGGGGAGCTCTGTGAACCGAGTGTGGGATGGCTAATAGGGCTCCTGAGGACTTCCTGCAGCAATACCTGGGCCTGTTTGATCGATGTTTACAGGAAATCATCTTTAAAATGCACGTATCTTGTCTCTCTGTGCCTGGCTGCCAAGCAGCGAGGCCGGGGCAGGGTCCCCAGCTGGCCCCACACACGGACGTGGCGCGGGGTTGGTGCTGCTCATTCTGCTCCAGGGTGATTATTTGTGTTCCTTATGCCAGACCTCATTGCATCCACGAGCTGCTCTGCCTCTGTTTATTACACGGCCATTTGCACTTTCTGTTAATGTGCATTTGTGATGCAAGAAGCATCCCTGTCCAAATCTGAGGCTTCTGCCAGCGCGTCCGTCAGCCGGCGTGTGCGGGGCCGGGGATGTGTGGGATATGTGCAGTGGCTGCTTTGCCTGTCAATTTGCACTAATTGCAGAGGCCTAAAAGCACAGTGAGCTGTGCAGTCCAGCACGGCTGTCCCACCAAGGGACAAAATGTTGGTAACCTCTGGTGTGGAGATATTCACCTGTAAAAGTTAGAGGGTCTGCGGGGTCCTGCTCCAAGGAGCTGATAGAAAACCTCGCTGCTGAGTGTAGCAGCCTGGGGGGAGCTAGAGAGCGGCTGTGCCTCAAACACTGATGGCCAGGGGAGTTAGAACAGGATGTGCCTGGAAAGGGGCTGCAAAGGGGCTGTCCAGAGGTGGGGCAGCTCCTTTCTGGAGCCCATTTTCCTGCTCTGGTCCGTGGTGACCACACAATGTGCAGTGCAAGTGCAGAAGTGGGGTCAAGGAGTGGGAAAGATTAATAGAGGGGCACTGAGACCACCAAAAGACCCTCAAAGCCCCCTGCTCCATTTCCAGATAGGTCTGGAAGAGCAGGATGCACATGATCACCATTTACATGATGAGTGAGAAACCCAGTCCCAGGGCAGGCAAATCTTCCCTATAAAAATGAGCTGCACAGAGCCCAGGTGGTGCCCCTGGACTCCTTGTGGGCTCGACTGATGCTGGACCCAGGGCTGGTGATCTTTCCTCTCCTATCTGCTCCCTTTCACTCTCTCCTTCTTCCCTCTTTTCTTTTATTCTTTCATTTCTCTTCATATTAAAAGACAGGGACACAACAGACCAGTTTCCATGTCTTGTTTGCTTATAAATCTTTGTGGCTTTTG
The DNA here is from genome assembly GCA_013398015.1 of Oreocharis arfaki. Lineage (NCBI taxonomy): Eukaryota > Metazoa > Chordata > Aves > Passeriformes > Paramythiidae > Oreocharis > Oreocharis arfaki. The sequence goes on along the minus strand of VZRR01001229.1, from coordinate 74,719 downwards.
CCATTCTTTTTCAGCCATGGGCATCTCTGAATCTCAGGTGCTCCCTTTCTTGTAGGAGTGGGATGTGGCACTGTGACATGGGAGTGTCGCAGGGTGACACAGGCACAGAGGGAGGGTTGTTTTAACAGAGGGAACAGCTTGGACCCTCTGTTCTAACGTTGGTTTTTCTCCATTACTCTTCAAAAATACACATCCCAATCCAAGCCTCTGCATTGCCTGCTGCCCCACCATTTTTCACACATTTCAGTTCCCAGGAGTTTTGCATAAATTAAAGCAGCTTGATTATCTCACAGGGGGTGAGGCAGAAATTGCTGACTTTGGGTTTATCCCCGTACAGGTGGCAAGGTCTGTGTCCAGCAATGCACGGACAGAGCTCCAGACATTCCTGGCAGTCCTCTCCAGCAGCTGCAGCCCTGGCAATGGAATGTGGGAATGTGGGAACATGACTCTGGCAAGAATGGTTGCTGGGATGTTCACCTGACACCACCCCACTGATGCTGGGAGGCCGTGAGAACTGGAGCTGCTCCCTACAGTGACCTGCAAGTGGGCTGGAATCAGGCTCTGCTCCCAGGGAACGAGGGACAGGACAAGGGGAAACGGCCTCACGTTGCACCAGGGGAGGTTCAGGTTGGACATCAGGGAAACTTTCTTCACTGAAAGGGTGGCTAGGCCTTGGCACAGGCCTGTGGTGGAGTTACCATCCCTGGAAGTGTTCAAACAACAAACAGATGTGGCACTTGGCACTGTGGCTTGGTGGGCCTGAGCTGTTTGGTCAAAGGTTGGGCTTGATGATCTTGGAGTTCTTTTCTGACCTGAATGATGCCATGATTCCCACAGGCGGGAATGGGCATAGGGAAGCGTATCCTGGAATCAGGCCCTCGTTATTCCAGAGCCCTGTAATTGCTCAGCCACAAACCTCCCGATGGCTTTCTGATTATATGAATATAAACAACATCCACAAACTTGTGCTCATTAATGAACGAGATCTTAGAGAAGGGCCATTCAATGCACAGAGCAATTAACACAGCAGTTGATTAAGGCAGCTTGAGGATAAGTTCTATGAAGAATTCAATATTGCTGCACTGCTTCATGTAGGGGCTTGGCAGAGGCATGAAACCATGACAAATGTGACTTGTTAGCATCAGGAATTCAGGGCCCTTGGAGAGGCAGGAATTGCTCCATCCCTGTGGCTCCCTTGCTCCCCAGTGACATTCAATCATTGCTGTGCAGAAGGGCCAAGCATTGGGGTGAGCCCCTGCTTGCAGGTTCACAGCACCTTAAACTTGTCCCCCCAGCCCTGTCAGGTACCCAGAAGGTGCCACCTCTGGGGAGGGAATTTCTGCTAGGATGAAGCAGCCCATGGAACTGGGGATGTTTCCCAGAAATCAGTGTGACACCACTCCCGGGTCCAGCCATGGTCTAGAACTGCTCAGATGTGCAGCACCTACAAAGCAGAAGGAAGGCTCTGCACACCCCATGTCCTGGGGAGCAGAAAGGGATTTGGTCCCAGCCAAGGAATAGAGGGAATGCGTGACCTCCACGGGGCTGAGCTCAGAGGCACTGCCAGACCTCAGCCAGATCTCACACACTCTGGGGTTTCACCCTGCATTAAAGCAGCCAAACATGGGGGGAGCTGCTGAGAAATGGGGGACCACTGCTGCCTGGGGTCAGGGCGTACAAGAGGGGAGTGAGAGAAAAGAGTCACAGGAACTTCGAATTATTTCAGTTGGGAGGGATCTTAAAGCTGATCCAGTTCCACACTTGGAAGGGGTTGGAAGAAGATGAGCTTTAATGCCATTTTCAACTCAAACCATTCCATGATTCTGTGATTCTCTGTGTTCTCAAGAATGCTGCAGGGTTCCAGGCCATCTCTGCCTCACGCACCACCTCAGCACAGCCACGCCTTTGGGGTGCTCCCCGTGTGTGGGGTGAGCCTGTTCCAGTGACCACAGGCACTACAGCCTTGCTGGGCAGGACAGACACAGCAGCTCCAGGGCCTCAGCTGCCCCTTCCAAAGGATGGAAGTGGTGTTTGGTCCCTGCCTTTCGATGAGTGCTCTGGGTCCCCCAGCTCTTGCCAGCCCTAAGCTTTCCCGCTACTATGATTGCTAGGAAGGAGAGGAGCCTCATTGTCCTAGGAAAATACTGCTTTCATTCAGAGCCTGGAGCATTTCCCAAAAGTAATTAACTGGGAGAAGCTGCTCATTAAAAGATCTGGTGCCTACAGAAGCGTTTGGCGGAGATGGGTGTCACCTAGACAAGTCTGAGGTGCTGAGATACAACATTTGGGCTCTCTGCTGCCACCAAACCTGGCCTTTGCTGCTGCCCAGTCCATCCCAGCAAGGTCTGAGCTGCACAGACCGGGACAGCATCTGCAGGAGCTTGGACTCCCCTCCTTTGGGAACGGGTCGATGTCTGGCTGTTGAGCCTTGCACATTCCAAGATTTGTCTTGGTGCAGATTTGTCACCTGATACGAGGTTGCACCACGGTCCTCTTGGTCCTGGGGGGCTGGTCACCCACCCCTCAGCCCTAGCTTGTACCTGCGGCTTTGTTCCCACACTTCTGAGCAGCACCAGGAAGAACAAGTGCAGAGAAACCTCTTTCTCAACGAAGACGTGTTCTGCTCAACAGCAGCTCAGCAAAGAAAGGTGAAGCCCTAAGCTGTGCCCTGGCCAAGGGGGGTGTCAGTGACCAGCTCTGAGCCAGACAGTTTGGAGGATATGGAGTGGGAGCTGGGCTTGGATCAGACGTGGCACTGCTCCTCCCCACTGGGGCCACCTGTTACTGCCCAGGCTTTCAGCTCCACTCTGCATTTGACAGCAGCAGTTTTCCAAAGGAGTTCGGTCTGTTCCACCTCCCTGAATGGGAGAGCCAGGAATGCCTTCTGCAGTGTGAAGAGATCCACTCTCACCTTTCAGGCTGTAGCAAGCCCCATCTCCTGCCCTGGGTGGGTGCGGCACTGCTGGACTCAGCACGGACCTGTTTAGCTCCAAGCACACCCTGGCTTTGCACCACTGGGCTTTCCCCAGGACCGAGTTGGTCAGCTCTGGCCCAACAAACCTGAAGGAAGCAGTATCCCCTCTCTGAAGTGGCACCACAACTTCAGGGGCTCTCCAGGGAAGCAGAGATTATGTCTGACAAAGACCCTACGGACACCAGGGAGGTTCCACAAGACTCTCACCCACTGCAGGAAGGTCCCTCAGGTGCCTCAGCTGGTCACAGATAGGAGAGAGGGAGGGCAGACCTCGAGGCACGAGGATCTTTGGGATCACACAGAATTACATTCTGCTGCTCTGGTGTAAGCAGTAGGAGCTGCTTTTAGCAATAGCGTGACTGTGGGTGGGCTCATTGTCACCCACCTGCTACAGTCAATAGCCTGAGCTCCAGAACACTCGAGGACAGAGTTTGGCTCCTTTTGTTTGGTTTGCTTTTTGACCACCGAGCAGTTTTACAGCTCCTGAAGTGAGAAGGCTGTGCCAGGGAGGGGGGGAACGCTGGTGCTGGAAGGGTGGGCAGGGGTGGCCCTGGAGGGGATCCGCAAACACTTCCCAGAGCAGCTGGTGATGCCGTAAGCACAGAGCCCAAAGAAATCCACTGGTGTCACAGCAGCCCAGGGCAGGGAGGGTACTGTCAGCCAGTCCGGCTTGTCCAGCACTTCGTGTGCCCCTCGGGAGCAGCTGCAGCCCCAGTGAGCTCAGCCCTCTGAGCAAACCCAGTGCTCTCAGCCGCTCCTCATGTGGCTTCCCCTCGAGACCCTGTGGCTGGGTAATGCTCTCCCCATGTCACTCACTCCCCTTGGGGTGGCTCTGTTGCCACATTCCTGTTTTTCCTGGCTGTGTGTGGATCACTGCCAGACACGATGAACATTACCCTCCATACCTGGTCCAGCAGCTCTGTTCTGTCAGCCACCACCTCTGGGACAAGCGTGACCCCCTCAGGGATGCAGGCAACGCTGCCTGGATCCAGGAGGGGCTGCTGAGGTGTCCGAGTGAGCTGCTCCCCTCTCTTGTGCTGGGGCGGAGGGAAGCCCCTGCCTTCCTTGGCTCCCCCTCCGCAGCTGTTCCAGGCACCGTGTGTGATATCCCGGTCCCTGAAAGCCCTTCCCAAGGCTCTGCCAGGGCAGCCAAGCTGTCCTGCCTGCCCAGGGAGGAGCTGGCAACCCCAATCCCTCCTGAGGGCTTGGCCTGGGATTCGACCGGAGGGATTGTCCTGTGGAGGACTCCCAGCACGAGGGGTGAGCACACCTGGGACTCGGCAGAGCTCATTCCCTTCGCAGGCCTGTGGAATAACCTCACAACTCAAGTCCCAGAGAAGTCTTCTCCATCGATATTTTCTTTGCTTAATGTTTTTTCCTGCCCAGGGCTGAGGGATGCTGAGTGCCTGTGCAGGCAGGGAATCCATGCAGGGAACACCAGAGGCTTTGGGGGTCCTGGGCAGGGAAGTGTTCCCTGCCCAGCTGAGAAACCCTCATAGGGCTGTTCTAGGCAAAGGCTGAGCTGCAGAAAGGCTCCTTGTGGAAAACACCATCCAAATTGTCTTCTTTGTGGCCAAAGAGGTGTGAGGAGGGCCAACTGTTTTCTGTGACACGAGAGTGTGCTCTTCAGTGTGGCATCTCCAGGGATCCTCACTCTCTAAAACAGTCCAGAAATAAAATTAGGACAGTTTGAATTGAACCTTGATAACAGGACTACTCTGAGCTGGGGTTTTTGTGCAAGCACAGCTGACACAGCCCTCCACATGAGCTGTATGCACACACCTCTTTCCTGTTCCTTCCCTGTCCTCCCTCCCTCTCACACACACCTCCTGGAGCCCTGCTCAGTTCTTAGGAAGATTACCTGGATCCCTCAATCCAGCCTGAGCTCCATAAGTCATGGATAGAGCAGATCATCTCCTTACCCCGGGAAAGAGCTCAGCTAATTCTCGCCTCCAGGAGCAGCAATCAGCTCCATCCCTTGGTCCTTTCCCGGGTGATGTGGTGGTTCCACATTCTCCTCTCCAGGGCTTCTCCCTGCTGCAGTGGCAGGGCTGTGCTCCAGACATGGGCAGCAGGAGATGGGAATTGTTACTTCCTCTGCCTTGGCATTAATGTCTCCCAAATGTCTCAAGTGATGAAGGGGATAACTCTGCGATCACACACGGTAGGAGCTGGAGGGTGAGGACAGCAGAGAGCTGTTTAGGACTCAGGAGCATGGCTGGATACTCTCCGAGGCTGCTCGTGGGTGGGTCTGTGTCCTGCCAGAGGTGGAGTTCCCGTCCCAGCAGCCACTGAGGCGGCTCAGCACGGGGAGCGGGAGCTGCCGACGCCTTTGGGATGTAGCTGTGCACAGACGGGGCTAATCAGGTGTCGGGAGGGATTGTCTGGACCCTCCTCTCCTCTCATTCTCTCTGTGTATCACTGCAGATTCCACTGAAGTGACTCCAATTTACTCCTCATCAGGGACCGAAGAGTCAGCTCTTGCATTTTGAGCTGTAGTAAACTATTTTTAACAACCACGGCATTCATCATGAAAGGCTCTCTGTCTCCTGCTGCAAGGAAGGAAGGAGTGAATAATGAATGAACACAGGGCTGTGCTGATCCCTGCGCTGGGCCGGCCAGGGGAGCGGGCTGGGCAGCCTGAGAGGCTGCAGGTGTGCAGGGCAGGCTCGGGGGGAGGGGGGGAATCGCATCCTGGGAGCTCCAGCGCTGCCAGAGTCCTGTGTGAGCAGCCTGAGAGGCTGCAGGTGTGCGGGGCAGGCCTGGGGAATCACATCCTGGGAGCTCCAGCGCTGCCAGAGCCTTGACTGTTCGTCCAGCCCGGCACAACTCCAGCCTTTAATTGCTCTGACCCAGCTGCTCTGGAGCTTGGATCATGAGGTGCATTTAAGCTCCAAGGTGAGGCTTTGGCCTTGGTTTGAGCTGGGTTTTGGGTTGCTTTCTCTGCCCTATACCCTGGCCATCACCATGGGCTTGCCCAGCAATCTGGGCTGTTGGTCCTGGTTGCCATCACTGCATCTGCTCCTCTTGCTGGGGTACTGTGGTACTGTCACATCATCACCTTGGCTTGCCTGCCCCCTAAACCAGCCCCACTGGACCCCACATCCCTGACAGCTCGGGATTCCTGGAGCCTTGAGGTGAGATCCCTGCTCCTGGCCCTGAATCTGTGCCCCTACAGTGGCCCAAGGCTGACCTACAAATCCTGGAAGACCTTGGGACAGGTCACAGCTGTGACCTTCCCTGCAACCATAATGAGCCCTGAATACTTTAATGAGGTTTTGGAAAGGCTTTGGAGACTTTATTTCTCAGATGTGGGTGATCTTTGCTGCCTGCCTGGAAGGGCTGTGCAGAGCCAGTTGGACTCGATGGTCCTGGTGCGTCCCTTTCAGCCCAGGATGTTCCGTGCTTTCATGATTCTGTGGCTGTGTTTCAAATGAAAAGAATGGCTGGATGCCCCAGTGAGGGCAATTAGATCCTCTTGATGCATTGGAGTCTGAGCACCCTGCCCTTTTTAAGGACTGGGAGCACTTGCTTGGGGCAGAAGGCTCCGAAAGGCACTTCCCCATGCCCTGGTTCCTGTGGCAGCAGAACTGCAGGAGCTGGGAACACAGACCGTGCAGAAGTGCTGCCCGTGAGCTGTGGTCATGCCTGCCGTGTGGCACTAGGGGCATAAACGCTGCTGTCCCCTCACGGGTGGTGCCCTTCAGGCAGGTGGGATTGCTGAGTTCTGCAGGCCCATAACTGTTTCAGGTCAGGTACTGCTGGGCTTGGCACCAGCTCCTGCACAGGCAATGATGAATGGCCGCACGCCGTGCCTAACGAAGGTGGCGATTATTGGGTTATAAATCAATTAAGTGGTTCTGAGGAAACCACAAGAAGAAGCCATGAAGAGAGAGAACAACCTCTGCCATCTGGGGAAGAGTGGGAGCCATCAGGTGCCCTCAGCCACCAGGTTTTCCTGGAGAGGAACAGGACCCCCGTGCCAGCTGTGACCCTCTACGGTGTGACTGTGGTGGCTCCGCTGTGCTCTGTGGGTTTCCAGCTGCAGGCTGCCCTTTCCAGGAGATGAATCCTGCTCTGCCTGTGCAGTCTGGATTGGTTTAGGTGGCCAGAGCTGGCTGTGATGACTGTTCCCAGGGACTGGCAATCCAGATGCGCATCCAGATGTGTCCAGAGAGAGAGGAGACCTCACCAGGGTCTGCAGCTCCTCCCGAGGGCAGCTCCGATCTCTGCTCACTGGGACAGGGACAGCACCCAGGGAACGGCTGGAGCTGGGCCAGGGCAGGCTCAGGCTGCAGAGCAGGGAAAGGTTCTTCCCCCAGAGGGTGCTGGGCACTGCCCAGGCTCCCCAGGGAATGGGCACGGCCCCGAGGCTGCCAGAGCTCCAGGAGCATTTGGACAGAGCTGCCAGGGATGCCCAGGGTGGGATTGTTGGGGTGTCTGTGCAGGGCCAGGAACTGGGCTGGATGATCCCTGTGGGTCCCTTCCAGCTCTGATGATGGATATTCCATTGTTCTGATTCTGCAGCATCAGGGCTTCCCTGTCTGACAGACCCCTCTCCTCCAGGAGAATATTGGCAGGGCTCATGGGCACCCAGTAAGCCTTGGGCACAGCAGGGTCAGCTGATGGGGGCTGGTGCCAGCTCAGGGGCTCGGGATTGTTTGGGTACTTGAGACCAATTTCCCCTCTGAGTCCCTGTGTCAGAAGGACACCGCCAGCCTGTGCAGCAGGGGCCAGCTGGGAGCACGTCTCTGGAAGGCTGGATGAGGTCCACTCCTGTCCCACCATGCATGGCCAAGCCAGAAGAGTCCTCAGGGACCTGTGTTAGTCCCACCTACCCCTGCAACCCACGGCCTGACAAAACCTTAGTTTCCGGGACTTTTCCTGTGTCCAAACTGAACATTGTGTTTCCCTGGAGAAGGGCAATCTCACCCATGAGAGTTTGATTCCTGTTTTCTTTGCAAGAGGCTGCAGCTGCCTCCTGTGCCCTGTGTGATGTGGGGAGGGTGGTGGGAACAAATGGTCACAAACCCTGTTCTCAGGCAGAGATGTGGCCCAGCCTTGCTGTGGGGACCAAAGGGGACAAGCACACGTGCATCTCTCAGGCTCCCTGTGTGCCACAGCTGCAGGATCACCACTGCCTGAGCCACCTGCAGAGCGCAGGGGCAGGCAGGTGAATCCAGATCTCCTCAGCAGCCTGGTCCATGCACCTTGTATCCCTCACAGGACAGGTCCTCCCACAGCACCTGCAGAGCCCATGGCTCCCAAGCAGAGATGAGAACATGGAGTGTGCAACCTTTCCTTCCCGAGATGGTTTTCAAGCCAGTGCTCCTTAGAGCACAGATGGAAAAGTTTCCAGTTTGGGACTAGTGACTGATGACAAGGAACTACTTCTCTGGGAGTCACATGGCTCCCGTGCTACTCATTGTCCTCTAAGTTCTTGTTTTGCTCTGTGTGAACAAACCTCCAAGAAAACAGCAATGCAGCATTTTCTAAATTCTAATGAGCTGCTTCCTAATAGTTCTCTAATGAGCTGTGGCAAACAGCAAGGAAGCCTTGTTTGCTTTAATCTCTTTAACTACAGCCTATCCTAGAGGCAAAGCAGCTCAGGGGACAGCGAGTGGACTTGAGGCTGGACTGACCCCTCAGAGATCAGGGCTTGTCCTCTGCTGTCTCTGGTGTGGGCCTGGAGATGCCAGCGGGGTGCCAGAGCTGTGGTTCAGTGGGAATCGAGCTGCAAAGCTCTGCATCCTGCTCACAGAGGAGATCTTGTCTTGACTGAGAGTTGGCTGCTCTTGAACAGTTAAATTTTGAGGAAGATAGAGCATTTTCAGGGAAATGAGGTGAAATGAGGAGCAGACATCAGGGAAGTCTCAGGAAGATCTCACAGCAGCTTCCAGTACCTTTAGGGGGCTTATAGAAAGGAGGGACTTTTCATACGGGCAGGCAGTGACAGGACAAGGGACAGTGGTTTTAAACTCAGAGGGCTGGGTTAGATTGGATATTAAAAGGAATTTCTTCCCTGGGAGGGTGGGCAGGCCCTGGCACAGGGTGCCCAGAGAAGCTGTGGCTGCCTCTGTATCCCTGGCAGTGTCCAAGGCCAGGCTGGATGGGGCTTGGAGCAGCCTGGGACAGTGGAAGGTGTCCCTGCCCATGGCAGGGGTGGCACTGGATGGGCTTTAAGGTCCTTTCCCACCCAAAGCATTCCCTGATTCCATGGTCTGTGTGAGTTGTACCCATCTGGTCTGGGTGCTTGGCCCTGTCCCTGGCACAGATCATCACACCCAGACAGCTCTGACCCTCGTGCTCTTGCACAAACAGAGCTGCCCCTCCAGGGCAGAGCTGGCACAGAGATCCTCAGAGGAAAACACTGTGGTAGAGGCAGTCAGGTCTCTGGCCACATCCCAGCAGGGCAGGAACCTTCCAAAAGTACCTTCTGTGCCTGTTTTTGCCCCTGCCTGGCAGCTGGTGGTGGCTTCATTGTGCTGTCTGAGGACATCCCTTCTTCTGTAGCCACTGGTTTCCAAGTTTTGGTCTGCAGAACGCAGCAGGGTTCTTTCGGCTTCAGAGCAGCCTGAAGGCCCATCCAGCAGGAGAGGGTGACATGGAGAGGGTTACTCTGAGCACCCCAATGCATTCTGCCCTGGTGGGTTAATATAGGATCAGTCTATTTTGTCCTTTGGGATGTTAAGGAAGCCCCCAGAGAGGATGAAGCCTCCAGAAGAGCTGAGCTGTGCCTCTCTTTGCCAGTGTTTATGAACAGTGAGAGTTCCACCTCATCACCTAATCCTCCAGGAAGCAATTTTTCTCCTCCTGATGAGGGCTCGTCCAGCCAGGGTACAAGAAATAAAGTGCTCAGCCTTGCTGCATCTGCACAGAGAGGCCCAGAAAGGGAGGCTCCACCTGCAAACTCCTGCGGGAAAGCCTTGAGGAAACGCCGGCATCTTCAGTATTCCAGTCCTGAACTTCCCACCAGGGCGAGTGCTCAGGTGATAACTCTTTGCTTTTGATCTATTGGATTTTGCAGTGACTTTGGTATGGTGATGAGACTGCAATATCCCATAATAGATGGCTGTTTCTAGCAAGAGCTCTGCTATAATTGTATTTATGAGCAGAATACTTATAGAGGCCTCCAGGGAGCTTCAAGTGTAAAAACATTCCTATAACAACATATAGACAGCCAAAGCCAAGCAATTAATTTCTGGGCTGAGAGTGGTGTTGGGGGCTCTGTCCTGTTTTAAAACATCCATTAAAGCTGCAGAGGCTCTGCTGGAGGCCATGGGGAGCTGGACACGCACTCCTTCCTCTGTGCTTTGTGTGCCTAAAGTTGGCTTGAAATAAAGTTCACTAAAGCTAAAGGAGACCACTGAAGTTCTGGTGTGTTCTGGGGGAATCACAGATTTTTGTCACACAATATCCTGGAAGGGATCCACTGGGATCATCCAGCCCAGCTCCTGGCCCTGCACAGACACCCCAAAAATCCCACCCTGGGCATCCCTGGCAGCGGTGCCCAAATGCTCCTGAGTCTGTGGAATTCGTGCAGTAACAACTCTTCCCAACTTGTCCTCCCAAGGGAAGCAGCAGGTGCAGACCCCTGAGGTCCAGGTACCAAGATGGGAAGTGGGATCAGTTTCCTACACCTGATCCTGACTTGCTGAGTGTCCTCATCTCTGTTTCCCTCTCTGTTCCCTCTTCCTCCTCAGTCCCAAAGGCCCAGGTGGTGCCATCATGATCAAGGTCTGGTTATGGCTCCATGTCAGTAAAGTCCAAAAAAAAATCTACATCCCTTGACAGGAATTTCAGTGCCTGTGTTTGTCACTGCTTTGGCTGAAATTACCTTAATAATGGGATATCTCACATGATGCCAGTCCCTCACAGAGTGGCATTAATCAGCCTTGTTCTGCAGGGGAAGGAATTACATTGCTGTTAAAGATCACTTATTTACAGTTTCTGATTAGTACGGTGAGAGGAAAGGAGATTGTTTTCATCATTTCATGAAAAAAACCCAAACCAACAGGCTCTTCAAATAATTATGAAGTTTTAAATTAAAACTGTTGATGAAAGTTTCCATTCTGTGTCTTGGAAAATGGCAAGGACTTAGCACGTGGGGAAGGGCCTCAAAATGTCCACAGTAGGGTCAAAAAGAAATTCTGTTACTACAATATGGACAGTTCCCATATTATAAAAAAAACTGTATTAAGAATTTATTTGTATCCTCCAAACAATTTGGAAGGGGGTCAAGCTGGCCAGGACAGACTCCAGTTTGGCTACTCCAGAGCTGCACAGCCCCTCCCAGAGCAGATGTGCAGAGGTGGGCCGAAGCTGCTCAGTTTGGGAGTTAAACTCAGGAGCCAGGGCTTTGTTGTGCCCTCCTGGTGTCTCACATAGCCCTGCCTGTGTCAGGATCAGCTGGGGAACAAGGCACAGAAGCACAAAGGGCTGGTTTAGGGCTGGGGGCTCAGCTGCTTACCCACAGAGAGAGAGAGAGAATTAAAGGTACCTGATCCCAGCTGGGCACCTGAGTCACGCTTGGGGCTTTTCTCTGCTCTATTTTGGGAAAATGTCTCTTTAATAACCCCAGGTTCCTGGGTTCAGCTGGCCACCTGCAGCTGCCAGGATGAATTGTCCTGTTCTCCTTAGGGGAGGGTGTTTCTCCTCATCTCCTCCATGCACCAGGATCACTGCAGCTGGCGATGTAGTGCCAGGGGTGAGCTCTGCCTCAGAGCCCCACCAGAGAGGTGTGTTGTGTTTATCTCTGAGCCTGGCCCCTGGCAGAGTTGTCCTATTTACCCATAATATGCTTTGCAAACCCATATCGTGTTTTCATTGTGTAATAAAGAGACAGGAAACACTCTTAGGGATGCTGGGAGAAACGGGAAATGAAAGTTGGGGAGAGAACAGCTGCTGCTGGTGCTCGCACTTCCTTTGGACTCCTGGTCCCTCTTTGCTCCCCCAGTAATCCTCCTGGGGTGGAGTAAGCCCAGATCCTCCTCAGCAGATGGATTCCCATGGGATAGGAGCTCCCACCTGGACCTACGGAGCCCTGGACCTGTGAGTGCTGACCTGAACCTGGAGGCAGGACTGTGTTGGGAGGCAGGGTTGGAAAAGGCCAAAAAGGTTGAAAAGGAGGTATTTGGAAGCCAAAAATGTTGAAAGCTGCTCCGTAAAGCAGACGGCCACATTCCCTGCCCAGGGAAGGCACTGCAGCTCGGGATGGAGGGAGTGCAGGGCGCTGAGGGGGGATGGCTCTGCTGGCAGACTGAGGAGGAACAGGGTGTGGAAGGGACCTGAGATGCCAGCTGGCCTTTGGCATTTCCCCGAGTTTGGTGGCATTTTAGAAGCGGGGGTGGCAGAATGGCACGGACTGGAGAAATGGTATGGAAGCAGTGATGTCCAAAGTCCAGGCTGCCTATGGATGCTGGGGAGATTGGAGGGGACAGTGGGTGCCTTCCCACCTAGGACAGTAGCTTCCAACCTCGTGGAGTAATTGATTATTTTTTTTTCTTAAATAACAGGGCATCTTGCAAAGTTTCAGTGAGCCCACAGCGGGTACTGGTGCTGAGCAGGGCTTGCCAAGAGCCAGCAGGACCTGGGGGGTTCCTGGGCCGGAGGAGGAGCAATGGCCCCATAAAAGCTGATCAGCCACACTTGAGCTGAGGTTTGGGCAGCCAAAGACACGGAATGAGACATCACCAAGGGTGAGAGGGAACTTGGCTGAGCTGGGAATTCAGGGCTGAGCTCCAGTGCTGAAGGGTGGGACAGGGGAGGGAGAGTGAGTAACACCCGGACAGGGATGGTGCTGGGAAGGGCAGAGCTCCACTGGAAGATAATGTGAAGGGCAAGAAGAGGAGCTTCCACCAGAGTGACAGCAGCAAGAACAGGTAATAAGGAGACTGGGTTTGCTGATGAGAAGGGGGTGACTCAGTGGGGACAGAGGAGGAGGAAGGACTCCCTGCCTCTTTTTGTCTTCTCCACTGATGTCTCCCAGACCTTTGGGATTAGAAAAAAGGTTCAAAGAGAGCAATTCCAGCTGTGCAGGAGGCTGAGACAGGGATCTCTTGGGAAATCTGATCCCTCTGGGTTCCTGGGAGAAAAGAGGGGTGTCTTCCAGGAAAATAAAGATGTTGGTCATGGGGCTGGTGCTCATGTGACAGCCCAGGAGAGGCTGAGAGAATTTCCTTATTCAGCCTGGGGAAGGGAAGAGTGAACCTAAATACCAACCTGCTAGTACTTATAAGGAGGTTTTGAGTAGATGGAAACAGGATCTTTACTGAGAAATTCGGTGGGAAAATAAGAGTCTGTGGTTAAAGTCTGAAGTAAGGGAGGTTTTGGTGGAATATAAGAAAAGAAATGCACATAAAGGCAGTGAAAGGTTGGAAGAGAGCCCCAGGCAGATCATGGGATCTCCTCCTTGGAGGATTTCAAGCCCCAGCTGGACAAAGACCTGAGCAGCCTGGTCTGATCTGGGTCTGGAGATGGAGTGAGGACTCTTGATGTCCCCTCTTGACTGAGTCCTTCTGTGAGGCAGCTCACAGTAATCAGGGCAGTCTTTGGGTCTCTGATTAAAGGTTTAAACGTGAGCCCTGGTGTGGGGCTGCACTGTGCCCCTCCTTTGGTACATCTGGCTCTGGCCTGGGTCACAGACACCCTGGGACCCCCGTGCTGGGGGGCAAAGCCCCATGCAAGGCTCTGCCCCGCGTTTGCTGTGAGTGCTAGCACAGCTGAGGAGAGTGCAGGTTGTGGAGGTCACTGGATCTGCAGTGTCACTTCCCTTGCCAAAACAACCTCCCCAGCATGAGCAGAGAATTGCAAATACTTTGGAAAAGCTTTGCCTCCTCGTGCCTCTCTGAGATGGCCCCTTGGAAATGGAGCCGATGTCCTCGTTGTCCTTCTCTCCTCCTGGGTGTTGGCCCAGCTGTTGACTTGAAATATGACTTTGTCCCCAGGAAAGTGACCATCACTCCCTTGCAAAGGGGAGGATTTTGGCACACCTGTATCAGTGCAGCTGTGCCAGGCTGTCTGCAGATCCTGGAGAGAGCCCACACTCATCTGGAGAGGATTTGTGACTGCTGGGGTTGGTTTATGGTGCTGGAAGTTCAGAGCTTGATGGGCTTTTCCTTGGGATGCCGCTCCAGGGCAGTGTGGGCAGGCACAGCCGGACCAGGGCACAGTGGGACATCCCTGTGTGTCACAGCTGCCTCCCTGCCTCAGCCCCCAGCTGCCCGTGGGGAAGCTTTGACACACGAGAGGACTCTGGCACATCTGCAGGATGCTGCAGAGCCTGGTACCCACCAGGACACCGCCTGGGATACCCTGCAGGGACCTGGGAGCCAGGGGCCCTTCATGAAGGGGCTCATTGAGCTGCTCCTGCCTCCTCCTCGGGGGGCTGCTGGGAAGGTGCAGAGCTGCTTCCACTGGAAACTGCCACTAATTGGACCTTATTAAAAATTTACTTCTGTTTCACAATGAAGCCGGAGCATTTATCTTCCCCCAGCCAAGGCATTAATTACCGACACAAATGGGCTGCACTGCCAGGGGAACAGCAGGGCTGGGGCTGTCGATTCCGTGAGCTCAATGCAGCCCTTCCCGCCGGCTCTGTGGGAAAAGGAGCCGCCCCCACAGGCCCGGACAGCTCCACCTGCAGATTCTACTCCTCCCTCAGAGGATCCAAGCTGTAGGATTTCCCATGTCCTCCAGGAAGGAGCTGGGACGCAAGGGAATGCTTTGGAAAATAACATGGGGTTTTTTTAATAAGAGCTGCTCACCTGATTGAAGCATGGTGCCCAAAGGTTGAGAGTATTTAAGGGTAATGGAGACCCCCAGGTATCCCTGCAAGATATCCCAATGTCCTGGCGGAATTCCCTGGGGATAGTTTGTCTCAGGGGGCTGTCCTGCAGCAATACCACCCTTCCATCTCTGGTGGAGATGTTGAACACTAATATTTTTGCAGAGGTTTTTTCTGCTGGGTAGAACTGCACAGTACCAGTGCCTGAGCTTGGGAGAACTGTGGGGTTTGGAACACAGACACGGGACTGGAGCATTGTACCAGGGAAGACAGGTCTTCATGGAATCGTGGAATGGTTTGGGTGGGAAGGGACCTTAAATCCCATCCCATTCTACCCCGCCACAGCAAGGACACCTTCCACTGTCCCAGGCTGCTCCAAGCCCTGTCCAGCCTGGCCTTGGACACTGCCAGGGATCCAGGGGCAGCCACAGCTGCTCTGGGCACCCTGTACCAGAGCCTCCCCACCCTCCCAGGGAACAATTTCTCTGTTCTTTTATTTTACAGATGTTCCCCCTTGTCCTGTCACTCTCTACCTGAGTAAAAAGTTGCTCTCCCTCTTTTTCATAAACCCCTCTAGGCCCTGGCAGGGGCTCTGAGCTCTCCCTGGAGCCTTCTCTTCTCCAGGTGAACACCCCCAGCTCTGCCAGCCTGGCTCCAGAGCAGAGGGGCTCCAGCCCTTGGAGCATCTCCGTGGCCTCCTCTGGACCTGCTCTAACAGCTCCAAGTATTTCTTGTGCTGAGGATTCCAGACCCAGACACAGCTCTGCAGGTGGAGTCTCAAGAGCATCTTCCCTTTGGCTGAATGTTCCTTCACAGGTGTCCATGGCATTGTGGTGAAGCAAATCGTGAGTGTGGCTGTGGCTGACTGGCCATGGAGTGACCAGATGGTTTTGCTGGGTGGGGTTTGGCCCGCTCTGTTCCTGCATCATGAAAACTGCGCCTGTTCTATTTCGTGCAAGAATCAGAGCTGAATCTGACGCAGCTGCTGGGGCCAAACCTTCCCATCCCTGTGCGGCCTGGGCTGGGGGATCCCTGTGCCTCTAGAGCGGGGCAAGGGAGCAGAGTTTTGTGTTTTTGCTGTAGGAAGCTGTTGCATCCCAAACTCTCCATTGACCTGGTACGTGATTTAGTGACTGGAATGCCCCAGCTTCACAGAGTCATGGAATATCCTGAGCTGCAGGGACAGCCATGTCAGAGTGGCACTGGATGGGCCTTCAGGGCCCTCCCAAATCAGCCCATTCCATAAACTCTATGCAAAGTGAGGGCAGCGATGCCACAGCCCAGCCCCAGTGTGCTGGAGAAGGATTTGCCCAGAGGGAGCCCTTGCATCTCTTTGGGTGAAGCCCTTGAGCTGATCCCACCCAAGGGCTGCTCCCACTGCTGGGACACATCTGGTCATTTGGTCAGAAGGAAGCTACACACAGGAAATCATCTTGGTCTCTGCTTTGCTGTAGGCCACGGCCAGAGCCCAGAGTGCCGCGGTCCTGCTGCTCTTCCCTTGGGAACTTCTGCCCCTGGTCCCCGGGCACCAGTGCTGGCTGACATGGAGCCAATTAGTGGCTCATTAGCAGTCAGCAGCAGGCAGAGCAGGGACAGAGCTGCAGAAGGCAGGGCACGCTCGGCCTGCAGAGGAGCTGCTCAGACCAACCTCTCCCAGCCCAAAGCTCGGCCACAGCAGCAGCTCAGGGGCCAGGGGGAAGGAGAGGCCCAGGAAACACAGGGATGCCTGTCCCTGCCTCTGCCGTGCTTGCCCAGCTCTGAGGCCCTCACTGCAGCTCTGCTCATTATCCCACGTCCCGGTACGGGAAGCACCGCTAAGAACGGGTGGATTTGGAGCCTGAGGCACCTCCCTCTTCCAAGGTTCTCCAGGAAAACTCAGCCCAGCACCCCTCAAGGATGGCAGTCACAGACACTGTGCTGGGCCAAACCCCCGTGCCTGGGGGAAGGATGTGCCAAGAGATGGTTCACAAAGGAGTTGGTAATTCCTTGGAATAACGGCCGTGTTCGGAGCTTCTCCAGCACCCTGTGGATGTGCGCAGCCTGGGCTCCTCCTTGTGCTCTTCCCGTCACCCTTGCCATGGCCACAGCAGCTCCATTGCAGCTCAGGAGCCTCCACAGTCCCCCAAAATTCCACCAGCCCTGCCAGCCCACACTGCAGCATCCCCCTTCGCAGGGGCACCACAGCCTTCCCCACCCTGTCTGGGGAAGCCCTCACATCCAGAAACGATCCTTCTCCAGCTACTGTGGAGGAGCAGTCTCAGACTGCTGTATAGACTGTATAGATTGCTGTTTGTAGGTTAGAAAAAAACCCCAGAACCCTACCACTTACTCCCAAAGGGAAAAAAGAAAGGGCTGTGCATTTTTCCACCAGGGAATATCCTTTTCCCATGGAAACTGTACACTTTTCATCTTAAAGACAAAATTCAGGGACTGAGTATCAAAATTTGCAATTCAGAAACAGAGCTGAAGCCCTGCACAAGAGCCTTCCTGGGGTGCCTTCAGCACTCTCTCCCCTTTGGGCTTTTTGGGAATCACATTGGAGCAGGTTTACATCTCTCAGCACTCCCAGAGGCCACGGTGACACTGGCTGCCCCTACATGGTCTGGAGAAGAGGTCCAGTGGCTCCTGGAAGCTGCAGATCAGTCAACAAATCTTATCCGTAGAGAAGACCCAGGGCTTGGAGTGGTGGATGACAATTTCCATTAGACACACCAGCAGTCTGTAGTAATAAAAACCCAATTTTCCACTCAGATATTTAAATTTTGCAAGGAAAGTTCTTATGCTTCAGTTCCTTACTGGGGTTTGAGGTTTTCTAGGGTCCTGCTGTGATTTCCTGCTTCCTCCACCAGTTCTGCCTGGGCTGTGCAGCCCGTCCGTGCGGGTATGACAAGTGCTGGGTGTCACTGGGAGCACCCCGGAGCTGGTGAGCAACCAGCAGAGCCTGTGGCGCTGGGTTTGTATCCTGGTGGCCTGAGGGCTGCCCCAGCCATGGGCACAGTTAGGAGCTGTTAGGAGCAGCTCCCTAAATACCCATTTTCAAGTAAAACATCCTCTTCTTCTCCCAGCCCTCCATGGGTGGCATCCAGGAGGGAAACAGGCATATCATCCTGCCAGGATGTCACCTCTTGTGCCAACGGGACAATTGGCCAAGTGACCAAAGCCTCCTGGCAGTGTCCCCAGGGCAGGGACACTGTGCCAGGTCTGTGTCGCTGTGTGGGCTCAGTTCAGGAGCAGACTGGGGTAACATGCACCCCTTAGGTTTTAGGGGCTGCTGCCTCTACAAAGCTCTGCCCCAGGACAGTCCCCAAATCCCTGACACTGACACCTCCATGTAGTGCACGCTACCAGCCATTCCAGGTTTTTCTCAGTGGAGGAGAAGGAGCTCCCTGACATCTGTTCTAGGAGCTGTGGGAAGCCAATTATCCTTGAAGGCAAACTGTCCGCAGATAATTGGAAATATAGACTTTTAACTGATGGAGTGTTGACTAAACTGCAGCTCCTGCTTCGCTGGTGTCACATTGAATCTCGGAAGCCTCTTGTAATGTTTAGCAGGTGCATTATCCTGTCACATCCAGACAGGTACCACGGCTCTGCCCCTAATTGGAAACCAGGTTTGGCGCATCCCTCCCACAGCTGCTCCTGCATGAGTTAACTGGAGGAATTCTCCTCCCTTCCCTCCCCAGGCTGAACAGACAAGGCCAGGGGCTGCAGTCAGGGATGCAGTGCAGCACCGGGCGGTTCCACTGCTGGCTGCAGAGCAGGAGGCAGCGCCAAGAGCAATGGAAGGTGGGAAATGGGATGGAGGATGCAGGAGAGCAGCCCGTGCCACAACACCCTGCCCAGAGCCGCTTAACCTGGCCTGGGGACTTCAGGGGGCTCTGTCACCTCTGTCCTGGATGTCTTTGCTGGAGTGTTCCAGGTCTCAAGGGACACTGTGGAAGGCAAGCAGAGGCTTTGCTGAGTGTTTGTGCAGGGGCAAGCCCTCCCTTGAGGAAGGGCCATTGCATCCATGAGGGAACGGCTGGAGCTGGGCCAGGGCAGGCTCAGGCTGCAGAGTGACACAGAGTGCAACAATTCCTTCCCAATATCCCATCCATCCCTGCCCTCTGGCAGTGGGAAGCCATTCCCTGTGTCCTGTCCCTCCATGCCTTGTCCCCAGTCCATCTCCAGCTCTCCTGGAGCCCCTTTAGGCCCTGCAAGGGGCTCTGAGGTCTCCCTGGAGCCTTCTCTTCTCCAGGTGAACCCCCCCAACTCTGCCAGCCTGGCTCCAGAGCAGAGGGGCTCCATCCTTAGGGCATCACTCCCTCCTCTGTGCTCGCAGGAGCTGCACGGTGTCGCTGCCCTGACTCAGAGCAGCAGCTGTCGAGGAGCTTCTGTTTGCAGATTATTCACAACTGATTTTTTGCTTCCATCTGCCTGTCTCTACCATCTGGGATGATCTCCATTCCTGCAGGATACCAGCGAGGTTCCTGGGCCTGGCTTTAACTCTGATCCATCAGCAGCAATCCCAGGATCATTAGGAGCAGCTTGCTTGCTCAGGCAGTTTGGCTCCCTGGCACGGAGACACCACACACTATTACCCTGTAAAGTGGAGATGGATGAGCAGTGACTGCCCGGAGTGTGCCCAGCCTGCTCCCCATGTGCTCTGCCCGTGGCAATCCCCTCCCGCCCATCCTGTGCCTTTTCTCTGCTCTGTCAGAGCAGTGATGTGAAATTTAAAGCCTTTTCTCTCTCAGCAAAAGGGCTCATGCAAAACCAGATTTTCTGTTCCCATTCTTTGCCTATTTTTGCACCAGGAGAGTAAAAATTAACCATGTCCTTAGTTGTGTAACCAAACTGTCCCTTGCGTGTGATTGCGTGTTCAGATAAACCCAGGTGTTTCTGGGAGAATTATATACAATAATCCTGACGGGTAATCCAGTGCAGCTCAGACTGGGAAATGAAAACCCACCATTAAAAACAGGGGAAAGCACTTAGTGTCTGAATTTTCCTGTTTTGGGCACGAGAGCCTGAGCTGAGCTTCCTCTATCAAATATGGGAAATCTTTATTTGCAATGAACAGAGCTGAGCAGGCTCAGCTTGCCTGTGAATTGGAAGTTGTCTGTGGGCAGGAGTTGTGCACATAACTGATAATTACCAGAGCCAGGACTCCTAATCAGGGAGAACAGGAGCTGTGGTGGAATAAAGCACTTAATACGTGGGTACTTTTTTAACCATTTCCCTGCTGTCCCCATTCCCCAGCCCTGCCCTGTGATCTCTGAGGTGGGAAGAGCAGGCCCTAAAATCCCTAAAGGGCCCTGCACAGTCACCCAGCCCTGTTTTGCAGGGGGCTTCAGGGTCTAGAAATTGGGCTCTCGTGCTCTGTGGGACTCACACAAAGCTTTGGAATTGCTCCTTTAGCTGTGTCTGCCTGGGATCCGCCCCTGGGCTCTCTGCAGGGGTGTCTGGGGCAGCTTCACAGCCCAGGGGCAGCTCCAACACCTTCCTCAGGGTGAGAGGGAATTCTGGCTCCAGGGCAGATGTGGGGCAGTGCCAGAGGTCAGGGATAGGTGGGATATTGGGAAGGAATTGTTCCCTGGGAGGGTGGGGAGGCCCTGGCACAGGGTGCCCAGAGCAGCTGTGGCTGCCCCTGGATCCCTGGCAGTGTCCGAGGCCAGGCTGGACATTGGGGCTTGGAGCAGCCTGGGACAGTGGAAGGTGTCTCTGCCATGGCAGTAGTGGGATGGATGAGCTTTAAGATCCTTCCCAGCCCAAACCTTTCCTTAATTCCATGATGATGATGATGTGCAATTTGTAGTCGCTTACATGAACTTCAGGACTCCAAGTGAGAAATGTTGACCCTTGAGGACAACACGACCAAGCTGCATCCAGCTTTATGCAAATTTATTTAGGCTTCATCAGTTTTGCTTCAAATTCCTCAAGTCCTGGCCTTCCTGGGGTTGTGCTTCTGCCCCTGGAAGATTCTTTCTGGAGGATGTAACTAAAAAGGAATTTTTTTGGAAATGAGAATAAAAGACTGAGCCAGATTGCTAATATTGGTACTGACCTACAGATGAAAGCAACACCATTCCCCAAGTCTAATTATGCTTGGAAAGGGCCAGGTTTTGCTCATTTTTCACAAATCTGATGGATATTGACTTCAATGTTTCTACTGGCATGATATAAAACAAAAACAACTCTGATGCTAATTGCTGCTTAGTCAATCAAAATGCTGTGATTTTGGGAAATAAAATTCAGGAATCAGCTCAGATTGCTCCGTAGTATTTTGGTGTGCTAAAGAGAGCCTCTGGCAAATGTGGAGGAAAAGAGACTCCAGGCTGAGCGTGGGCTGGACTTGGAAATGCCACTGACAGTGGCCTCGTCATGGCTGGGCAGGTGGGGGGTGGGGAGCAAGGGGCTCATTAGACATTTACAGATTAACTGCCACCATGCCCACTGCTGCAGTCAGTGTCAGCACCCGGGGGCTGTCGGGGCTCCTTTGGAAAAACCACGGCTATTTTTATTTTTCCTGTTTAGTGAGTGCTGCGGCTGACCTCAAATTGCCTTCGGTTCCTTGTGTTGAGAGTCCCCAGTGCCCAAACATTCACAGCAAAAATCAGAGCAAGGATCCACTTTCACTCCTGCCCTGAGCTGGGCAAACAATTTAGGTTTTGCATTTCTTTGACCAGTCAAGCCATAATTTTGGGTTGAGCAGAGGATTTCACCAGAGTATACCAGGGAATGTTTAATCTGGGGGGTGTCAGGGCATTTTTGTAACCTGTTTTTTCAAAGCACTTACAAATGAAAGGATGGAAGTGAAGGGGAAAAAAAAACCAACAAAAAACCTGCTGTACAGAAAAATGGCAAAATTTTGGATCTCAGGGGCACTTTACAAACTTCATCTTTTGACTGGAGCAGTGTGACAGCTTTGCAAACTGTTTACATTGATGGTTCCATTTTCTGAGGGGAAAAAATTGTCCTCGGCCAAAATAAGTAATGGATCTGTAGCTGTGTCACAGATGGATCAGGTGCAGCTGACACTCGCATGTTCTCCTGTTTGCAGTGGCTTTTGTCACTCGGTGATGGATTGGGCTGATGTTTCCCATATCAACCATCTCAGTCAAGGAGTGTCTGTGTGTTCCCTCTGAGAGTTCCATAAAAACCACTTCAGCTGTTCTGAACATGGGGCCAGGCGATGAAGAGATGGAGCAGCTCTGGGAGAAGGATTTGGGTGCTGGTGGCTGAGGGCTGGACCTGCCCCAGCCCTGAAACCCCCAAGCCTGGGCTGGTCCCCAGCATGGGCAGCAGGGGAGGGGGGATTCTGCCCCTCTGCCCCACTCAGGTGAGACCCCACCTGCAGAGCTGCCCCAGCCCTGGGGCCCAGCACAGGAAGGACCTGGAGCTGCTGGAGCCAGGCCAGAGGAGGCCACAGAGATGCTCCAAGGGCTGGAGCCCCTCTGCTCTGGAGCCAGGCTGGCAGAGCTGGGGGTGTTCACCTGGAGAAGAGAAGGCTCCAGGGAGACCTCAGAGTCCCTTCCTGGAGCCTAAAGGGGCTCCAGGAGAGCTGGAGAGGGACTGGGGACAAGGCATGGAGGGACAGGAGACAGGGAATGGCTTCCCACTGCCAGAGGGCAGGGATGGATGGGATATTGGGAAGGAATTGTTCCCTGGGAGGGTGGGGAGGCCCTGGCACAGGGTGCCCAGAGCAGCTGTGGCTGCCCCTGGATCCCTGGCAGTGTCCAAGGCCAGGCTGGACAGGGCTTGGAGCAGCCTGGGACAGTGGAAGGTGTCTCTGCCCATGGCAGGGGTGGCACTGGATGGGCTTTAGGGTCCCTTCCAACCCAAACTATTCCATTGTTCTGATTCTACGAAAAGTGAATTCATTTACACGTTGCTGTTTTTAAGAGCACCCCATGGTACCTGGGGGATATCCTGGAGCTACCAGGGAACTCAATAACCTTGGTGACCCTTTGGAAGCTCAGTTTGCTTTACTCTCACTGGAAATTCTTGAAAAAATCTCATTCTAAACAAACTGGGTAGGAATTTCTTGGTGTTCACAAGCAAAACTCCCTGAAAATCTGATTTCAACAGAACACAGTCTCCTCCGTGAGAGAGGGTACCTCCTCTCTTTCCTCCCGTGGTGCTGTGGGGTCAGCGTGTGTCTGTCCCCTGTCAGCCCCAGCCTGGCTGGTGCAGCGGTGGATGCTCGGCCTGCCCTGGCCCTGGGTGTTCTCTCTGCCCCTCGTGTGCAGTGCTGGAGCCAAAACCTTCCAGGGTGAACTGATGCTGAACCTCTCTCCTGTCCCTTGTGGCAGTTGGAGCTGTCCCTTCCAGGCCCACGTCCCTGCTCTCTGAGTGGCTGTTGCAGAGCAGGGAAGAGTCAGCACTGGGGGGCTTGGCTGCCCTGCCCACTGTGTGGTTTTAATGCTCCTCAGCATGAGGAAAGTGCATCTCTGAACTTCCTGGGACAGCCACGTGGCTGTCCCATCTTCCCAGGGCAGTGGTGGAGTCACCGTCCCTGGAATTGTCCACATAAGCAGTAGATGTGGCACTCCATGGTGTGGTGAGTGGGCACGAGGACATTCAGTTGGATTTGATCACCTCAGAGGTCTTTTTCAACCTTCATGATCCCGTGATTGTCCCTTAATGAAGCCCACAGGGTCGATGGACCCCAGGTGGGTCCTCATCTCTGCACTGCAGCCTGCAGAGGGTCCTGGAGCAGGAGATTTGTCCTGGAGCAGGGGTTTGGCCTGGAGCAGGGAGTTGGCCTGGAGCAGGGATTTGTCCTGGAGCAGGGGTTTGTCCTGGAGCAGGGGTTTGGCCTGGAGCAGGGATTTGTCCTGGAGCAGGGGTTTGTCCTGGAGCAGGGGTTTGTCCTGGTGTCCTGGTGATATCCCAGCCCTGTGGGTGAGAGGCTGCATCCAGGCAGGTTTGGTTCCTGGCCTGCTGGGAGCTGCTGGTGCTCCCCAGGCTGGGCTCAGGGCTCCAGCACCTGCAGGGTGCCCTGGCCCAGCAGCAGCCCCCAGCACTGCCTTGGGGCACTGTTTTGTGCCAGCCAAGGGAGGGCAGGCAGCACCACGGGCACCACATGGGCTCTCCTGTGCCCTCAGCTGGGAATTGTGTCCGTGCCCATCTCAGCTGTGGGAATCAGGGACAGACAGGCTGCTCCCATGTGCCATTTTCTATGCAGTCCCAGGAGTCCTGGTGCTCTGCTGGGCTCTGCAGGAGCCTTGGTCCTGGCAGGGAGGTGCAGCCCAAGGCTGGTCCTGCTGCATCCTCCAAGGGGGAAGCTGCTCTCCGCATCCCCTGCTCCCAGTGAGAGCCCAGCCAGCACCTCCATGCACATTCCAGAGGGACTGCAGCCCAGTGTGGGCAGGGAGCAGGCACGGGGCTGCAGAACCTGCTGCACTGCAGCATCCCTGGGGAGCGAGCCTTGGAACAACCTTCAGCTCGGTGATCACGCTCAAAGGAACCCTTGGGGTGGGACAAAATGCAAGAGCAGCAGCATTAATCCTAAAGAGTGAGACTGCAAACGTTGCTGAAGAACCAACTTTCACATGGTTTTAACTCACAGGCAGATCTGCAGGATCTGCTCTAATCTATATTCAAGAGAACAAAATGGTCCCAAACCGTGATACTTTTTAAAAAATACTTGTCTTAAAATTAACACAACAATTAATTAGTCATTCGAGTTGTGTATGCCTTGAAAACACCTTCTCTGAAGCCTCCTTCCTGTGTAAGGAGCTGTTTGAATCCCAGATTTAGCCACAAAACTCAGCACCAGCCTTTCGCTGTGCAAGGGCAATGGCACACCCATAATGTAATATGGTTTTTATATCCATTTATGAGTATAAAAACTGAGTACATCCATCTTTAAAGGACAGACAATATGTGAAACCCCCTTCTCTGGGCCTATGGAATGTTTGAGCTCCACGGGAGAAAAAGATGTGATGGACTTCTTCACCTCAGGCAGAGCAGTTTGGCCATTGGAAGTCCTTGTCATTTGGGGAGCTCCAACACAGTTCCTCACCATCTGCCCTAAGCCATGACCCTTCCCAGGCTCTGGAGTGACCAGGAGGAGCACAGGCAGATTTGTCCCTTGCCAGGAATGTACCAGGGAAAAGTTTATTTAATGCAGAGGAGACGAGAAGTCTCCTTATCCATCACTGCTGTGCAGAGCGAAATAAAGGCACCATTGATTTTGTGTTTGAGGTAATTAATTGTGGTGCAAAGCCTGGTTTGGAGTTTAAAGGCCACATTCCCACAGCCAGGACCTCTGGCTGCAGGGCAGCACCTGGCAGCTGAGAAATGCCGGGAAGGAGCAGAGTTTGCCTGGAGCAGTTGGTTTGTGTGTTCCCAAAATGGGCCGAGTTCCCAAGGAGAGGATGAAGGATGGAGCAGGAGCTGTAGGAACAGGGCTGAGGGCTCCCTGTGGCCCTAGTAGTGCTCCCTACAGCCCTACCAGTGCTCCCTACGGCCCTACCAGTGCTCCCTGCCCAGCTGCTCCTGCCTCCACACCAAGAGGGGGATTGGAATCCGTTATCCCAGCAGGACCCAGAGCCACACTTCCCGTGGGGGGCATTTGCTGCTCTTGGTGGCCCCCGGGCTGAGATGCCCTTGCACCCATGGTTGAAATGGCACAAGTTCTGCAGCAGTGGTTGGACCATGGATGTTCTGAGCATCAGGGATGCACATTTCCCTTCCCTGGGACACTTTCCTTCAGCTCTGGGCCAGAACTTGGCCAAGGGCACGTTTCTACTGCTGAGGAGATGGAAGGGGAAAGGGACAGACCAGGCAGGAAGGTAAGAGAATTAGTGATTGTCAAACAGACACAGAGAAGGTGGGGCTGAGTATGGAATCATGGAATCGTGGAATCATGGAATCACAGAATGGTTTGGGTGGGAAGGGACCCTAAAGTCCATCCCATTCCACCCCTGCCCTGGACAGGGACACCTTCCACTGTCCCAGGCTGCTCCAAGCCCCGTCCAACCTGGCCTTGGACCCTGCCAGGGATCCAGGGGCAGCCACAGCTTCTCTGGGTACCCTGTGCCAGGGCCTCCCCACCCTCACAGGGAAGAATTTTTCCTAATATCCCATCTAAACCCACTCTGTGTCTATGTGATCCATTCCCCCTTGTCCTGTCACTCCATGCCCTTGGAAATAGTAAAGAAGCAAAGGATACCTCATGTCATGGATTTCTGGTACACACCACCTTATGGCTGAATGTCAAACCCTTCACAGGCAATTAAAAGCGTTTGTGTGACTGGTAAGGACAGGATGAAATTAATGGAATTTCTAAGCACGGCGATTAACCTGTTCAAGGTATGGTAGAAACTGAAAGAGCAAACAACAAACAAGATGATCTTTAGATGAAATCTCCTTCCTCCTGCCCTAGTAGGATTAATGCCTTCCAAATTAGCTCAGATTTTGGCCTCAAAGTATAAATAAAACTTTCCAGCCCTGGGCCCAGCACAGGAAGCACCTGGAGCTGCTGGAGCCAATCCAGAGAAGGCCATGGAGATGCTCCAGGGCTGGAGCCAGGCTGGGAGAGCTGGGGGTGTTCACCTGGAGAAGAGAAGGCTCCAGGGAGAGCTCAGAGCCCCTTGCAGGGCCTAAAGGGGCTCCAGGAGAGCTGGAGAGGGACTGGGGACAAGGCATGGAGGGACAGGAGACAGGGAATGGCTTCCCACTGCCAGAGGGCAGGGATGGATGGGATATTGGGAAGGAATTGTTCCCTGGGAGGGTGGGGAGGCCCTGGCACAGAGTGCCCAGAGCAGCTGTGGCTGCCCCTGGATCCCTGGCAGTGTCCAAGGCCAGGCTGGACATTGGGGCTTGGAGCAGCCTGGGATGGTGGAAGGTGTCCCTGCCCAGGGCAGGGGTGGCACTGGATGGGCTTTAGGGTCCCTCCCAACCCAAACCAGTCTGGGATTCTGAGCTTTCTCTTTCCCATCTCTATCCCATGTCTCATCACCATCCCTGCTCCAAAGAGCTCTCCTGCACTGCTGGATCTGCAGAGGTTGGATTGCCAGGCAAGAGCCCTGATCCTGCTGGTGTTCACTGGGAGGTTTCCCTTGCACAGTTAATCCAGAAGCAATGCTGACTTCAACGCCCTTTCAGAAAAAGAAAGATTTCAGAAAATCCTTTCTGTAGTTCTGGGCTTTGCCAGAATCTTCCCAGGACCACGTGCTTTCCACAGGTGGTTTCCAGCTCCCTGAGTGAGTCCCTGCAGGAGCTGCAGAGCTGCTGGAGGGACCTGTCATGTTCCAGGGCAGGGGTAGAACTGCCCGTCTGTGAAGCTTTGCTCTAAATCCCAGAGTCTGTCACAAAACATTCTGCCCCAGGAAGCTCAGCTGGGGGAGGCCTCCCCCACATCCCCTGTATTCTATAAGGAAGTGAAATGGCCTCTGATTCCACCTCGGAGCCTTTGCACCTTTGTGGGCTCAGGAACCTGCAGAGCTCAAGGACTTGAGTGACCCTTTAAAGGCAGAGCTGTGGAGTGTCAGGGGGTGCTTCAGGTTTTCCTGAGCAGGGGCACTTCTGTAGGACAACAGGTCTGACAATAACGTAGTTATAATAACTCAATCATTCAGGAACTTAATTCCTATCCTGGCTGGCTCCGAGCTGGGATTTTGGCTGTTTAGTGCAGCCCCAAGGGAAAGAGCAGAGGCAGAAGGGCACAGACCTGCAGGTTCCCCATGCCAGGGACACAGTGAACTGCGTTCTCCTTTCCTGTGAACACGGGATATTTTGGATTAGGAACATTCAGAGCAGCCACACGTCACAGACAATTTACCCTCCATGTGCCCTGGGGTGTGCTTGGGAAAGCTGCCTCAGCTGTGCGCTGCTGCTGTGCTAATGGCCCTACCACTGGTAGCAATGAGATGTCCTATTGATTATTTATCCATCGCTAATAGACTCCTGTATTCCCAGAGGATCACTCGGGTGTGACTGCAAGGGAGAGGGTTTGATGCTGGACTGAGTGCAGACAGGATCCGGAGCCTCAGAGATGACAGAGACCCTTTCCCAGCATACTTGTAAAGAGGGAAAATTCATTTAACTGGGATCAGACTTGCTGGGGGAAGGGGGATATCCTGAAACAGGCTGTAGCCTTTTCACTGACACCAACAAGGTTCTGGGATCCAGTCATGGCAGCATCTCACCTGGGCCTCTGCTATGGGACACACCCACAGTCCTTGTGCTGTGGACACACAGGAGGAGGATTTCCATAGCCGAAATCTCCCTTCCAGGCAGGATTTCCCTGTCTGGGAAGGGGAATGCTGTTCCTGGGGACAAGAGAGGCTTTTCAGCTCGGCACTTGCACCTTGCAGTGCTGCATTTCACCAGTTCACAAACCTGGAGGCCCAGCCCAGCCCTTAACAACCCTGCACCTGCTCAGGGTCTCGAGAGTTCATAAGAGAAAAACAGTCATTTTTTCATTCCTTGCTCTCTGACCCAAACTCACCTTTTCCAGCCCTCCTATGCAATTCTGAGTTTGGAAATGTGCTCTGCTCCTGCAGGATGACATCCTGGAGCAGCTCTGAGCACACTGAGAAGGGCACAGAGCAGAGGACAGGTCCCCTGTCACCGGTGGGAGCGTGGCAGTGACGGCAGAGCCACGAGCTGGCGGAGGCTCGGGGGGAACCTCTGCAAGCGGGGTGGGTCACAGCCAGCCTGGGGGCTTGTCTGTGTTCCACCGCCGTCCAAACACATTCCCTGGCTCTGCAGCCACGTGTGCCGGCCGGGCATCTCGCACAGGAATGTTTCCGCCCCGCTCTCTGAGGATCCTGCCCTGCTCTGTGCACACCCAGGTGCTGTTTCATCCAGTCCTTTCTGTCAAACGCCAGCGGAGCTCTCGGTCCGAGCAGCGCAGGGTGGGGATCTCTCCCTGCCCCCAGCCCTACGGAACAGGGATGGCTGAGCAGCTCCCAGAGAGGACTGCATGGAGGGGGGTCTGGACAGGGGCACAGCTCCTTCTCCACCACTGAGAGCCCTGGCTGTGTCTCCAGCGGCCCAGGCTCGGCTGCAACCCTTCCCAGTTGTTTGGAGGGAACAATTCCTGGCAGCCCCTGCTGAAGGCCCCGCCTGTGTCCCGGGGGCACGGCAGAATGCAGCCGGGGGGCTCTGCTGGGGGAGCAGCCCCGGCCGGCCCGGCGCCGTGAGGAGCTGCTGCTGTGCTGTAAACACCAGCTCCACCTGCTCAGAGGCACCGGGCCCTGCATCCATCACTGCCCGTCCCTGCAAGGCTGAGCAGGCTGCCTGCAGGATGGATGGATCACCAGGGCAGGGCCTTGGCTCCCTGGGGAACGCTCGGTGTGCAGTAAGGCGAGTGAGGAGGATTCCAGCGGGTGGCAATGGCAGGCACGCCCCGAGGAGAGCACAGGACAGGGTGGCTGTGCTGATTTCCCCTTTGATTCCTTTGCCAATCGCTTTGTTCAGCCCATCGTGCTGCAAGTGCTGCTCAGGCTGGTGTCACTTGCCCAGCACTGGGATGTCCCCTTCATCCTTTGGCTGTTTTGTTGGGCAGAGAAGCTCTGGGTGCTGGAGGGCAAAGTCTGGAGTGTCAGAGCTGTAAATGCCCCTCGGCTCACCCCAAAGCTCTGCTGTCCCTCCTCTCCTGCTCTGTGCTGCTCCCTTCACGCTCGCTGCCAATTTCCCCAGCTCTCCCTGGGGGCTGGAGGAGCTTCAGTGTGGGGCAGGTCTGGGGCCTCTGCATTTTTTGGGCCTTTCCTGCTGTGTTCTTGGGACTCTGTGGGTTGGTGCTGTCCTGGCACCTACAGGGCAAAGGGAGCTGTGGCACAGCGATAGCCTAGGGAGTATTTAGGGCAGCTGCAAAACAGGGACACGACCCCCATTGCTCCCCTGAGTCCCAAGGACAGCTATTGGCCATCCCAGCTGAGTGTCTGATTCCAGGGGGAATGGCTTCCCACTGCCAGAGGGCAGGGAGAGATGGGATTTTGGGAAGGAATTGTTCCCTGGGAGGGTGGGGAGGCCCTGGCACAGGGTGCCCAGAGCAGCTGTGGCTGCCCCTGGATCCCTGGCAGTGTCCAAGGCCAGGCTGGACAGGGCTTGGAGCCGCCTGGGACAGTGGAAGGTGTCCCTGCCCATGGCAGGAGTGAGATGGGATGAGTTTTAGGCTCCTTCCATTCCATGATTTTATGGTTCTATTAAATGGGTGCTACAATCAGAAAGGTCTTGAGGACAAGCTCCTGAAAGGCCACCCGTGGGCTGTGGTGGAAGGAGCAATTGTCCAGTGGGGTCAGCAGAGTTCTGCCTTTGGACACTGGGGCTGAACAGAGCCAGCTGCTGCAGCCAGAAGGCAAAGAGGAGAGACAAGTCACTGTTGTTGTCAGGAATGGTTCTGGTTTAGGGAGGGTTTGAGCTGGTGTGTCCCTCCACGAGACCCTGCAGTGCAGAAAGGAATGACATAAAGTGCTCACGACAGCCAGGTGCCACCTGCAGTGGGTCTGGGGGATGCTGCCCCAGCTGGAAAGGGAGAGCGCCTTCCAGAACTGATTTACAGGAGTGGGAGCGGTTGGGAAATGCCAGGTTTAGGAATGACCTATGTGTTAATAATCCCAGCTCCCTTATCTGTATGTATTGTTCCCTACTCTTAAATGTCACAGCCACAGACCGTTTGTCCCACCAACTCCTGCCTCAGGCCGTGTGCTGCTTGGAAGGTGCTAAAGGAGCAGCTCTGGAATATTTTACCTCTTTTGGCTGCCTCGGGCCCTGCTTTGCTGCACACACCGGTGCTGCCCTGCTCACACTGTCCCTGCAGGGTGTTCTGCAGTGTGCGAGGCGTTACTGAGGGTTTTTTGCTCTTATGCCAGCAGGCAGTGCCACTGTCCCACAGGCACAGGGAGGCTCTCCAGGCACCCAGGGCACAACCTCCCCTTGTTTTTTTGTAAGAATCACAGAATCACAGAATATCCTGAGCTGGAAGGGTCCCACAGGGATCATCCAGCCCAGCTCCTGGCCCTGCACAGACACCCCAACAACCCCACCCTGGGCATCCCTGGCAGCGCTGTCCAAACGCTCCTGGAGCTCTGGCAGCCTCGGGGCCGTGCCCATTCCCTGGGGAGCCTGGGCAGTGCCCAGCACCCTCTGGGGGAAGAACCTTTCCCTGCTCTCCACCTAAACCTCCCCTGACACAGCTCCACAGAACAGACATAGAGGATCTAACTCTTCACAGGGGTGTCTTTCAAAACCTTTTACTTATTCAGTGTGCA
The DNA here is from genome assembly GCA_013398015.1 of Oreocharis arfaki. Taxonomy (NCBI): domain Eukaryota; kingdom Metazoa; phylum Chordata; class Aves; order Passeriformes; family Paramythiidae; genus Oreocharis; species Oreocharis arfaki. The sequence continues at coordinate 43,752 of VZRR01001229.1, read as the reverse complement.
AGTCTCTCATGCAGATGGAAGCCCTTGGCTCTCCTGCACACCTGGGCATGGAGCTGGTCAGCCAGGAAAGGAAGGGCACGTGCTCTGCGAACACTTGTCTTACTCTCAGTCAATCTCTTCTTACTCTAAGTCACTTGTGAAGGAGCAGATGTGATCCTGTGGGAGGAGCAGGCACAGATTGTTTTTTCCAAACCTTTGTTCCACATCACAGTCACAAGAATGTTGAGATCCTTTGATGACACAGCCCAGACTAATTGCCAGGCAGGTCCAGCCTGCTCACTGAAAATGAAAGGTGTTTTGTGCAAAAGGCAGTGAATAATCATATGATTAAACTCATCCCCCTAAGAAGTGCTCACGAGAGGCTCAGTGGTGATTAAGCAGCTGGTCTTGGGTTTGTTTGCTGATTGCTTGGCCTGGAGTGGTTCCTGTCATGAGTGAGGGGCTGTGAGTGTGCCCAGGGGGTGTATGGATGAGCAGGAGCACTAATGGGTGTGTGTGTGTGCACCTCCACGTGGACACCTGCCAACCCACCCCTCCATCCAGGAGCAAAGTACAGCACGGACAGGGTGTGTAAATACACCCACTTCTGTCTGCCTGAACACACGGATTTAGTTTGGAGACTTTTTTTATTTAAATCAGAAACCAGTGTAAATCTGTGGGCTTTCTGCTGGCCTTCCCATTTAACTGCCATTTCTCAGTTCTTCAATATTTGATACTCATTTCACCTCTGGCAGCAGCTCTCCGAGGAGGAAGGTGCGTTTGTGATGGCACATTTGGGAGCATGGCCCCTACTGTTACAAGAGTTGAATTGAAAAGGATTTATTAAATAGATCAAGAACAATTGATCAAGGTCGTTTGGGGGAAGTTTTCCTGGACTTGTGCAGAATGAATAGATACAAAATGAGGGTCACAGCTGAAATCCAGCAAGTGCTCAGGTACAGACAGACCTTTCAGACATTAAAAAGACAGCAAGGACAATTTACAGCTGTCTTGTGCTGTTCCCTCTGGAGGAAGGTTCCTGTCCTACCAAGCTGCTGGCAGGAACTTTTGGACTTTGCTTTTCTTTGGGAAGACAACAATGTGTTTTTGGCCCTAAACCCCTCTAGAAGCCAGGGAGTTGTCCACGCTTGGCAGGGTCCCACATTGCCATGAGTTCCTGGGGACTTTTTTGGGGTTGTTTGTCCATTTATGTGCATTTCTCACTGTGCTGCTTGAAGCTGCCGGATGGTCTCCAGTATATAGAGGCAGCTTCTAACAAAACCCGTCTTGTGCTCCTTAGTCTGAGGGTTTGATAACTTATCCCTTCCATGGATTGCATCCCTTTTTACTCGTCCTGGCCATTAACTGCAGGTCTTTGTTGCCAGCAGTGTCTGCAGACAGGTCAGGATTGGATGCCTGCACCTTTCAACATCATTTTCTCCCTTCGGCCATGAAATTTGTGTCATTTGCAGAAGGCAAATCCCATTTGGGAAACAAGCTAAACCCAATTAAACCAAATCTTTCTAATTCCTGTAAATACAACAGCCACAGTTGCACATGTTTGTGTTTCTTCTTTGGGAGCTGGCAGAGGAGGCAGGGGCATTACTCACCCAAGGCTTATCTCACTCACATGGAAATGTTTGACTCCTGCTTTCAGGTGAAGGACATGCTGCAGAACCAGCTCAGTCTCTCTCTGTCTTTGATTCATGAGCCACAGAGAGAGATATTTCATCTTTGGGGCTAAACTCACTGCCATGGCTGAGGAGAACCACAGAATTTTGGCTCAATTAACAAAGCAAGCACATCCTAATTATTTTTACTGCAGCAGTGGTGTCTCCTATCCCATGCTCGTAATTGAGCCCCACTGTTAAATGCAGAATCTTTTCCAGGAAAATTGATATTACTCCTCCTCCCCAGGTCAGAAATGGAAGGAATTTGTAGGAATAACCCATCACTGCTTGCCATGGTCTGCAGTGTGCTGTGGCAGGAGGGGCTGGGAGGGATTTGCTCCCAGGCTGGGGAGGAGGATGCTGCTTCCTGCAGCTGGTCCCACACAGAGCCGAGCTCAGGGTCTGCAGCAGGGCACACTTCTGCTCTGCGAAGTGGTTCCTGGTGGCATGTGGCACTGGAATGTGCCTCCCGGCCCGGGAGGACTGGCAGAGGAAGCCCACTGCCCTGTAACAGGGACTCAGACCTTTAAATCATAGCACGGGGCAATTTATTTTATGGAAATGGGCTGCAAAGTGCCTCCCAGAGATCCCCAGGGAAACTCACTGCCTGGGGAGCTCCCGCTGCTTCATGTCCCTGAAAATCCATGGCTTTGACAGGTGAAGACAAGCGGCCAGGGAGGCTCAGGATCCACACAAGATGAGGGAGGGAAGGGCTTTGTCCTGGCCAGGTGAAAGCCAAGACTTCAGCTCTCCTGTTTGCTGTTTTCGTTGCAAAAGGGGAAATCTCTGGAGCAGGGTTTGTCCCACCCAAGGCTGTTCTCAGGTGCCAGTGAGGTTTTGCAGTTCGAAGGTGTTTAAAAGTGACCACACCCAAAGCCCAGAGGGTTTTCCACAGTGGAAAGTCTGGCTTAGGAGGCCTGTGGTCCCTGCTTTGTCCCAGATTCCAGGTGCCGTGAGCTGGGAGGGGTTTGCCATGGCAAACCCTTACCAGGAGTGTGTGGAGGAGATGGAGTTGGGCTTAGCACAGCCTGGTTTGTGGGTGGCTCCATCCCCACCTCAGACATTAATGTTAATAGATTAGGGAGGGCTTGAGCTGGATCAGATAAACACATTAACACATCATCTGCTCCCAGCATTAGTGCAAAGCTCCCTGAGCCCTCCTAAAGCCGAGGATATTCTCATTTTTGGCATGTATTACACGACAAACATCCAGCTGCAAAATCAATTCATGAGAAAGCGAGATGTTCTCTTATCATTTCCTGCCCGGGGAAGTGACTGGATATGAGTGAGGCTTTTTGCTGTTCCTTGGGAGAGAGGGGCTCAAACACAGCCAGAACCAGAGCAGGGATCTCCCTGGCAGCTGTGGATCCAGGACAAAGCTTTCCTCAGCAGGAAAGGGGCTCTGGTGCACTGTGGAGCATCCAGGGGGCTGGCAGGGTGCAGGGACAGGTGGTGGTGAAGTGCCCAGACTGGGTGAGCTGTGTTCTACTCCCTTCCTGACCAGTGCCATTAATCTTAACTAATCCTAATGGCACTGGTGTCACACCTGGAGCTGGACAGGTGAAATAACACATGGATTACTCAAATGCCTCTTTTTCATTTACAGTGTCAGACACCACTGCTGCCACAATTGGATAGAGAGGTCACACCACGGATGTGTCTCTAGATAGAGAATCTCAGGATGTCCTGAGCTGGAAGGGACCCACAGGGATCATCCCGCCCAGCTCTCGCCCTGCACAGACACCCCAACAACCCCACCCTGGGCATCCCTGGCAGCGCTGTCCAAACGCTCCTGGAGCTCTGGCAGCCTCGGGGCCGTGCCCATTCCCTGGGGAGCCTGGGCAGTGCCCAGCACCCTCTGGGGGAAGAACCTTTCCCTGCTCTGCAGCCTGAGCCTCCCCTGGCCCAGCTCCAGCCATTGCCTGGCTCCAGTGGGAGGCACCTGAGCCTCCCCTCACATCTGACAGCACCGCTTTGGGACACTGAAAGCAGATGAAGGATGTGGAGTGGGGAGTTATAACTTTTTAAATGAAAAGATGAAAAACAAAAAAATGGAAAGTTTGGGGTTTATCGACACCTTCCCCACCACACCCCACGTGAGCTCCCAGTAAAATTCACACTCCCTTAAAGATGTCCTTTGAGACAAAAAGAACAATTGTGCACTGAAGGTAAGTTCAGGAAGAAGGGGAAAGAGTCACAATACCTGGCTTTAGATTTTGTATTTCTGACCACCAAGTCAGGAGGAGCTTCTGCCCCTGAGGGCGGCTGGGTGAGCTCAGATGGAGCTGGTGGCATTGGAGGGGTGAAGTCCCCTGAGGCATTCACCCATCACGTGTCAGGGTGGTGGTACTGGGCACACGGGGCTTTCTGGAGCAAGTGCTGTGCCCTGGGCACCTCCAGCAGCTGCATGAGGCAGGTTCTGACCCTTCTGCCCCTGCACCTCCATGAACACCCATGGGCATCTCACTGCCTCCCCTTGAGCACGGTTTGCCCTTCGGGTGGGAAACCAACCAGAAATACAAATGTTCCAGAAACTCCACCATACCCCAACACAGCTGAAAGAGAGGGGGCTGAGTGAGTGAACACAGGTGTTAAAATGTGGGGAAACCTGGGAATGCAGAGCCTGAGACCTGATAAGGAGGTGTGGTGCAGGTGCTGGAGGTCCTGGTGGCCCCACTCAGTGTCCCCTCGCTGCCCCTGCTGAGGCAGAGGTCGGTGTGACCCAGGTGCTGGAGGCACCCTGGTTTGAGCTGCTCAGGTTTGCTGTGGGCAGAGGCAGAAGACTCGAGAGCCTTTCAGCACGTGGGAGTTAATGATTTCTACCCTGGGCTTGGATTAACTGACTTGGTCTGGCTGGAAGTGCAGATGAAGCTGTGTTTCCAAACCGGGCTGGTCAGTGCTGCTCTCGGATGTCACAAGTCGGTTTGGGAAGTCGGGGCCAGCTCCTCTCTGCTGCAGGAGGAAGGGAATGGCTGTGCCGCCTCTGCCAGGCACCCCGAGAGGGAGGGGCTGCCCTGGGGTGAGGAAGGGCATTCCTGGGGGAGCGCTGCACCCTCCTGAGGGTTTGGGGTTACCTCCCTGGGGCATCCTCCCCATGCTGCCCACCCTGCTGGGCACGGCTGGACCTCCTCCCTGAGGAAGGTGGGCAGACCGTGGTGGACACCAAACCTGGGGCTTGGGAAAGGTGAGGGAGCCTCCAGCAGTGCCCTCCCGGGATCCAGCTGTGACAGCCAGCTCAGCCGGGTTCCACAGCTCTGCTGCAGCTCTGCATGAGCAAGGGATGGGGATGTCCTTCCCTGAGGAGCACCCAAGCCTGCTCCCACTGAAGAACGTCCCCAGGGTGCACCAGGTGAGTGAGAGAAGTGTTAGGGTTCTCTACCACTCAGGGAGACAAAAACCTGCCTGGAGCTCTACAACCACCACGAGTCAGTTTATAAGCCTTTTTCAATATTCCTTTGCCTTTCCTGATTGCTTTGGAGTTGTTCTTTTAGATGAGTTAATTATTCTTTGTTTATTCTGATGAATCAGGGAGTATTTATGCCTTCACTTTGAAAGGCTTTTCCTCTTCCAAGAGCCCTCCCAGAGGAGATGGCACAGAGAAGCCCTGCAGAGCCCCGGTGAATGTGCTGTCCTTGGTGTGTCCAGGCCACAGAGCTGGGGCCAGGATTCAGCTGCAGCTTTTGGGAAGTGAAATCCAAGGTTTGGGAATGGTTCTGAGGAAGAGTCTCCCGTGTCTCCCAATGGTGACAGGGGAGGTTTGAGAGGCCTGTGCCTGCCTTCAGCGAGCACAGAGGCTGCTCGGGCACTGCTGTGCTCAGCACCTCAGCTCTGCCCGTCCCTGCAGCTGCTCCGGGCCACAACCAGTGGGAAAACCTGGCGAAAACTTCCTTTCCATGGGCTTTCTGTTCAGCTGCCATCTGTCCTCCCTGGGATCGCCTCCCACCATGGCAGGGCTGGAGTCCCAGCTGGGTGTGAAATCCAGTTTGGTGCTGGCAGCACTGTTCTGGGACACAGCAGCTGCACCCTGGGCCTGGTGCCACCCCTGCTGCCACACCCCTGGTCTCTCCTGCCACAGAAGATGTCCTTTAACGGGTTTGATGTAACATTTTCCCTGCCTTTAACCTGACCCTGCTGAGAGCTGCTGCAAAGCCAGCAGGGAGGTTCCATCTGTGGCCAACGTACACCAAGAACTGGATGCTTTTCAGTGCTCCAGTGGCCTTTTTTCACCTGCTCTGATGCTCAGACCTCAAAGCCAGACACATCCTCCTGTTCCGTCCCTGTTCCACACACCAGTCACATCTGCTCTGGTCCCCTCCCGTGTCAGCTCTCTGCAATCCATTTTATTGCTCGTTTAACAAGGAAACCTGTCTGAGGGCTGTGACAGCTGGAAAAGCATCTGGGGGAGTGATTTGCAGTTTCTGCCAGTAGCTCAGAGGCCAGACAGACAGAGTTTTGCTGTCTCATGCCCCGAGTTTGGAGGTTTTTCAGGTGATACCAGGGATGCTGCTTCCACAAAGCCTGGATCTCTGATGGGCAGCTTGTCCAGGAGAATCCAGGGTCGGAGTTGAGCTCGGGATGCAGAGCTCAGCTCACCCTGCGTGGAAATGCCACAGCCAGACATGAGCACAGTGACTTCACAAGTCAGGGCCTCCAAAAGGGGGGACATGAGAGGACAAGGAAGCCAGACCCTGGAAGAGTGATGCCTTTCATTAAGGTTGGAAAAGACCTTCAAGACCACCTGTCCAACCATCAGCCCAGCACCACCATAATCACCCCCAAACCATGTCCCCAGGAGCCACAAGTCTGCAACTTTCTCACCTGTGTGTGGTTCAGCCCTCAAGGGAGGCTGCAAGGACAAGGACAGTGCCAGCAACACCTTTGGCCCTGCTGGTTCTGCCCCTTCCCACAGAGGGGAACAAGCCAGGTCAGGGTCCCTCTCCTGATGAATCTGACAGCAAAAATGTGGCTGCACTGGGAGAGGCTGGAGAAGCTGCTTGGGCTCCCAGAGAACTTCTGGAACTCCTGTGATGTGGCCAAGGCCTTGCTCTGCTCTGACAGATGACATCTGTTCAGGAACGGGACCCTGATGGCTCAGAGAGCATCCCCTCTGACGGGGCACGGGACAAGCATTGCCTGAAAGCCACGGGGGCGATCTGGGGACGGCACTGAGGAGCAGGCTGGGAGGAGGGGCTGACATTCCCTGCTCCTGCCAGTGTTGCCTTTCCCTGGTCTTAAAATTAAGAACCAAACACGGTCAAGGGAAAAAAAGGGTTTTTACCTCGATATTTATTTAAGGATCCTTAGGTGCAGCACTCTGTCCCGGTGGGATGCACCCAAATGCACCCCCGAAATGCACACACAGCCCCGAAAAGCACACACAATTACAGGCCTTGCAAATGAGCAAATCTATCAAAGATTCCCCAGGGAGAGGCTGGAGTGAACCCCCCGTCCCGAGGAACCTTCCCCTGGATGGGCCTCTCTCCGTTTACAGGATGTGTTCTGGAGAGGACCTTGGTGTCTGGGCCGTTCTGAGCCCTGCCTGCGAGGCTGCCGGGGTGTTTGGTGTCCTGGCCTAACGGGATATTGGGTCTGAGCCGGGTTATCGGACTTAAGGAATTATCAGTGTGTGGGCTAAAAGCACTAAGAACACATAAAAGCCATGTAAAAGGGTGTATAAAAGGGGTATAAAAGAAAAGGCAAAAAATCATCACGGCATCACCAGGGCAGGATTCCATCGGCTCTGCTGTGAGGCGGAGCTGCAGGGTCACTCCAGAGAGCGCAGCAGTGATCAGGCAGGGACAGGCAGGTTCCTTGGAGTGCAGTGGGATCCTGCAGGGAATATGTTCCCAGAGGTGGGAGCTGCTCATCAGAATGCTCGGAGAGGAGGTCATGGGGAAGGAAAGCACCTCCCTGTGCCCACAGGAGCAGTGAGAGCAGGGGCAGTGCCAGCTCCACAGAGCACAGGTACTGCCGGTCAGATCCACATCAGCTCCCATGGGGATGTTCCCGTGGGAATTGCAGTGTTTCTCCTCACGTGTGAGGGATGGCACCAGCCAGAGCTGCCTGGGCAGGACTGCCTGTGCCCAGCCAGGCTGCTCCCTCTGGGATGGCCCTGGAACTGGGATCCCGGCTCTGCCCCAAGAGCCCCATGCCAACAGGAAGGAGCAGGGTTGTTCTGGTGTGGATTTTGGTGCCAGGAGGGAGGCAGTGGCTGTGTGTGCCTGGGTTGAGGCCGCCGTGTGACAGTGACATCAGGGTGGTCACAGCTGTGGCTGCTCCAACTGGGCCCTGCGCAGGTCACTGGTGCCAAACTCCACCCAGGAGGGGCAGCTCAGCAGCGGCTGGCACAGGCTTGGCTGTGGCACTGGGCAAGGAGGAGGCTGGCAGCAGTCAGGACAGCTGGCTGGGGTGATTGCAAACAGGGAACAGCTCAGGGGAGGGATTTGCACCACGGCACCCAGGGCCAGCCAGCACGGGGGCGAGGGGCACGGTGAGGTTGGGGATGTGCAGGGTGTGAGCCCTGAGGAGTCAGAACGTGAATAAAGAGCTCAGTGCAGGGGAGGGAAGCTGAATGCAGCAGGTCAGAGCTCACAGGCTTTGTCCTCCCAGCCAGCCCCAGGCTCCGCAGGCTGTTCCTGGAGCTGCACCTGCAGCTGGGCTGGGTCTGCAGGTAATGAGGGCAGAGCTGAGGAGAGCTGCATGGCCTGGAGCACCACACACCTGTCCCTGGTATTTCAGGAGCAGAAATCAATACTCCTTTTCTTTTTCCTCTGGCTGCATGCAGATGATTATCGGTGGCATGTTTTGCACAGAGGTTTTTTTTTTTTTAAGTAAGGATTGTGGTGTCTGAAACAGGCCCCAGAGAGAAAACTGTCCCTGGAGAGCAGCTCCGCCACCTGATCCAGGTCTGTGCTTTGCCAAATGAATTCCCACTTGCCTCTGGCAGGCTCCAGCCTGGCTGCCCCTCTCCTTCTGCAGCTGTTTACTCCCGGGGGCAGCTCTGTAGGGTTCAGGAGCAGCCCAGGCGCTGCATGCTGGTAGCCATCCCATTCCCTGTGCTGGTTTTGACTTCACTGGGAAATTTGCAGGGCTCAACTCCTGCCCTGGCTCACGTCCTTCTGTAAGCACAAATCCAAACCTACATTTGCACCAAGGAGATCAGTCCAGGCTCAGTGGGAACACCCTCAGCAGGGAGAGGGGAACTGCTCATGCTGGAGACACCTTTCTGCAAAGCGCAGAGGCCTTTGAGCACGGGGTGGTTCTTGGGGCTGTGTTATCCTCAGGGATGGCAATGCTGGATAAACGATGGTGCTCCGGCTGGTGAGGGCCTGGCCTGCAATCAGGAGGTCTGGTTTTGCCAGTAGGATCCCATAAACCCCTCCAGTTTTGTGTCAACCCCTTCCCTTCTGGCTGTGGCTTCCTGGGAGAGTCTCCTTCCTCAAGTCCACATCTGTAATTCCACACAACAGACACAGTGCTGATCTTCATGGGGTCAGAGTGCCTATAGGCCTGTGGGAATGCACACCCAGTCCCAAACAGCTGTACTGGGATGCCAGCAGCCCTGACCCCCCATTCCAGCTCCCCAGCATGGACTTGCCCTGGTTCTCCACACAGGAGACCGCCACCCCTCATGGGTGACCTCCCATGCCATGAATGGAGAGGAGGAATGGGAAGTTCTGGAAATTTCCAGAAGTCCTCTGGCAGCCGTGATCTGGTGCCAGACCAGGCTGGAGCCCCTGGATTTTGTTGCCACAGCCCTTTGTGCAAGCAGTCATGTGCTGCTGGAAGCACACGGAACGCACGGAAGGTGACTCAGCTCCCAAAAAAACCCCTCAGAGGAGGTGACTGGGAACCCTCCCAGGGGATGCAATTTAGTCAGAGGCAAGCCTTTGGTCTCGAGGCAGGGTGTCCCGGTGGGATTGTCTGCCTTGTGCCACACAGGAGCTCAGAGCAGGTGATTGATTGACTGCTCCTCCTGCCTTTGCCGTCCGTGAATCAATCAAAGGTGCCATTGAAGTATTTTTGCAGAGGTTGTGTGACAATAGCAAAAGAATAGCTCAAAGCCACCTCCAAAAATGCTGTGTGTTATCAAAAGGCAGAAAGGTTTGGAATAAAGGCTGATTCAAGCCCTGGAAGTGTGTCACCATCCTCTCCCATCTGCAGCCAGCCCCGGGGTGCAGGGGAGACGTGAGAGGCAGCTGAGACGTGAGAGCACCACATCAGGTCCTTCATCTCCCCAGTCCAACTCCTCTTCATCTCCCTCATCCAGCTCGCTCATCAGCCCCTGAATCACGCAAGGCTCAGAGCTTCATGTGGCTGGAAGTGACTCACAGGCCTCGGGAAGCGCCAGCATCTGCTGTTACCTGCGAGAGCTGTGACATCAACGGCACAATCCCAACCAGCCCCTGCTCCTGTTCCTCTAGGTGATCCCTATAATTAGTCCCACTGAGATATTCCCAGCAGAGCTGCTGGTGCAGCACAGTGTGTTGGGAAATGGGCAGGAAGCTCTGCTTCCACGTGCTTTCCCAGCAGGAAGGTCCTGAGGGAAAAGCACGGCTCATAAGATGCTTTAAAACTCTTTGCCTGTGGACTTCCCGATTCCTTATGGGCTTTGCTTCCCAGGGACAGCAGGGTTAGGAATGCTGGGGAGTGCTTCCGTTTATCCATGGGCTTTGCAAGAGTGGGAAATTAAACCCTGAGTTTAAAGGACTGTTTGCAAATGCTTCCTTTTAGTGGGAGACAGATTCCTCCCTGGGTCATGAAGTCGTGTTGCAGCTGGTGCTCCCAGTGCTTCCTGCACAGATCTGGGTGAATGAATCTGGGCCAGGATTTATGTGCAGTGTAACTAAAATACACCCAGGATCTGTGTCCCAGGGGAGGGAGCTTTTCTCCAAGCTCTGAGGAGCTGATTGTCACGACAGCTCTGCCTTCCTGTGCTGACAGAGGTCCCAGCACCGGGGCTCTGCAGTGACAACGTTCCCTCCTCATCCCATGTCCCCAAGTGCCACATCAGCCCCTCGGGGTCCTGGCTGACTCCCCAGATCCCCACTGGCACCAGGAATGTGCTCCCCTCTCCCTGGCAGCTTTGCTTCTCTGCCTGCTGCTGCTCTGCTCCCTGCACTGTTCCCTGAGGATAAATAAGGGAGTTTTATAATGAAGCACCTCTCGCCCAGCACATATTAAATAAATTTCAGTTGCCCTTTATTACACAATAATGATAGTAAGATTTAATTACCTCTGCACCCAAAGGGGACATGAATTTTAAGCGATAGAAATAAATCTCCCCAGCAGTGCAACTGGGGCTGTGTGCTGTGCGGGGTCAGTTCCAGTGCAGCAGTGGGTGGTGACAGAAAAATCCTTCCCGAGGAGCACAGATCCCAAACTGAGCCTGTGGGAGGATTACGAGAGCGAGACAGGTAAGGAGCAGCTGATCCAAGGAACCCAATTAAACAATGATGCTTAGTGGAGTTTCTGATCTGTGGCAGAGGCTAAAGAGGCAGGAAAATGTGTGAAAATCCAGGAGCTCAGAGAGATCAACAGGGCCAGAATCTCTGTGGGCTCTGCCCTAGGACTGTGCTGCTCCACTCACTCCTGCTATCATTTTCCACAAGTTCAAATAATCCCTTTTTTTCTGGGTAAAGAAAACAGAAGAAAAGGCATTCTGTGAGTGACTTTGTTTCCAGGGCTCTCTGCTGTGTCTGTTTTGATTCCTGCTGAAAACTGTGTCACCCAGAAACACCCCAGGTACCGACAGTTCACGCTGTGCTTTTGGCAGTGTGGAGGGAAACAAGTTCTCCAGGAGCAGAGGAACTGGCAGAGCTGGGAATGGCAGGACTGGAGTAACCCGATCCCGAGCTCCTCTCCAGCAGCCACGGTCCTGCCCTGGCCCTGCTCCCTGGGTCTTGCTGCAGCTATGAGTGAAGGGCTGGGGCTGTGTTTGGGACACTGCCTTTGGTCACAGATCACCCCCCGCCCTTTGCAGGGGCTCAATTTAAGCATTTCCTGCCCCCTCCCCCAGTCTTGCAGGCGCTGGTGTAACCAGAACCAGCTAGGAGTCGTTCCACACACTGCTGGTTTTGTCCTGCTCATCACAGCATGATGCAAACAGGTTCAGTTTGGTTTTTCTGGGTGCATTTTTTCTGTTTCTCCTGCCCCTTTTCTTTTGCCTTCAGTTTTGCAGTCTGGCATGGCAGGGGCCACGAGCTGAGCGCTTCCCTGGCAGGCTCCTGGGGACCTGCAGCCCCCTGGGAACACCTGTCCCAGCCTTCATCCCTCGCTGTGTCCGTGTGTCGGCGCTCGCAGGTCACGCCTGGCTGCTGTTCCTCGGCAGGCTCCCACGCCAGACCCTCCAAGGACTTCCCAAAGAGGTAAAATCACCTTCTTGTGTCAGTAAACAAAAGGACAAGGCTGAGAGGAGGGGGTTGACAGGTTTGTGTGGTGTTTTGAGCTGCACACTCCGTGGGATGGGAATGCTGGGCTGCAGCAGGATCCCTGCTGGGCTTGGGGGTCGGCAGCCTGGAGGAGAGCCTGGCTTGTGGCTTTTTCCAAAAATGCAGCTTTTGAACCGAGCTACTCAGAACAAGGAGTCTGTGAGGCCATTTCAGACCTTACGCTTGTGATTCAGTTGCAATTTCATGCCAAACTCCATGTCTTCATCTTCCACTATTGTTCCTGGAAAAAACTGAATTGTGCCCCGTTTTCTCCCTCAGGTATTTCCCTCAATTTTCCACACGGGATGACAAAGGATGAGCTCGTCTGGCAGCAGAGGGCTCGGAGTGCTGACAAAGGCATCGTGTGATTCATGTGTTGCCATTCATTTTGTTCCCTATTTTGGGATGCAGGATCTATTCTGGGCTCCAAACCGTGTCCCTCCCATGGGGCACGGACACCTATCACCCCTCTGAGACACCCCTGGGTGGCCTTTGCAGCGGGACCCAGGGTGGTGGAGGGGGGAGGATGGAATTCCATCCTTGTCCGTTTATCAGGCATTGGTTTATGGGATCTGAGCAGGGCAGTGCTGGGCTGGGCAGGGAGATCTGCACAAGGATGTGGGATTCAGTGCATTTTTGGGGAAGCAGTGGGAAATATCTGCGTGTTGCAGGCAGAGCTGGCCCCCCTACACCAGTTCCACATCAAATATTCCCAGTGCTTGTCCATCCCAGCCCTGCTCCTGTGGGTCAGCACAGCCTGGACACATGGACCACAAAGCAGCTGCTGTTTCTGTTCTTGGACACATCAGCACTCCTGGTCACTCCATCTGTGTCTGTGTTTTAATTCCTGCTGCCCTCACTGCTCAGCCCTCCACAGAACAGGCGGATAAAACCCCTGACGTATTCAAACAAGGGCAGTGCCCCATCATTTCCTCTCCCTGCCACTGCTCAATAATTACTCCTGAACTTCTGAAGCAATTCCAAAATTACCAAGGTAGCAGCCTCCCCACAGATTGTAATAACAGCCCTTTAGGCTGAGGAGGAGCTTGTTCCTGGCTAATTCTTGCTGAACTGATTAGTGGGGAGTTGGTGGCTGATGGTGGGGTCAGCTCTGCCACAAGAGGACCTGGCTCCAGGAGCATTTCTCCACAGGTTCCCCATGATCTGCTTGTTCTGATGCCTTGAAAGGCTACCTAGAAACAGAGACTAGACAGGAGTAAGGGAATAAAGGTGGGTATTTATTTGAAAGGCCTTCAAAGGCACACCCTGGGGAGCCAGAGGCTACTGCCAAAAAGGACCTCAAGATGGACGAGTCACAAGTTCTTCACACTTTTATGGGTTTGGTCCGTTTGTATATCAGCATGAATTTGCCAATTAAAACTTTAGTTAATGATGTAATTTCCCCAAGCTCACCTTCCTAACATGTTGGGTTACACATTTCAGGCCGAGGACAGTCTGGGTGTCCTTGGAGAGCAGGCCTGGAGAGGCTTTGTTGTGCCTCCCTGGCCTGAGAGAGCAGCGGCGAGCAGCTGCAAGGAACTGCACAGTGACACACCAGGCAGGGCAGGGTTTCAAAAATACAAAGGTTAAAACCCCAGGCATCAGTTCCCTGCCCCTCCCACCCTGCTGGGTTTTTTCTGGGAGCAAGGACAGTCTGGCTGTGGGAGTGCACAGACACCCACGGGACCTTGGGATCCGAATTTTCTTCAAAGCAAGCCCAGCCCAGTCACTGCAGCCCCCAGACACTGCAACACGAGAGAACCATGGAGCCGGGCCTGGGGCACTGGGACAGCCCAGCCCTGCCCTTTCTCCTCAGCAGGGACACTTGTGGCTCTTGGGCTGCAGTCCTACAGGGATTAAGTTTTCCAGCTGTTCTTGGCACTTCTTTCTGATTCCTGGTGGGGAATTAGAGCCTTGATGCTCAGCTCAAGCTGCATGGCTGGAGAGGTCCAGCTGGCCTTTATGTCACAGGGTGAGGATGCTCTGAAAGAGTCACAGAGCACTGGAGGAGGAAAAGGAAGAAGGGAGGCAGAAAGCCACAGCTGAGCAGAGCAGGAGCCTCTGAGCCCTGCAGTGTGCCGTGGCTGCAGGAGAATGCTATGGACAACCCGCCTGAAAAGCAGGGAGGGGCTCTATTTTAGGGTCTGCGTTTCCCTCAAATCAGGAGGAACTGCTCCTTTCAGGCTCCTGTGCAAAGGTCCTGACTGTCCTTTAAAGAGCCAAGGTCCCAAGTACAGCAAGTTGAAGATCAGATCAGGAGAAGCAGGGACAGCTCAGGGGTCCAGTGCCAGCAGAGAGAGGGAAAAGGGAATCTGGGGGCTAAAAAGCTCTTTACAGACCTAGTAAGGATATTTGGGAGTTTTTTATGTTCAAGTCTGTCCTCAATGAAAGAACTGCTGGCTGAAAATGGCACTGACTGCTGTGGCAGCTGCTCCAGCACTCAGGCAACAGGAAGGCAAGGGCAGCAATACGAGTTTTTCCTGGGCCTGTAGTGTTTCCTCCAGCCAGTGCTCCTCCAAGGCAGCCCCTCCAGCTGCAATCCCTGAGTCTGCTTTGTGCTGGGACAGGGTGTTTGCATGTCTGGCTGCAGTGGGAAAATACAGAGCACTTTATTTACCGGTAGGAAATTTGTGTCCTGTTTATCTTGTAGGAAATGGCAGGCCTGGCTGGCACGGTGCTGCTGGAGGATCTGTGCTCAGCCTGGCTCTGCAGGGCCCTTCCTGATCAATCGTTTGTTCATTTTGGCCAGAGTCAGGCTCTGAACAGATGCTATCAGGGCTGGGTTAATTTTTAATATTAACTTAGACCAGAACCTCTTCAGCACGAGGTTTCTGCAAGTCACTGAGTGAGAGAATCAAGCCCAGGGATGGACAGAAGAAGGAAATCAAGCTAAAAATTAATCCCCAGACTCTCCTTGGTTTGAAGCTTCTGAATCAGAAAGAGTACAGCTGGACAGGTGCTGCAGGAAGCAAAGGGATCAGGGAATACAGAGCCCAGAAGTGGGATCTTTGCTTCTTTCCCGAGGGGGAGATTTCTGGATTTCCCAGTGGGATAAGTCCACTCTTACAGGGGTTGCTGTTTGTCCAAGGACTCCTGTCCTGCTGCCCAATTCCCTGGGGCCCTAAGACTGACCACTGGGATTTTAAATCTTGATTTTAAAGCCAGGCCTATTTCCATATGGGAATGTAGAGTCCTGACCTCGCCATGGTGCCCCACTTCTCTTTGCTGCACTCTGTCCTCACAAGGGCACCGGGACTCTCCGAGCTCCCCGCTTTGACCCTGCTCCCCTGCAGGCATTTCCGGGCTGGCTGCTCCCTTTCCAGGCAGGATTCCTGCAGCCCAGTGGCTCATTTGGCAGAGATCTGCTCAGGAGGAGGAGGTGGAGCATTCTCAGAGCTGTGAAACCGTAATTTGTGGGAAATTGGGATGTGCTGGACCTGAACAGGGCTGCAACTGCTGGAAACTCTCCTCAGGGTCCCACATCCCTGGAACCAGCCCAGTACTCCAAAAAGGGGATGGAACTGGCCCCAGCCCTTCAAACTCCAGCTGTGCAAGGCTTTCCTTTCACACCACCCACGAGGGTGACTGAGGTCTGCAAGGGTCCTGTTCTGGCCAGGAATTCTCAGAGGGGATTTAATGCCCAGTGGGAATCTGCTCACCTCAGGAGCCTCACTGAAGCCCTAAAACCACCCAAGCAGCCTCATGTGCTCACAGGAACTCAAAAAGGAGCTTTACCAAATTGTAAAATGGGGTAAAATTTATGGCTTCAGGTTCAGCAAAACAGAACAAATTTTTTAAATGCTGCTACTTTCAGTTGAAAAATGACCCCTCAGGAGTGCCCCACCAAAGGTTACTTCTGCTTTAAATTGGTTGCCATTGTTTTTTGAGACTATTCTGATGGAAATGCAGACCACAGAGGGTTCTGAGTGAGCAGCATAGTCAGCAGAGATTCTGAAATTCATGGCAAATTTACAGTAAATTATTTATTACAAATATAATCAATTATCTTTGTGGACCACTTTGCATGGAAGGAAGCCCCGAGGAGATGTCTGTGTCCCATCATCCCCACACAATCCTCTCCCTGTGAGCTCTGTGAGAGACCCAGTCCTGGGCACAGAGAGGCAAAGCCCTTTCTGGTGGCTCTAAAGGGCACGTGCCAAAAAGGAAAATATTTACAGCAGAGAGCCTGAACTTCACAGTTTCCATGCAGTGCCTCTTTCTGAACTGGCTGATCATAGTTGTGCACTGAGAAAAGCAAAAAGTCTCCTTTAGCATTTCCAAGGCCTTGGAGAATCAGTGAAGAGGGGAGAAGGTGATGCTGGAGGGGCTGTTTCCCTGTGAGTGCCCATCCTCTGCTAGGGGGAAGGGAGCAGCTGCTCTGGCGTTGGGTCACTCTGTGTATTGGGGGTCCCAGAGCTGCCCTGGCCCCTCTGTGGCTTCCTGGTGAAGGTTACACTGCTTGCACACATCTCTGCAGCCAGGGCTGCCCTGGCCCCTCTGTGTCCTTTCCTGTGCTGTTCTCACCCGTGGGATCAGCTCCTTCACCCTGGGGGGCTTTAATGCAATTCCACGAGACTCCCGCAGTCTCCTTCCCTTGGTTTCTGCTCAGCACCTCGGACAGCACCAGGAGAGAGCCCGAGCGTGACCATCCGTTCCTGGTGATCCACGGCCTCTCCCAGCAGGAGAGTGACTTCCAGGTGCTAATTAATTCCCAGGCGCGCGGTGAGCTCTGCATTTCAGTCACTTGGGTGGGGTTGTCCTTGTGCTGTGCTTCATTCAGACACAAAACCAAACCGTGTGGAAAGAAAGCTCCCTGAAGGGCTGGTGCTGCTCTTTGTCCTCGCATCCATCCAGCAGGGGTTTGTGGGGGACGGGACGGGAGGAATGTACATTTTTCCACGGATTCTGGTGGGGCTGTGAGGTCTGTGTTAGGGGAATGGGGGTCAAACCAGGTAGAAAGAGGATTCACACCCTGCTGCAGAGGAGCAAACTTCTCTTGGAAGGAACCTGGGAGAGTCAGCAATCAAACCAGCAACTGTGCAGGGCAGGGGTGGAATCCCTGTCCCTGGGGGGGTTTAAAAGCCATGGGGATGTGGCACTTGGGGACATGGGTTAGTGCTGGGTTCATGGTTGGACTCCATGACCTTAGAGGGCTTTCACAAGCTGAGTGAGTCTGTGACAAGTCTCCTTTAGACCTACGAGGCTCTTGGTGTGTCAGGACGGAGCTTTCCCCCAGATTTTGGACAGCAGTGCTGGATGCACTGAGCCCGCGCTCAGTCCTGTCAGCCTGAGGGGTGTCCGACAAGGGGCTGCACTGAGGGGCTCCTCCACTCTGCTGGGTACAGTCACTCGAGCACTTTGAGCTTCCCATAAAAGACAAATTTATGGGAAGCTGGCTGTGTTGACTGGGACATGCAACAAACCCATTCCTGGCCTTATTCTGCTGTCCAGCTGTGTGTAGCCCCCAGGCCCTGGTCCCACAGCAGCCCTGCAGAGCTGGGGTGGAGCAGTGATATTGTGGGGAGCTCTTTGAACATTCCAGATTGTTTTGTGTAGTTTGGGTCAGGAATGAGCCCAGCTGCACCTCCCTCCACTCTGGGCACACACAGGGCACTGCAGCAGCACAGCTCCTCCAGAAGTGCCTCTGGACAGGGTGCTGCCCCTCCCCTCCCCTCCCCTCCCCTCCCCTTGCTCATGGCCGTGCTCACCTTGCTTCTCATGGAGTTTTCCCACTTTCCCAGCCCAAACCCTGAGCACACAGTGTTCACGTTCCAGTTGTTACAAGAGAGGTGCTTGCAGAGCATTCCATAAAATCCCTGAGGCTGGAAAAGCCCTCCCAGGCCTCCCACATCCAAGCTGTGCCTGATCCCCACCTTGTCCCCAGCCCAGAGCCCTGAGTGCCATGTCCAGCCCCTCCTTGGACACCTCCAGGGATGGGCACTCCCAGCCTCCCTGGGCAGCCCCTGCCAAGGCCTGGCCACCCTTTCCATGCAGAAATTCCTGCTGATGTCCAACCTGAGCCTCCCCTGGCACAGCCTGAGGCCTTTTCCTCTCATCCTGTGGATTTGCATGGTCCTGTCCTGCGTGGCCTTCTCCTGGGATCAGCTGCTGCTTCCCTGATTCCCTGGAGCCCTCTGGACTTTCCCTGTACAATGGGTTTTGCCTGAGGCCTTTTTCTCGCTGCCTGAGCTGATAAAAGGCAGAACTCGCTTCTTTTGTGTGCTGGGCTGAAATCTGATTGATCCTTCCGTGCCTGGCTCTCCGGGTGAGGTGTGTGATAGTCTGGCTTTTCATTCTGTTATCGCTCCAGATTTTATTTCTCATTCCAGTGAGAATCTTTAAATTGCACTCTTTGGACAATAATTGCCAGCAGAAACACGTTTTCTTTTCACGAATTTTAATGCTGCTGCTACACCTGGATGCAGCTCCTTTTGGAGCCCTTTTTCAGGGGACTTTAGCCCCATTGCTCCAAATTCCTTCTTTTCCTGTGATTTTTGGGATGATACCTCCAAAGCAAACGTGCAGCATTCCTGCAAAAGCTTAAACCCTTGGCAGAGACATTTCCACCATTAGATGTGCTCTCACAACTCCACAGCTGTGGCTCCACCACCGGCCACACCTTTGCCTTCCACAGCTTTCAGGATCCACCTGGAAAATCCCCCCACAGAATTGCAGCCAGTACAGCACTCCTCAGGCGATGGGATGGGTGGGAAGTGAGGCTGGGATGGAGTTTTCTTCCTTTTTTCAACCACAGTTGATAAATACAGGTGTGTGTGCAGGTGGGATCCCTTTGGAACCCCTCAGCACCCAGGATTTTCCTGAAGTTGGCAGCATTTTGCTCCAGGAGTTTTGCATTTTAAAGCATTCTCTGCATCCAGGCCTCTCTGGACAAATACTTATTTTTGGAGATTTTTGTGGCTCCCACGCAAGATCCAGCAAATCCAGGCCTTTCTCCAGTGTCAGCACCTCCTGTGCTCCTGGTTCAGCCTCTCTCCAAAACCGGGGCTGTGCAGGGATGATCGAATCTCCCCAGGTTTGCTCTCACAGCCCTGAGGGGGAGGATGGACCAGCCTGTGTTGTGTCCTTGGCATCCTTGCAAAGGAGATGCCCAGCTGGCTATCCCAGGAATGCAGACCTGGGTAAGATCCCACTGGACCCCTTTCTTCCAGGCTCCCAAAGCAGGAATTTCGCCCTCATTATTGCTCCAGAGCTTTAGTCTGTGGCTGTTCCATGTCCTCTGTTTCCAACCCTGAATGCTGCCATGTCCAGGTGGTGCCACAGGACACTTGGGCACCACGGATGAAGCTCTCAAGTGCCCCCTGAAGAGCCTGGAGGGGTCCAAGCCTCTGGAAAGCTTTAGCAGGGATGTCCCGCAGCATCACAGAGCAATGCCAATATGTGCCACAACTCGTGTGTGAGGAGCAGAGGGGGAGCAGCCAGGCTGTGCCCTCCCACAGGGAAAAGCTGAAATCCTACTGGGATGTGGCTGCACTCTCAGCTCTTTCTCTTTCCCTCTGCAAGAAAACCTTTGATTTATGAGCTCCACTTGGGCTTTAATGCCAGGCTGTGGGCAGGGCCCTGGAAGTGCTGCCAGCCTGCCCAGCAGAGCTGGTCAGTCCTGGGAGAGCACAAGCCATGGAGTTCTTCACCCGCACCCTCCATCCAGCAGAGAATGACACAAACAGTCTGGGATTCTGGGCATTTGTGGAGAATTCTGATTTTTTCAACAGAATTCTCACATTCCCTGCCCCAGCACTCAGGTTTCCTGGGATGGACAGAGGCTCCATGGTCCCTTCTTGGTGTAAAACACATTGCTCACCTTGCCAAGGATTTCTCTTGTTGGAAATAGGAATTGTCCCCATTCTCCCCAGGGTGACAGTGATGAAGGGCTGGGCAAGAAAGTATGGCCGCAGCCAGCCCCACACTTGAGCAGCTGAGCTGGGGAGGGCTGCACAGACACACTCCAAACTTTGGCCATTTCTTTTTAACTTTTGTAAAAGAGGCGATTCACAAGCTCCAGGGAAGTCCTAAAGCCATGAAAGTTATTTTCTCCGGAAGTATTGCTGGCCCCTGTGCAGAAGGGAAGGGCCATATTCGCACTGGAAGTGTCCAAGGCCAGGCTGGACGGGGCTTGGAGCAGCCTTGAATAGTCGAAGGTGTCCCTGCCATGGCAGGGGCTGAAAATGGATGAGCTCTACAGACTCTTCCCACCCAAGCCATTGTGATTCCATGATTCCGTGAGTCAGTGGCTTTCCTGAGCCCGGCATGGTTTGAATCAAGCAATTGCAGAATTGGTGACCTGGTTTGCAGGTACCCCAGGGCCGTGAGCCTCTTTCCACACCTGCTGGATTGCCAGGGCAGCTCTGCTTTGTGCCACTCAGCCCCCAGCCCCACCGCAGTGACAATCGGGGTCCCCAGGCACAGGGCTCTGGCTCAGCTGCCACAACTCGCTGGTGGTGAGCAGCACTTCATTTCCTGCTCTGTGGGTTTTACCAGAAATTACCTTTTTTATTGTCATGTTTCTGTTTCAGATCGATAAGAGATAACGGGCTGCACTGGGCTGGGAAATGATCCCTGGGAGAAATTTCCCCTTGGAAAGAAGAGAACAAAATAAATACTACAAAGGTTAAATCCATAGAGTGGGTTTAATCCCTGAATTTAGCAGTGAGTTGTTCCGAGCTTTCATGGAATAGTTTGGGTTGGAAAGGATCTTTAAAGGCCATCTGCTCCAACCCCTGCAGTCAGCAGGGATGTCTTCAACTGGATCATCAACCAAATCTTCCAGATGGTGCCCAGCATTCTTTGCCCAACATTTCCAACATCCCAGAGCTGACAGTCCCGCAGAGCCCCAGCAGGATCCAGGCGCTGCTGCAGGGCTGCACTTGCAGGTGTTTTGCTGGGACTGTCCCACTCAGCATTGCCAGCCTGACCTGCCAGCCTGGATCCTGCCACAGGGACACGGCACGGCCCCCACTGGAGCTCGGCATCTCGTGGCCCTGTGGCTGTGCCCACCTGAGGTCCAACGGGAATAACGATGGAGGAGAGGCTGCTCCAGGAGGATGTGGGGTGCAGGCTGCTCTTCCCAAGGGAAGTGCAGAACCCCCGTGGGACACCAGGTGCTCAGGGATGCTCCTCCTGGTCCAACACTCGTGAGGAAGAACAAAGCAGGATGAAGCCCCCAGTGGGAAGAGCAGGAGAAATCCAGCTGAAAAATGATACCCACGTGCAGGACAGACATTGGCCACTTCTCACTTTCTGCTGGAGGAGGGAGTTGTGTTCCCACCGTTGTGGGACAGATACGGGGCTCCTCCAACGTGCAGAAAACCAGGACAGAGGCTCTGGTGGAAATTCCGCCTCATCCCAGAGTTCGGCACTGCAGCACCCAGAAGCTTTGGAGCCAGGGGCCGAGCAGGACTCTGTGCCTGCTGTGGCAACCCTGCTGTGAAACTGAGCTGCGCTGCTGGGGAATGCAGCCCTGGGATGTACTCCTGGGTTCCCCACGTCTGGAAATGGGTGAAGATGTTCCATTTTTAGCAAACCAGCACTTGGTGCTCTGTGTGAGGCCAGTGCTGCTCCCAGGGCTGCGGCTCCTGCTGAGCACAGCAAAAACCCCGCCTCAGGTCCTCGAGGAGGCTCAGGTGCTTCTTGCTCCGTGCAAGGAGCCTCGCAGGGGCCCAGCCATTGGAGTGTTTGCTTCCATGTTCCTCCTTGGATGTTCAGGCCTGAATTTGCATTTTCAAGTCCCACGGCTCTGCCTCTTCAGGGGGAAGAGCTCACCCGAGGAGGGAAGCGTGTGGGATAAGGAGCGCATGTGGATCGTGCTGGGAGCAAAGCAGCTCGTTCATCACCTGAAGTGCTACTCAGTGTTTGTGATGAGCTCTGCCACGCTGAGAACCACCCCGCCAGGGAGGGCTGGATAAACCCCCACGGCCTGGGCAGCATGTCTGGATCACAGCTCGTGTTGTGCAAGGAGCAAGGTAGGGGCAGGGCCTCCTGGTGTGTTCCCAGGTTTATTCCCACACAATCACTGCTGTCCTTCCTTCGAGGGAGGAAGGACAGAGAAGCAAAGGGAATTCCTGTCTCAGCTGTAATTTCTATTAGCAGCAGAGCAGCCAGGGTGCACCTTGTTCTTCCCGAGTCACCCTCCTGATCCTGCCCGGTGCATTTTCCATGTAGTGGGAGGGCATTTTCCCAGCTGGGACAAGGGTTTGGGTGAGGTGACAGAAAGGGAAAGATGTGCCAGGGGCAAGATGAGGATAAGAAAGGGTCTGTTACAACTCAGAGAGCCACTGACTAAACCAAACCGGGGTAAAGACTCAGCCGTGAGGACACAGCAGGAAGGGAAAGAGTTGTTTACAAGCTTTTTTTTTCCTGGTCCTTCTCACCCGGTCACTGAGCTCCTCCTCTCCCAGAAATGTGGTTATTCAAGTTTACATTCTAATAAAACTGGATTTAAAGGCCTCTTTGGTCTTTGGAGAGGGTTCACTTGAGGAAAGGTGTGGGCAGGCACTCTCTGCTCCCTGTTTTGGAAGCCCAGTGCCTGCAGGGCCCTGCCAGGAGCTCTGCAAGGTGCGGCTGGAGCAGGATGCAGGGGCAGGATGCAGGGGCAGGATGCAGGGGCAGGATCCGGGGGCAGGATGCAGGGGCAGGATGCAGGGGCAGGATCCGGGGGCAGGATGCAGGGGCAGGATCCGGGGGCAGGGTCCGGGGGCAGGATGCAGGGGCAGGAGGCAGGGGCAGGATCCGGGGCCAGGCGCCGGGGGAGGAG
>VZRR01001224.1:0-22579 GCA_013398015.1 Oreocharis arfaki | reverse complement strand
AAGTAAAAATAAAAATAAAATAATAGTAATAATTAATAAGAATAAGAATAAATTCTCCATTGGTTTTCAAGTGCTGCTGTTCCCATTCCTGGACAGGTGAGGACAGGTGGGAGGACCTCAGGCTTTCCAAGCCCTGACCTGGGCTCTGCCCTGGCCAGGTGAGGTCACGGGGTTTGCTGGATGCCAAAATCCAGTCTGGATTAAATTCCCCTCCCTGCCTGGATCCAATCCTCAGGGCCAGGGAAGCCGGGAGGGGAGGGAGCTGCGGGCTCCATGTTCCTGAGGGCTCCAGTGGCACCTGCCCTGCTTTGGGGTCCCGCTGACCCCAAATCCCCCCGGCGGCGCCCGAGCTGGGCTCGGGGCTGGGCCCTGCGTGGTTTTCGTGCTGGCACAGAGCTGGAGCCGCAGAGCCTCTGATTCATCCCGGGAGGGCTCACGCCCAGCCCGGGCTCCTTCCCCTGGCGCTGATCACCTGGGGGGGCTGGGCACATCTGGGAGAGGCTGCGGTGGTCCCCAGCTCCCGCCGGGACTCCACGTCCCTGCTCCGCTGTGGGGATGGATGGGGTTCAGAGCTCCAGAACCGGGGGGGTGGCCGAGATTCCCAATCTGGGGGGGCTGAATGCACCCTTGGGTGCATCCTCAGGGTCCTGGGTGCAGGGGGAGCACGCTAGGGGGGTGCAGGTTTCGGGGGGCTGCCCTGCCCCAGCCCCTGAGAGGGGTCTCTGGGGGCCGGTGTTTCTCCTATCTCCCCGTGGGAAAGGGGCCCAATATCCTTCAGAAGGGGAAACTGAGGCATGGGGGGGGTCCTCAGCCCATCCCTGAGGATGGGGGGATAGCAGCGTTTGATTTCCTGGCCCCACTGCTGATCCAAAGGGCTCTCCTACCTCCCTTCCTCCTCCTGCTTGTCCCGAACCCCTTTCGGGGACAACGCGGGGGGGATGTGTGAAGGTGCTGCTCCCCCGGCTCAGCCGGGACTGCAGCTCCAGGGGTGCCAAAATCCAGGTGATGCCGCCCATTTCCCCCCGCCAAGGCTGCAGGACCCTCCTGGCTGGGATCGAGCTGACCCTGGGACCGGGGAGCTCCAGGGAAGAGTCTCCCACCTCCCTGGGGGTCCGTGGTGGAACCCCCTGGGCAGCAGGAGGAGGGGCTGGATCTGGGGAGAGGCTGGGAGGGAGCTGGGCCAGGGCCCGTCCTGGTGTCCCTGTGCCAGTATCCCTGTCCTGGTGTCCCTCCCCTGGTGTCCCTCTCCCAGTGTCCCTGTGCCCGTGTCCCTCTCCCAGTGTCCCTGTGCCGATGTCCCTGTCCCGGTGTCCCTATCCCGGTGTCGCTGTCCCGGTGTCGCTGTCCCTGTGCCAGTGTCCCTATCCCGGTGTCGCTGTCCCGGTGTCCCTGTCCCTGTGCCAGTGTCCCTGTGCCGGTGCCGTGGCCTTGGCTCCTGAGCTGCTCTGGCAGAGCGTTGTGGTAGAACTGGAAGAGCAGGGCCAGAGCAGAAGGTCAGGTGAAGGTGTGGGTTTGGCACAGGCGAGGGGCTGGGGAGTTGTGGGTCACTTTTCAAGGGCACCCATGGAGCTGTCTGGGAGAACTGGTACGGCCGGAGTCAAACCGGCCGTGTGGGAAGGGTTGGAAGAATCGCTCCTGCTCCTCCCAGCCCAGGCCAGCCCCGGGATGGACTCCCAGCTGCCCTGGACCTGCTGCTCTTCCCCACTCCATCACAAGCGCCCACTGATCCTTCCCAGGATTGATGTTTCCCCCTCCCAACCCACCAGCTCCCGCAGGATTTGGGGTCTGAGCCTTTGGGATGAGTTTGCATCCAGCTCAATTCCTTTTCCCTCCTGAACCTTGGGACTCGAGTAGATTTGCACCCAGGATGTTGGGTTTTTTTTTAACTTTCCTTTATTGGCAATAAATAATAAAGTATAATACAAAGATCTCAACACAGAATCCAAAAAGTCTCGTTCTTTGAGAATAAAAAGGACTCCCAGCACCAGGAAAGGTGAAAGAGCATCTACGAGCAGCCCCGGGGCTGGGGGCAGCTGTGCCCCCCCGCCCTAAGTGGTCGTTCCCCTTCCCCAGGGCCCCCAGGTGGTGCCATACCTGGGCCAGGTGAGGTCCCGCAGGTGCCCCAAGGCGGGGTGTGGGGCCCTGCTGTGGTGCAGAGCGGCACCGGGAGGGCAGGGATGGAGCCGAGGGCGCCAGGGCTGGCTGAGGGGCTGTGTGGCTGCGGGGAAGCTGGCGAGGTTCTAGAGCTCATGCGGGGGTTCTTTACACGCGCACACAGAGCCCCCGGCCCTCCTGCGTCCCGCGGGGGCCTGCGTGGGAAGTCTGGAGCGAGAGGCTGCGGCTGCAGCTGGGCGCGGTCTTGCCTGGCTTCGGGGCGCACGGGAGCCCGTGCGTGGGGCTCCCTCCCCTCGCTCGGCTCGGCTGCTCCGGCCGCTCTTACGGCGGGGTCAGCTCCATGGACTTCTTCCTCTCCTCCCGCTGCTCCTCCCACTCCTCCTCGGACTCGTAGGTGCCCTTGATGATGGCCACCCTGTCGGACATGTTCATGCAGTAGGGGACCAGGATGTAGAAGTAGAGCAGGGAGGCCAAGCAAGCGCCGAGGATGGGCCCAACCCAGAACACCTGGAAAGCGACAGGGGCACGGTGAGAGCGGCTCCCGGGGCTGGTGCTCCAGGTCTGCTCGTGGCACCACCACCCAGCCGTGCTCCGCCTCTCCTGCCACGTGGAGAGAGGAAAATACCTGTTCCAGAGACTTCCTGAGCTGAACCCCCCTCAGCCTGCTCTGCAAGGCTGGGGCTGAGCTTGCAGGAAGTGCTGGGTGAGAGCAAAGACCAAGCTGAGCTTCCCTGTGGGCTCAGAGGGCATCAGTGGTGCTCAGAGGGCACCACGGCTGATTTCCATCCCTGGAAGTGTCCAAGGCCAGGTTGGACAGGGCTTGGAGCAGCCTGGGCTGGTGGAGGAGTCCCTGCCCGTAGCAGGGGTGGGACTGGATGAGCCTTTAGGTCGTTCCCACCCAAATCACCCTGGGATGGGTTCATTTCTGTCCCCTCGCTGGCTCTGTGCTGGGATTAACTGTTCCTGATGCGTCAAGGGGCAAAACCTCCCTCGTTCTCCCTTGTTCAGCCCCTTTTAATCCTTCCTGCCTGGGGTGGGCTCTGAAACCCCCACCCCTGTCATTCCCACGGCAGTCCCTGCCCTGTCCCCACATGGCCCATCCGTCCCTGTCCCCAGTGCCACCAGCACTCACCCAGTGCGCGGGGCTGAACCTCCTGGTGATGACCGCGGGCCCGAAGGAGCGCGCGGGGTTCATGGAGCAGCCGGTGAAGTAAATCTGGAGGTGTGGAAAGAACACCGGGTTAAGGAGCGGATCGGAGCCGCTCTTTGGGACTGAAGTGGCCCCGACGGTGTCTCTGCTGCAGACAGCTGGAGATGCCCCCTCACCGCGAAGGAGCCCCGAGACCGCCCGTGCTGTCCCTCCCAGGGCAGCTCCCTCAGGACCAGCTGCAGGAGGGCGTTTTGGGGAGTTCTGTGCTCACGGGCCCCTCACGCTGGACTCACCCCCACCAGGTGGCCCACGGTGACCGAGAGGCCGATGGACAGCGCGGGGGAGCCGACGCCGCTGCGCCGGTTGTCCGTGGACGCGAAGATGCAGGCGGCCAGCTGGAAGGTGAGGATGATCTCCACCACGAGGGCCTGGCCCGGGGTTATGTTGTTGTTGAGCTGGAACCACAAGAGTGACAATAATGAACCCTCCCTGGGGCTTGGCATCACCGGGAGGGCTCCGGGTGCTTTGCTGGTAGGTTTGGGAGGGGGAAGTTGGATGAGAAGCCCCCCTGCCCAGCCCCTGCCTGGGCTACCTGCTCCTTCTCTGAAAGGAAAGAAATGATCTTTCTTTCTTTCTTTGCAACTTTCCAACATCTGCCTCTCCCCCGAGCCTGCCCCTTCCCCGGGCTCTCCACACCTCTCTCCGGTCCCTGTCTCCACAACACCGAGCGCCTCCCTGCCAATTCCCTTTTTCCCTGCGTCTCTTTCCCCTCTGATCCTTGCAGGCTGTTGCACCCTGCGCTCTGCGCTGCACTGGAGCACCTGCCCAGGCGGATGAGGAGCAGCTGGGATGGGATGGAGGGTGAGGGCTGGGATGAAGGCCATGGGGGATGGGCTGTTGTGTCCCAGTGACTGCACAAAACCCTGGGCACTCTCGGGGGGCTCGACCCCCCTGGGCATGGGAAGGACAAAGTGACCCAACCCCTCTTGGCTCATTTTTTAGCTAAATCCAGCTTGTTTGGGATGTGGAACCTGCAGAACGAGAGGCTTTAGAGCTCCTTATCCCCGTGACTGAACCCTCTGCAACATCTGTGCTGCTCCCAGGGGTCCAGACCTGGCCGTGGTTGCAGCGGCAGCTCCACCGCTCCCATTCCAGGCGTTTTCCCAGCACTGCCCCGAGGGTTTCAGGCTGTTCC
Organism: Oreocharis arfaki; assembly: GCA_013398015.1. Classification (NCBI taxonomy): domain Eukaryota; kingdom Metazoa; phylum Chordata; class Aves; order Passeriformes; family Paramythiidae; genus Oreocharis; species Oreocharis arfaki. The sequence goes on along the minus strand of VZRR01001224.1, from coordinate 18,119 downwards.
TCATTCCCGCTCATCTCCGAGGGTCCTGCTGTGCCCCCTCCTCCCCTGGGAGCAGCCCCCGCTTCTCGCAGCCCCTCGGCACCGTCCTGCTCCTCGCTCCTTCTCCAGCTCTCCCCCACCGCCTCTCCCGTTCCTCTCCATTCCCAGCGCACTGGTTCCAGTGGGCTCTGCTCCCCCTGCCCATACTGGTCGGACTGGGCTCTGCTCCCTCCCTCCCCCCTGCTGCTGGCACGGCTCCTATCCCGCGCTAATCTCCAGGTGGAGAGGCTGCACTTGAACGTCTCAATGGTGCGGGTGACTCACGGGGCCCTCAGGACAGAGGAAGCCCTCATTAAAGGAGGGAAAAACATCCCACTCATCACCCGCACAATAAAGCCGTCATGTCAGAGCTCGGCTTCACTCCCGGCCCATTCCCAGCCCTCCGTGCGTGCGGGACAGAGCACGGAGCACCCATCCTGACGGATTCCCCTCCCTGCGCCCAAGGGAAGGCAAGGCGAGAGCGGAGCACCCCGGGCAGGGACTCACCGCGTTGATGGCCAGGTTGCCGCGGGTGTTGGCGGGGGTGACGCCGTAGAGGATCCCGGCGCCCGCGATGGCCCCGACCAGCTGGGCCACGATGTAGAGCAGCGTGCGGAGCAGCGAGATCTGGTTGCCCACGAAGAAGGCGATGGTCACGGCAGGGTTGATGTGGGCGCCGCTGATGTGGCCGAAGGCCTGCACCAAGGTGCCGATGGCCAGCCCGAAGGCCAGCGCGATCTGCAGGATGCTGGGCAGGGCCGATGGCCACTTCAGCGCCGAGCCCAGCCCGATGAAGACGAAGATGAGCGTGGAGAGGAACTCCACAAAGACGGCTCGAGCAAAGGCCAGGGTTAGTATTTCCTTCTTCATGGTGGGAGCAGGTGGAGGGCAGCCAGGGAGGAAGAAAGTTTAGGATTGCTCTGTGACTGGGCTCTGGTGTGTGCACCCAGGTGTAGGGCCATACCTATCTATATATGCAAGAGCAGCAGGAGCTGTGTTACAGGGCGGTGGGTGGAGCCAGGGAATTAGCCAGTCCTCCCAAATTACCATGTGAACATGGAAAAGTTTCCATCTGAAAAAGTCTTCACAGCCTCTTGGTGAACCAGTGACTCAGATACTGGTGGCATTTCTCTCCTTTCCCTCTGCAAACAAAGAGCCCCTATAGGGTGTCTCTGTGGTCGTTAAATAACGAGGTTGCATAACGAGGCTGAGCTCCCTCCTCTGCTTTTCCCTTTTGCCGCCTCTCGCCACGTCCTGGGTGTTTCATTAGCACAGGTGTAGTTAATAATCCCTCCCTCCCTCCCTGTGCTTGCTCTGCTCCTGTTGGAAAGCCCTCGTTGGGCTGGAAGAGCTCTCCTGGGGTTGGGCTCCGGCTGCGTTCAGCTTCCATGGGACCTTGAAATGTGAGGGGAAATTAAACACCTGGAGCTTCTCCCAGGCTGCCAAGAGAGCTCAGCTCCAGGAGACCAGGGGTTTGCAGTTGTCCAGCGAGCAGGGAAGGGTTTGGGGGAAGCTTTGTCCATCTGGAGAGCTGGAGATGAGCCGGAGGTTCCTTGAGGTGCATGGATGGAGAAATGGGGTAGTGTGAGCGGGATGGAGAGGGCTCCTGGTGCAAAGCCTGGCCAGGAACCTCTGCTCCCTCTCCTCTCTGCTGCCCCTTCAAGTGCTGGAATTGGGGGCTGCTCCCAGCCCGGGAGCCGGCGTCTCCTCCCCTGCCACCTGCGTCCTTTCCTTTCCTTTCTGCCTCTCCAGCTCTTGCTCAACGAGCAGTGATTTTGCTCCGGGGAATGCCAGCACCAAGCCACAGGCTCCGTATGGACGCAGGCCGTGTTTACACATCTCCTTTCATGTTCCCGGGGCGCTGCCCTCCGTCCTGAACCCATCCATCTGCAGCTCCCCGGCTGGCAGGGAGCAGGGAGCGGCGGGGGAGGCTCTCGGGGCTCTGCACACGGAGCTGTTGGGGGCTGAGGTTTTGGGGCGGAAAAGGTCTCGGGTGACGCTTAACAAAGAATCCTCGGTTCTCCCTCAGCCCTCGCAGCCTTGTGCCAGGATTATTTTTTTTTTCAGATGGGTTTGGGTGCCAGATCTGCTCTCCTTGCTCGGTTGATCCACGTTTCCTTTCTCGAGGGGTGCCCAGGCCGGGTTTATCCCCAGCTGCCAGGTCCCTCTGCAGGGGCAGCCACGCTCCAGACTCAGGGAGCACAGCTCTGCAGGCTGGACAGTGGTAAAACCCTCCCGAAATCCGCACAGCTGGATTCCCCGCTGCCTTCTGAGGAGGCTGTCAGGCCTGGGGCATCAAACACCAGGAGGATTCCTGTCCAGAGCAAGGAGAGGGGACTTCTTGTCCAGAACTGGAAATAAATGAGCTTTTCTCTTCCTTTGTACCCAAAATCCTGAGCAAAACAGACCTGGAGGGCCTCGAGGGACTGAGGATCTATTACAGCCTTAATTCCTGATAATGGTTTTCTCCTGGATCTGCTGATCCCGGGGCTGATTGCAGAATCAAAGCCCAGATCTGTTATCCTCGAAACACCTGGTCCGTTGGCGTGTTTTGGTGAAAGTTTTGCAAGCTGGTATTTCAAGACACCCTGGCCGGATTCCAGCTGCAGTAATTACTTGCCACTTCCCTTCAGCCCTGTCTGTGGCTCCAGCTGGATAAAATGCTCTCTGTTCCCGTCCTCCAAACCCTTCCTCAGCGTTCCCATCCTGGATCTCCCTTGGCGGCGGCTGCATTTCGCTGTCGGCTCCCCCAGCGCACTCCTCGCTTTGGCTGAAAAGCCACAAGAAAGCTCTTCCAGCCTCCCAGGCGTGGATCATAAAAAGCGAAATCCTACAGCTGACTAGGGGGTACAGTCAAATACGGCTGGGAATGACAGGGAAAAACCTCTGGAGGGAAAGGAGACGTTTCTCCCCCAACACACCACGCGAAGCCTCCTCTCCCCAGGCATTTCGGGAACCTTTTCTCACCGGGGCATTCCTGCTTGGCTGCTCTGATGTCAGCCCTGGCGTGGGGAAGGCTCCCTGTCCTCTCGCTGGCCCCGTGCCACGCCAGGAGCTTGGCTGAACTGAAAGTGCTTTGATGTGTCAGGTTTAATGGAGTTGGGCAAGGAGCTGGCGGGCCCCGGGCAGGCGGTGCTGACAGACGGACACCCACGTGGAGGGGTCACACACGCCTCGCTTCACCCGCCCTGCAGGACACAGCACGAGGAGGCTTCTGGCAACGAGGGCAGGTTTGGCTGCCTCCTTCCTCCTCCTCTTCCTCCTCCTCGTCCTTGTCCTCCTCCTGCTCCTGCTCCTCCTCCTCCTCGCTGGCATCAGCAGACAAACAACACAACCCAAACGTGCCCGAATCGCTCAGCGGAGGGACCCCAAAGTGGGGAGGGGGTGGGAGGGAGGCAGCGGCTGCCTCATCCTCGCCCGGGGCCGCGCCGGGCTCTGCCTCACCCACGGAGCCGTGTGTGTCATTGAGGCCACCCTGTGCCGGTCCCTGTCAGTCCCTGCTGTCCCCTCTCTGCCCAGTTCTGGGCTGTTGTTAATTTGCTGTTGTTAATTTGCTGTTGTTAATTTGCTGTTGTTAATTTGCTGTTGTTGATTTGCATTTCCTCGCTGTTTTGGTGAGTTCAGCTCCGTGCTGCACCTCGGGGCCCGGCAGAGGCGGCTCCACAGCCAGGTCACAAACGCTGCTGAGCCCAGCACCAGCCGGGCTTGGGGGTTTCCTCCTCGCCTGGCTCCGTACCTCAGCCAAGGAGCTTAGAACTGGCCCAGTAACAGAGGCAGGAATAACAACAGTGACAGGATGTCCTGAACAGGAGGCACCAGATCTGCTGGAGCTGGGATCAGAAACACAGAATCAGCTGGGCTGGAAAAGGCCTCTGAGATCTTCGAGTCCAACCCGTGACCCAAAGACCTTGGCTGAGATTGCATCAGAGGAGAAAGTTTGGTTCTGTTTTTGAAGAGAAAAGGTGTTTCTTGCTGGCTCAGCTTCAGGATTTTGCAACAAGGCATCGGTAAGGGAAAACTGAAATATCACTGGGCAGAAGCAGCAAACTTTGCCCTCCTGCTCCTCCGTCGGGGGCTGCAGGGAAGCGTTTGCTGCTGCTTTGGGATGCGCCTGTGCAGGTGTTTCAGATGCGGCTTTCAAGGATCCCTCTTATCTGAGCCCCATCTGCTGCCCTCTCTTTGAAGCTGAGCGATGACACCGCTGGCCCGGGGCTGGTGGCATTTCCACTTTCTCCTGCCCTGCAGCAGCGAGGCTTTGGCTTTCTTTAGTGCCGGCTTCAGAGCCCAAACGCTGTGACATTGAGTTTTGGGGCTGTCCCAGGGGTGTTCTCTGGCCCTCAGCAGCCGCCGGGGGTCACAGTGCCCCGGTGACCTGTGCTCCCGGAACACGGATGCCACCTCAACGCTCCCTGAGTGCTGACTGGTGCCAAAGCTTAATGACAGCGTTGCTCTGCTCTTTGCTCAGTAATTCCTGGCGGTCTCGAGGCAGCTCTGGGGCTGCTTTGCCTCCTCAGGAGTTCATTTGCGTTGAAATCATCGTTAAATTGTCCCAGGGGATAATGACGAGTATCAGGGAAAGCAGAAGCCCGGCTGGAAAACCGGATCACACAGTGGGAAGGATGGGATGAATGTCTTTGGATGTCCCCTGTGTCCTGATGTTCAGGTCCAGCCCTTTCCAGCAAAGCCACAGGCACCAGGGACATCCAAGGGCTCCCTTTCCCCTCCCTTGGAATCCTCACGGGCCGTCTGTTGTGCCCTCGGGATTCAGACGAGTTTGGGGCAGGTGCTTTCCCTGGAGAGGCGTTTGCTGTGCACGTGTCTGCACCTGTGCACTCCTTCCTTCTTTACCAGGAGCACCCCTGGGTCTGAACTGAGCGGCTGTGGGGAGGGAGCTGTCCCTGGGATGGGATTTTCCCCCTCCCCTGGCAGTGCTGCCCTGCCTGGGCTGGAGGAGCTCCAGCTGCACCAAGGCAGAGGGACCTGAAACCACAGCCGGGCTCTGAATCACCTGAAAAACACGGCAAATAAATGAACAAGTTCTTGATAGCATTGCAGGAATCTGGAAACTCCTAAAAACATCCCGGGGGTGCCGGGGGGTGAGGGCTGGACAGGACCCAGAGACCCCCGAGCCTGGGCTGAGCCCCAGCATGGGCAGAGGGGAGGGGGCTCTGCCCCACTGACCCCTCAGGTGAGACCCCACCTGCAGAGCTGCCCCAGCCCCGGGGCCCAGCACAGGGAGGAGCTGGAGCTGCTGGAGAGAGCCCAGAGGAGGCTCCAGGATGATCAGAGGGAGGGAGCAGCTCTGCTGGGAGGAAAGGCTGGGAGAGCTGGGATTGTCCAGCCTGGAGAAGAGACCAGGGGTGACCTCAGCGGGGCCTCGCAGTGCCTGAAGGAGCTGCAGGAAAGGTGAAGGGAGACAAATTCCAAGGGCCTGGAGTGCCAGGACACAAGGAATGGCTTCCCACTGCCAGAGGGCAGGGATGGGTGGGCTATCAGGACGGAATTCCTCCCTGGGAGGGTGGGGAGGCCCTGGAATGGATTTCCCAGAGCAGCTGTGGCTGCCCCTGGATCCCTGGGAGTGTCCAGGGCCAGGCTGGACGGGGCTTGGAGCCGCCTGGGACAGTGGGAGGTGCCCCTGCCCACGGCAGGGGTGGCATTGGATGAACTTTGGGGTCCCTTCCCACTCAAACCCTCCCATGGTTCTGTGAAAAGCCAATTTTTTCACACCATCCCCTGGCTCCAAGTGCCCAAGGTTTCACAGCAGGGCGCTGGGGACATTGGGGACAGCTGGGGAACAGGAAAACCCATTTTCCCCCATTCTGCCCCTGAGACGTGGAGCAAATGCACCACGGACTTTCTCAGCTTTAAAATGTTCACTGGGGAGTCAAAGAGACCCGTGCTGGGAACGTCCCTTGTGCCACCAGGTCTGGAGCTGAAGATTCTTGCACTGAGTGGTCTCTGGAAATGTGGGACTTTTCTTTCAATTGTTTGGATTCCTGGGAAATTTGGATGAAAAAATTGAAGCAGAGCCTCCGTTCTCTCCAGCAGAGCCCTGGGAAGCAGGTCTTACTAAAGCCCTGGAAACAGCAGAATTTTGGGATGTTTGGCTTCCCCCTGGAGCGTCAGCACCGTCTGGGATGCCCTGTGGTCATCTCCTACACCCGGCCCTGCCTCCTCCTCTCGCCCTCCTGGCTCCGGCCCCTCCTCAAGGAAAACACGCTCGGGAAATATTTCTCCACATGTAAATAGATCCATAAAAATAGTGATGTAAAATAATGATGCACCCGATCCCAGGCAGGTCACGGCATTGCAGGGAGGTGACTGCTGGAGGCTCTGGGACTCGGACTGGGAGGATTTGGAAAGGTCAGGCCAAGGAATCCCCAGCACAGAACTCAGCTCTGCCCCGCACCGAGGCGACCCTGGGCTGAGCTCTGTCCTGCCTGTCCCCCAGGTGTGACCAGGGGCTAAAGTGGTCTGTCCTGGGCTGGGATTTCCAAGGTACAGGTGGGTTTGGGCTTCTCCAGGCCGTGATTTTATTTCCATGTCCTCCCTGTCCATTCCCCATTTCCCCACGTGATGCAGAAACCCTTCAGGCGCTGGGACCGAGGTCAGTGCTCCCAGGTTTTCCCAGATTCCTTGAGCAGGGATTTGGATGCTCTGGGGTCACCCTCAGCTGCCCCTACAACAGGTCTGGGGTCGGTGGTTGTGGCAATGCTCCTTCCCGGAGCTGGGGACAGGAGAGGAGGGAATTCCTTGGGAATGACTGCAAATCCTACCAGAATCCTGTCCTGTGAGGAGCAGGAGCAGGAGCAGGAGCAGGAGCAGGAGCAGGAGCAGGAGCAGGGCAGGGCCCCTTCGCTGGGCTCGGCTGAGGCCCCGCAGATCCCGGGGTCCCTTTGGGCCTCCACCGCCCAGAGAGACCCCGAGGGGCTGGAGCATGTCCAGGGATGGGAATGGAGCTGGGAAGGGCTGGAGCAGCAGGGAAGGGGCTGGAGAACTCCTGAGGGAGCTGGGAAAGGGGCTCAGCGTGGAGAAAAGGAGCTCGGGGGGGACCTTGTGGCTCTGCACAGCTCCGGGAAAGGAGGGGGCAGCCGGGGGGGGTCGGGCTCTGCTGCCAGGGAACAGGGACAGGAGGAGAGGGAACGGCCTCAGGCTGGGCCAGGGGAGGTGTGGTTGGATTTTGGGGAAATTCCACACGGGAAGGGTTTTCCAGCCCAGGCACAGCTGCTCAGGGCCGGGGTGGGGTGCCACCCCGGGGGGGATTTCAAAGCTGTGACACTTGGGGGCACGGTCAGGGGTGGCCTTGGCAGTGCTGGGGAAACGCTTGGACTCGCTGGTCTCCGAGGCCTTCTCCAGCCTAAACAATTCCATGGTTCCAGGGACACGGCAGCCGAGCAGCAAAGGCAAGGGAGGGGACAGGGATGTGTCCGAAATGCTCCAGAACTCTGCAGCTTTGCAGAGGGATCAGCCCGGAGCTGAGGCCATCCCTGAGCCCGAGGTGGGAGAAGGGGAGAACCTCGTGGTCTCGGGGGTGGGAGGACATGGGAACGCTTCAAACCCTGGCTCAAGTCACTCCCCTGGGAGCTGGCATCACAAGGGTTGCCAGTTTAGGGAGGATTATGGTCAGTCCGGGACAGCTCCGGGTTCCTGACCCTGCCCTCCAATCCCAGCCCCTCCGGTGCAGTCTGGAATGTTCCTGACAGGGAAGTTTGGGAAGTGACACAGCTCCACAGGGAAGGTGAATTTGTATTCCCAGCAAGACTGGGGCTGCTTCAGCCACCAGGCCGAGGGGTTTGGGGTCTGGGAGGTGACTTTATAGGACTTTACATCTGTTATTTACCATAAATATATCAGTGTTTTCCATAAATGTCTCAGTGTTTGATCCCCGTGTCCGAATTCAGGGGGTAGAAGGGAATTTAAAGCACTTCATGTGGAAGAGGAGAGCCATTATCTGACATCAAACCTCAGGTTTGGGCCCTGCGAGACCTAAACATTATCAGGTAAATAATGAATGAAACGCTTCGATCTGGACAAGAGACCTTGAACACACCAACATTAATTGAAATAAATAACCAAATTCAGCTGTGGCTTTTTCTACAGCACAACAGGCACAGGCTGACTTCTGGAAAAGTCCGTTGGGATTTTCCTGCACACATATAAGTATTCATTTTCCTTTAAAAAGCATCAAAAAACCCCAAACAACTTTTAGAAGTGAGCATTTGATAACAGAAACACAAATTGACACCGGGATTGATTTAAAACACCATTTTATTGCCACTGCTTAGAACAGAGGGAATTTTTGAGAAGCCTCATCCGAGCTAAAATTCAAATTCACCATCGAGGAGCAAAGGGAAGCGGAATCCCCATTTTCGGGTGGATCAAGCCAGGGCTGGAAGTGGTGCCTTGGCAAAGCCCTCCGGGGGTATTTGCAGGGATTGGCTGTGGATGAACACCTGGCCTGGGCCAGACCAAAGCTGGGCTCCCTCCTGTTCCCTCCAGCAACAGCCGCTCCAACACCTGAGGAAGAGCACGAGGAGAAAGGAAAGGATGGGGCTGAGGGGAGGAGGGGACGGGGCCCGTGAGGCAGAGGGAGGGAAACGATCCATAACAATCCATGAATCATCCCTTAGGACTCGGAACGGGGTCCAATCCCATGGAATATTCCCATTAACAGCCTTTCCAGGGAAATCCTGGTGGGGCTGGCGCTGCTGGGATTCACTCTGGGAATGGAGAACTTGGGGCAGGGCAAGTGAAACGGGGTGAAATTAATGGCTGAAAGAGCAAAGTTCACCCAGAGACCAACCCAAATTCCTTGGCCGGGCCGAGGACCATGACCAGGTCCTGACAGGGCAGAGGGAAGGGGTGGGAGGGGTTTGGAGGGTCTGCAGTGACGCAGCCATGAGAAAGGGATGTGGGAAGCAAGTGATGGAGATGGGAAGGAATTCGTCCCTGTGAGGGTGGGGAGGCCCTGGCACAGGGTGCCCAGAGCAGCTGTGGCTGCCCCACCCCTGGCAGTGTCCAGGGCCAGGCTGGACGGGGCTGGGAGCAGCCTGGGACAGTGGGAGGTGTCCCTGCCATGGCAGGGCTGGCACTGGGTGGGGGTTGAGGTCCCTTCCCTTCCAACCCATTCCAGGATTCTGATTCTTCACACCTGAAACACGCTGGGTGTGAAACCTTTCCTTGGTGCGTTTCAGCTGATCTGAGCTTCCGAGGGGAACAGGACCAGGGCAGAGAAGGGAAAACCAGGGAGAGAGAGGAAGGACAACCCCGGCCCAATAACAAGCCGGGGATGAGTTTGGGCTGTAAGCCGGCTTTGCCGTTTCACAGGAGAGAATTTGCCAGCGCTCCCCAGTGGGTCCTGCAGGGACTCCTGGCCACGCTCCCAGCCCTGTCTTCCCAGGAAAGCCCCCGTGGAGGGAGCACTGCCGTGTCCCGTGGTGGGTGGGGACTTTGGTCCCTTTCACAGCAGAACCTGTCGTGTGTGACACTCACGGCTCGGAGAGAGCGCTCCTGCTCCTGCGCCTGCTCCTTCTCCTGCCCCTGCTCCTGCTCCTGCTCCTGCCCCTGCTCCTGCTCCTGCTCCTGCCCCTGCTCCTGCTCCTGCTCCTGCCCCTGCTCCTGCTCCTGCTCCTGCCCCTGCTCCTGCTCCTGCTCCTGCCCCTGCTCCTGCTCCTGCTCCTGCCCCTGCTCCTGCTCCTGCTCCTGCCCCTGCTCCTGCTCCTGCTCCTGCCCCTGCTCCTGCTCCTGCTCCTGCCCCTGCTCCTGCCCCTGCTCGTGTGTGAGCCAAGAGCCGAGCAGGGCCCGGGGACGGGAGCAGAGTTCAGCAGCAATGAGGCATCGGGTGGCAACCTCCACACCCAGAGTAATGAACACTCTCCTCGGAGCTCTCTGTGGGGGAACAGCCTCAGCCAAGCTCCCTGTCCTGCGAGGGGGACATGGAAGAGGGCATCCCGGGGGGTCCCCAGGTCCTCGTTCCTGCGGGGTTGGGATTTACTGGTTCTCCCCCAGATCAGAAACCCACCAGGCGTGGGGAGAGCTGGGGACGGGAGGTGAATGGGACCAGCACAGCATCTCCCCAGGAGAAGAGTCAACGTCAGTGCCCCAGGAGAAACGAAGGGAGAGAAGGGAGAGGCGAGATGCTCCTTTGGACGAGCATTAAAACCGTGCCAGAGGTTTCCAGCTCCTCCCTTGGCCCAGGGAGAGGCTTGGCTACACCTTCTCGGACATCCCCCTGGGCAGGGTCTGGGGGGAGTGGAGCTCCATGGACTGGCGCCGCCGGACCTCGCGCTCGGCCCAGTCCTGCTCGGGCTCGCAGCCCTTGAGGATGGCCAAGCGCTCCGAGAGGGTTTTGGCCTGCGGGAACAGGATGTAGTTGTAGAGGACCGAAGCTGCTGCAGCCCCAATCAGGGGGCCCACCCAGAACACCTGGGGAGGAGAGAAGAGTAGGATGAGCAAAACCCAGCCGGGCTTTGGGGGGTGGGGAGGAGCTGGGATCTCTGAGGGGCACTCCAGGGGCTGGGGGTCCCTCCTGGCCACAACACACGAGGTCAGCTCTGCTTCGGCCATCGCTGGGGACCTGAACTCCCCCCTCAGTGCCTGGATATTCCCAACTGTCCCCTTCCACCTTTCCTCAGAGCTCTGCATTAATGACAGGCCCATTGTGGATGTGCTGAGTGATGTGAGTTCGTCTGGAGCAGCATTTTCCTACCCACTCATGGATTGCTGTGGGAGGAGGAGGAGGAGGAGGAGGCACCGGCCTGGGCCAGACACCTTGGCACACATCAGGAACCACCACAGCTCCGCCCCCCTCGGGCTCTTTGCAGATGAAAACAATAAAATCATTTTATCAGGAATCTCCTGGTTTTTATCAGGAATCTCCTGAGCTGGAAAGGACCCACGAGGATCCTCGAAGTCCCTGCTCAGGACAACGCCACCAGTCCCACCCTGAGAGCGCTGCCCAAACGCTCCTGGAGCTCTGGCAGGCTCAGAGCCACGGCCATTCCCTTGGGAGCGTTCCCAAAGGTGTACCCAGACCCAGGAACCAGGAAAGCTCCCCAGGACTGGCAGCAGCTCCACGCTCCCTTGGTTTTTTCCCTGTGCTAAGTCACGTCAACAGACCTCACACCCTGATCCTGTTGCAACGCTCCCAGTGTGGAGTTTGGAAAGGCCAATTAAGCACCCAGCAGCCCCACCTCCTGCTCCTGATCTCTCCATCGCTCCTCCAGCTGGGAGCAGGCATGGAAATGCCGGGAATTCACCTGGCTTGGTGAGTTTTGAGGAACATTGGGAGTTTGGGGGCCTCACCCAACCCAACCCAACCCCCAGAGCCGAGTTCTCACCCAGTGGTCGCTGAAGTCTCCGACGACGACGGCGGGGGCGAAGGACCTGGCGGGATTCATGGAGCAGCCGGTGTAGCGGATCTGCCGGGAACACCGCGGTCGGTGTCAGCATTAAGCCCTTTTACCACATTTTATAAAATGTTGGGGTGTCATTAGGGTGATTCATCCCCTGAGCTGCTGCTTCGCCCTCCAGCATTCCTGTTCCAGGAAAAGGGATTCCAGGAGCCGCCACCGCCTGAGTCAACCCCGTGAGGTGCCTGAGCTCGTGTGTCCCGAGTGTGGTGCTGCTGGGGGTGACTGCAGGGATGAGCTCCCAGTCCTGCAGACAATTCCCTCTCCCTCCTCTGTGGCCAGGAGAGGAGCAGCCCCACGGACACAGGGGCTCATGGAGCGTGGAGGATGGAAGGTGTGGTGTGGCCAGCAGTGTTCTCCCGTGGGCACGGGGTGTGGGGGCTGCTTGGGACCATCATCCAGCAGGGATTTCCCTGAGCGTCCATCCCAAACACTTCCCAGGCTCATCAAGCCCTTGGGAGCCCCAGCTCACGTCCACTCCAGGAGGGGAGATCCCGCGGATCCCTGGAACTCCCTGTGGGACTCAAGGAGAGGCAGAGCCCAGAAAATTCATGCCAGATAAAAGCTGAGCTCAGGCCACAGCTCTCCCATGGCTTGGGTGGGATTTCTCCGTCTCTCCACTGGAAAACCGCAGGTTACAAATCCCCCGTCGGGCCCGGAGACGCAGCCAAACCAACTTTGGGCATAAACAAAAGGAAGACCCCAAAAGTGCCAAGTTTTGGCCCATCCACTCACCCCGAGGAGGTGCCCCACGGCCACAGAGAGGCCGATGGAGAGGGCAGGGGAGCCCAGGTTGTCCTCACGCCGCTCGTCTGTGGAAGCGAAGACGCACAGGACCAGCTGGAAGGTGAGGAACAGCTCCACCGTCACCGCCTGCCCCGTCGTGGTCTCATTGTGCAGCTGGAACGGGAGGAAAAACGTTCCAGGGGCCGAGTTCCGTGAGGGGATGGGAAATGTGGGGGACGAATCCAAAATCAGGGGGAGCCAAAGGAGACAGGGCAGATTTTTGGCACCGGTAAGAAAAAACTTCCCAGGTAGAAGAAGCGGCTCAATGGGAAATGCTTGATTGACCTCTCAGGAAATTTTACTGGCATTTTTTGGGTATTATTCAATTTTTTTTTTCTTTTCCTCGTACTCGAAAAGCGTCTTGGAAAAGTTCGCAAGTTGCTTTTTGAAGACATCGAAAAGGAATATTTTGGCATGAAAAAAGAAAAAAAATTCCCTTTCCACACATTTTTGGCTCAGAGAATTTGTCAGGTCTGATCTGGAGCTGTTCCTGGCTGCACCCCCTTGCCTCCAACTCTGTCCCTTCTCTCCCTGTGTCCCCCCAAATCTGATGCCGTTGCTCAGTGATCCCAGGAAGGTCCTAACTGCCCTCCTGTCCGAGCTCCAGAGCCAGATATTCCTCATTCTCCTCCCCACTATTCCCCTCCCTTTTTATAGGGATAATCTGTGCAGGCAGCCACATGATGAGCAGCCCACAGGGGAAAAAAACCTTCTCAAAATCCTCAATTCCCACTTTTAGGTGGTTTAGGCTGTAACCAGCGAAGCTGGAGCAGTCTGAGTCTCCCTTAAACCTCCCGCTTTTATTACCCTCAGTCATTATCAGCCTAAATCCCGTTGTTCAGATTAAACCACAATCCCTCTTTTTAACCCTCTTAATCACTCTGGCGGTGCAGCTGAGTCCTGGCAGTGCCTCCCTGCTGTGGGAAAGGCGATTTCCATGAGCTGCTTCCCATCCCGATCCCTGCTCCTCCCTCGCTCCGTTGGGGTCGGGTGGTGCTGGTCCCGGCAGGTGCCCGTGCCCCGCTGGGACGGTGGGCACAGAGAGGGGACAGGCAATCCCTGGGTTTCAAGTCCTTTTCCCCCTCCTGTTATCACGTGCAGCCATGGGGAAAGGGGTGTTGGAGGTTGGGACACCACTGGAGAATCCCTGTGGCTTCCTGAGCTTCCCTGCCTTTATCTTTTCCCTGCCTGAAACCAGCCTGAGATCCTTGTGATGCTTCACAGGGAATCCCCATGTTGGGTTTTGGGATGAACCAGCTGGATCTGGTGTCACCATCCCCACAATGGAAGCAATGAGCTTAATCTAATGAAAATCTGGGATTTAGACCCAAATCTCTGCTCTCCCCACCACTTCAGTGACCTGGAAATTGTGGCTTTGCCAAAGCAGAAGTGGGAAGAGGCCGCCTGCTCCCAGAGCGGAGGGGAAGCTGGGGTGAGCCTGGGGCAGGAGGAATGCTGGGCTGATGTTTTGGGGTGTGTCCTTCCTTAAAGCCCTGGGACCCCCCAGAATCCAGGCGGCCCCCGTTACAGCCCCAGGGAAAGCCGAGATGGTTGTGGCTCCACGGGAGGTGTCTGTGGCCAGCCGGATCCTTCCTCTGCCTTTAGGGACATTTTTGGCACCGATATGAAAAGAGGAAAAATTTCCCAGGTGGAAGAAGTGGCTCAATGGGAAACACTTGATCGACCTCAGGAAATTTTAGCCCTAAAACCAGAGGAGGAAGACGAGTCTTGCCTTCATCCCTGCTCCTGGCAGGACCCTTGGAGCACCAGGGTCCCGGTGCTGGGCTGCGGCACTCAGAGGCTTCCTCGCCGACCCCAGAGGGTCTTTGCTGGCCACAAGCCCCTTCCTCCCATCCCTCAGCCTTCCCAAAGACCCTGCCCAGCTTTCCCAAAGACCCTGCCCAGCCTCCCCGCGCCCTCCCAAGCCCATCCTGTGCCGAAGCCTCACCTTGTTGAGGGCCAGGCCCTCCCGGGAGTCGGCCGGGGTGATCTCGTGCAGGATGGCAGCGCCCACCACCCCCCCCAGCAGCTGGGCCACCACGTAGAAGAGGGCGCGGAGCAGGGAGAGCTGCGAGCCCAGGAGGCAGCCCAGGGTCACGGCGGGGGTGATGTGGGCGCCGCTGACGTGGCCCAGGGCCTGCACCAGGGTCCCGATGGCCAGCCCGAAGGCCAGCGCGATCTGCAGGGTGCTCGGGGCCGGCGCCGAGGGCCAGTTCAGGGCAGAGCCGAGGCCGAAGAGGACGAAGACCAAAGTCGCCAGGAATTCCGCGAAGACGGCCTTGGTGAAGGCGATGGAGCGCAGTTCCCACATCATGGAGGCTCCCAGGAGTGATCCCGCCCGCAGTGTCCTCGGTGCCCTCCTGCTGCTGTGTCCCTGGGGATGAGCTGGGACAACGTTTATATATCTGGAGGCGGGGGGGCCACAGGATCAGCTGCTGAAGGAGATGGGATCGTGGTCCCAGGAAATCTGATGCTTTTTGCCTTCCGTGTTCCAGCTGAGGGAACATCAGATCCTGCCCCTTCTATTAAAGCCGGGGAATGCAGCGCTCGCCACCCTCGGGAGGTCACAGATCAGCGCCGGCAAGGACTGTTCCCTTTCTCCTGGGCTTCCTCTGCTGGGATCTCTCCCCAGAGCTGCCGTTGCAGCTGGACCCCGCGAGCATGGAGCGGGCAGGGAGCTATGGGGGGTCTGTGGAGCTGGAGCTGAGGTCGGCTTGTGTTGAAAATCAGGCTGTGATTTGACAACCAGAAAAATCCAGGCACACGCAGGGATTCCTGGGGGTGTCCTGTGCAGGGCCAGGAGCTGGATTCAGTTGAGGGTCTCTTCCAGCTGAGGATATTCCATGATTCCATGAAAAGTGAGTGCAGGGGAGGCACAAAACTCCAAGTGATTCACTACAGCTCAGCTCCTCAGAGTGCCAGAATTTTGCAGCCTGGGCACAGATTTCCTACCCAGAAAATTGGGAACCAATCCCAAAGCAATGGCTGTCAGAAATTCCCGTGTGAAAATGTGACCCCAGGGCTGGAGCACGAACTGTTTGTGGCCTAATTGTGGCCATTTTGGCCAACTCAGCTCTTCAGAAACATCCTTTTAGTTCTTGGTGTCAATCCCAGAGCGAGATTTGCTTCTCTGGGATTTGGTTCTTCCCATCTGCTCCTTGCCCAGGAAGTTTCTTTCCCCTTTTCTCCATGTCCCATTCCTGAGGGATGTCTCTCGAGCCTTTTCCTCACCTTCTCATTGGGGGTGGTGGCTCCACTGGAAATTGAGGAGCTGGTTCTCGTTTTCCTCTCCAGAGCCGGCTCTGTGGTGGGATTGCTCCTCCGGGATGGAGCTGTAGCTGGAAGGAGCATTCTATCCCAGAGGGATGCAGAGCACCAAGTGTCCGTTTCTGGGCTCTAACAGAGGCTCTTGCCCTACAATAAACTGAATATTTCTCCCTTCCAGAGGAGCTGTGCAAGTGCCACGGAACTGATGGCAAATGTTCCACATCGCTGGAATTCTGTCATGGAATGATGGCGTATCCCAAGCTGGAAGGGCCCCACAGGGGTATCTGAAGGTTCTTTTCTCCATGACAGGTGGGGAACAGAGCTCCCAGGTGGAGCAGAGGATGGATGTGGGTCCCTTCCAATGGAACTGTTCCCGTCTTCCCCCTTCTCGCTTCTTGTCCCCCTTCCTTCCCCTCCTCTTTCCCCTTCCCCTCCTCTTTCCCCTTCTCTCTTTTCTTTCCCCTTCCCCCTTTTCTTTCCCCTTCCCCCTTCATTTCCCACACCCTCCTTCCCCTTTTCCCTTCTCTTTCCCCCTCCCCTCTCTGCTCCCTCTCCCCTCTCTTCTCTCTAAAACGAGATGTTTGTGGGAATATTGCTCTTAACAAGCGAGGGACTGTGGGAAGAACAAGTCCAGCCCATGGCTGAGTCTGAATGAGGTGGGATTGTGGTCCTATAAAACCTTTTCCTCTGAAAATCCTCCCCTTGGACCGTGTCCCGCCCCGGCATTTCTCCAGCCAGAGCTTTTCCACGAGTGGAGTCAGTCCCATAAAAGAGTTTTGGAGGCTAAAGGGATTTGGGTGCTGCTGAGCCTTGGGATCATGGTCCTGGCCAGGCTCGTGCTCCACGTGCCTGGCACAGGGCTCAGCCCTACTCAGGGCAGGAGTTACTCAGGGCTGCAATTACTGCAGGGAGGATGGAGACCAAATCCAGGTAATTACTGGAGCTCATACCCTGCCTGATTAGTGGTTACTCGTGGCAAGCGTGGGGATGTCTCAGTGCTCAGGACTAATTAAAAGGAAGAAGTCAGCAGGATTAGTTCTGAGCAACTTTAAAGTCCAACCTCATGGTCCTGACTTTTGTCTGGAGATGCAGAACTCATTGCAGCTCGTTTGTACTGAGCTTGGAGATGTTGGTACTGAAACTGGAGAAGTTTGTTTCGAGCCTGGAGGAGTCTGTGCTGTGGCTGGGGGGCTCCTGTGGTGCTGGACTGTGGAGACTGGGCCGGAGCTGCACTTTGAGACCGGCTGTCGTGGTGTTCATGACATTTGCTGGAAGATGGTGTTTTCCAGCAAGAGATGCCCATCCCAGCTTTCCCCAGAGACCTCCAGCAGTGTAATCCCACTGGTTTTACAGAGGAATCCATCCACGGCACAAAGCCAGGCCCTGCTGACTCCAGGCACTGAGCCAGTGGCAGAGCCAAGGTTTCCTGGCAGTGCCACAGCCGGGCATTGCCCCGTGCCTGGGAAAAATGGGAGACCCCACGAGCTGAAGGGTTGGGAATGGGCTGTTGAATCTGTGCTTGTGTCTAGGAGGGGGTCCTGGAGCTGCTGGAGGTGATGGAAATGTGGCTTTCCACCTCACCCCAGGTGTACTGCTGCTTTGGGAGCAGCCAGGAGCATTCCAGCCCTGCAGGGAACCCGATGGATTTGTGAAAGTGCATTATTTTACCTGCTAACCCCAGCTCCTGGAGTGTGCCGGTGTCATTGGCCCTCCCTGGGACCAAGTGCAAATTTAATGATCTCGAGGGGCGGGCTGGCATCTGCAGAAAGTTGGAACCTGTGTGGGTGCATCACATTTGAACCCCGTGTTGGACCCCCGTGTTGGTGCCTCATCTTTGTGTCCTGTGTTGGAACCCCATGTTTGGAGCCCCATGTTTGGAATCTCATGTTTGGAGCCCCATATTGGTGTCTCATGTTTGGACCCCCATGTTTGGAACCCCATGTTTGGAGCCCCATGTTGGTGTCTCATGTTTGGACCCCCACGTTTGGAATCTCATGTTTGGAGCCCCATGTTGGTGCCCCGTGTTGGTGCCCATGTTTGGAACCCTGCATTGGTGCTCATGCTGGTGCCTCAGGTTTGAGCCCCATGTTGGAGCCCCGTGTTTGGAACCCCATGTTAGTGCCTGTGTTTGAGCCCATGTGGATTCCCTGTGTTGATGTTGGAACCCCCAGTTGGAACCCCTTGTTGGTGCCCTGTGTGGGTTCCCGGTGCTGGTGCCTCATGTTTGAACCCCACTGGTGCCTCGCGTTGGTGCCTGTATTGGTGCCCATGTTGGTGCTTTGTGTAGGAACCTCGTGTTTGGAACCCATGTGGGTTCCCTGTATTTGGAACCCCATTTTGGTGCCCTGTGTTGGACCCCATGTTTGGAGCCCTGTGTTGGTGCCCACGTTTGGAACTCCGTCTTTGTAACGATGTGTTGGTGCCTGTCGTGTTTGGAAATCTTGGTGCCCCATCTTGGTGCCCAGTGTTTGGAGCCCTGTGTTGGCGGCCGTGTTTGGAAGACCTGGCTGGTGTCCATGTTTGGACCTCATGCTGGTGTCTGTGTCATGGGCCCTGTGTCCGTGTCCATGTTTGCACCCTGTGCTGGTGTCCGTGTTTGGACCCTGTTTTGGTATCCATGTTTGCACCCCATGTTGG
>VZRR01001221.1:1089554-1139015 GCA_013398015.1 Oreocharis arfaki | reverse complement strand
TAGTTTGGAAAAGACCTCCGAGAGCATCGCGTCCAGCCTATGAGCGATCACCACCGTGTGACCGNAGACCTCCGAGAGCATCGCGTCCAGCCTATGAGCGATCACCACCGTGTGACCGCGGCACCGAGTGCCACGTCCAGGCCTGCCTTAAACACCTCCAGGGACAGGGACTCCACCACCTCCCCCGGCAGCCCATTTCAATGCCCAATCACCCGTTCTGTGAAGAAATTCCAACCTAAACTTCCCCTGGCTCAGCTTGAGGTAATTTCTTCTCATCCTGCCGCTGGCTCCCTGGGAGGAGGGACCGACCCCCACCAGGCTACAGCCTCCGCTCAGGGAATTGTAGAGTGACAGGGTCTCCCTTGAGCCTCCCTTTTTTCTCCCTAACCATCCCCAGCTCCCGCAGCTGCTCGCACTGGACTTGTGCTCAGGACCCTCCACCAGCTCTCTTGCCCTTCTCTGGACACACTCCAGCACCTCAATGTCCTTCCTGAGCTGAGGGGCCCAGAACTGGACACAGGACTCGATGTGTGGCCTCACCAGTGCTGAGTACAGGGGAAGAATCACTTCCCTGGTCCTGCTGGTCACACTATTGCTGATACAACCACATTGGAGAGAGAAATTGAATATTTATTTCAGAGTTGCCCAAGCCTGGGTCCTCTCGGTGGTGTTCTATAAATTAAGGAGACTAACTACCAAAACTTATTACTTTGTATGTGTTTTAGCAAACAAAGGCATTAACGTTAATTGGCTAGAAGTTATGTAGTTCCCTTATTAGTTAATATTCTATCTTCTATTCTCCAATGATTTTCTTGTTTCCCGTACTAATTTTACATACATGTGCTCAGTCTTTCTCTTCTCTTGGGTCTGTGGGTTTCTTGAGTTGGTGGTCTGAGTCAGTGGTCGCCATCTCCCTCTCCCAGGATTACCTTCTACCCAGTTGGAGCTGATTCAGCACAGTTGCCAAGCTGTCTTCCCTATCTTGAGAGTTTCATTAGATGTCCTTGTGGCCTGTAAATTCTGCATTCTTTGTGTTCACTATCCTTGGTATATCCTTTTTCCTACATCCTAAACCTTTGTTAACCTCCCACTTGGTCTGAGACCACCAAATCATGTCAAGCTGTAAACCTTAACAAGGTTTAACAAGGCAATTCTGCCAACAAGAAATTTGTCTTTCTAACCCCTGGACACCACTTAGAGCTTAGCTTGTTAGCTGTTTTCTGTTTCACAGATTAACTCTCCTTTCTTGTTCATTAGACGGCAATGTATACGAAGATCAAACAACATCCTTCCTTAAGAAAATTGTTACATATTTCACATTTTGCAACAGATATAGCAGTGGTTTTGTTTTCTGGAACTAAATCGCTGTGTCTCCGCTCTAACAAGTGATTCAATCCCTTTTATCAAGGGATTCCGTTCTCTCCTGCCGTCTTCTGAAAACATTTGAAATATTTAATTCGTTGCATAAAATAGGGCTTTTCCTAAACAAAGCATCATAAACTGGGGGAATGTGATACGATGCTGCTTCTGTTTGTGAATTTAGTGTTCCTGAGAAGTCACAGCCCCTCAGGTGCCATAGGATGTGGCGCAGCCTTGCCCTGCACAGAGCTCATGGGCCTGCAGTGTTCCTTGATCACTTCGTGCCTGCCTTGGATCCCGGGCAGGTGCCACCTGGCATGCTGTTAGTGACCCAGAGCATCCTGCTGAGACAGGTCTAACAGCATGAATTCATGGCTGGAGTTCATGCTGTGAATTGGCTAAGATTAAACATGCTGAGGCCTGGCTAAAAGGGATCATTTGTTGCTAACGTTTAATCATTAGTGACCCCCACCAGTTAGATCATTGCCTATTGAGAGCCTTCAAAACATGCAGTTTTGAAGATATGTTTGCTATAAAAATATCTGTGGTCATGCACTGAGTGAAAACTATTAAAATCTGCTTTGCTTATAAACTGGGGGAAGATCTATTCATAGGAGATATTTTAGACAGTAAAATACCCATATAAAATATGTGTGATATGATTTCTTTACCCACCCTTGTAACGCCTTCTACTTAGATTTTAGAATTTGGGTTTGGTAGTGGCAAAAGGGAGCCTTGAGCTGTCTTGGATTTACCCCCTTTTGAACGGACACATCCAACACCGGATAACCACTGTTCAGTAACAGGGGAAGCCCTTGGGACCCCTGCACATCCATTTACTGGTGAGAGAGGGGCTATGAACCAGAACCCTGGGTCTTTGCTGCACCAGTTCTTACCTGTGCCTGTTGCCCTGAAGGCAGGTTTTCTTCTTGGTGAAATTTCAAGCCCACAAACTCTGTCTCCTACTGAGAGAAGCAGCTGGCTGCTCCATACGTGATACCCTGAGTGGATGTTCTGACTCTGTGTTAGGAACATTAACTGGAGAGGATATGTTATTTGCTCAGTAAGTAGGAAATTTATGGAAATATTTTGTAAATGTTACAGGAAGAATTGTGAAATCCCTGTAGCTTCCAAGACTAGGCAATATTAATGAACTGGAAGACGTGCTGCATAATTTATGGTTGAAAAGAATTTGCTGATCAGGATTCTATTTATTCCTGAGAAAAATAAACTAAAAGTGGTTTGATTACAAGTCTGCCTGTAATGGAGCAGAAGACCCTGAAGGTGTGGCACACATATTCTTTTAGAGTAGAATGATGTGAATCAAAGATAGGTTTGTGTGATAGCAGTCCTGACCTTTTGAAATCCATGGGATCTAGCTTGTATTATAATGATTCTGGGCATATTTGTCTGCAGATGCACTACAGCATTTGCCAGAAGAAATAAGCGTGCCTGGTAAGCTCACTCACTGAAGTCGTGTTGTATTTTGCTCTTCTGCCTTTTTTTCCAGTATGAATACATGCTACAGCACCAGAAGAGCACAGGTTTTGTGGCAGGTCATGCCTTGGGATAACACCATTGTATAACTAGCTCTTGTTTCAATGTTGATCTTGAATCAAGTTCTTGAAAAGTTGTTCAGTATTGACTGAAAGCCACAGAAAGAAAAGGTTCGTGCCCTGGAGCTCCAAGGAAGCTGTGAAAAATGTACCAATTTATCTTCTTTTTCAGTTAATCAATTTAAGTCTTGATGCTTAAAAGTAAGCTGTGAAACTTTGCAGCTGCAAGCTGTTAGAACAAAACCTAGGTGTGATCTCTCCCTTGTTTTAGCTCACAAAATTGAAGATGGGGAATTGTTTACCTTGCAAAAGAGATGCATGGGAGGATGACATGAATAAAATTACAGTTACACATGGAGGTTCTGCTGTTGTTTGTGTACCATGGGAGCATGAGAACATTCCTTGTCCAAAAAAAAAAATACAGCATAAAGTCTTTCCTTTAAAGGAAGAAACTTGGTTTTGTCTTAGACTTTTGGTTCATCACTTGCTTTAGTCTCTAGACTTTTGCCAAGATTGCTTTGCTTATCAGGCTTGCTGACATAGTGGATAATCAGACTGTAAAACTTGCTGCTGTAGGAAGTTATTGGGGCAACATGAGGCCACTCACCCTAGAAGGGTTCAAAGAAAGATTGGGAATTTTTGAAGACCATAAAACTTTGTACAGTTAACATAAGCAAAATGTCCCAGAAGGAAAAGACTTCCTGCTTTGGGCTTTAACCTGGGGCCTTACTTCTGGACACTGAGACAAACAATTCATGGGGCTGGCAGTTGGACATCTGGTCTGTTAGGGACTGGTGTGGTATTGGGAGCAGCTAAGGAAAATAGGAGGCTGTAGTTTATTCCCTTTTTTCCAGATTTTTAAGATCACTGGTTTCATGCGTGCAAGTTTGTTTATCATGGCTTGTTCCTGGAATAGCACTAAGATTATGTTTCAAGATGAGTAGATCTCTGGGAGTGAATGAAGGAAGCAGAGTACCTTGATCTTATTCTGCCTTTTTGTTGTTGTTCCTGTGATGGTTGTATTTATTTTCTTTTTGTGGATAAAATAAATAAAAAACCAAGACCTTAATCAGTTGCTTAATGAACAAAACCTTCATATGCTGATCATTATTTCAGCACAGATGTCTGTAACTCAAATTCTGTCAATCTGCCCATGCAACTCCGTTCTTGAATTGCTGAGAACAACTGTGTGGGTGGATTTAGAACATAAAATTGCCATGTGCACTTATGTTTTGTTTATGCAGTACTCAATTTTAAGAGTACTAGGTTGGATTTGCTTAATATTTGCTTTGTGTGTGTGTACACATAATATTTACAAACCCCCAAACTAGAGATGATCACCAAGATAAATTCTATTAATGCAAGAGGCTAATATTATAAACATGTTCAATTTGATTTATCAGCTGAAAGAAATAAATTAAATCTATACACAGACTAATGTGGTAGTTACCTCTAAAACCTGTATCTGAATTTATTGGTGCTTTATCACCGCTATGTACTCCATACAGCAGAGATGACTCTTGGAAATAGGCTTCTATTGACAGCTAAGAGATTTCTCTTTCATAGATCTATCAATACTGAAAATTAATAAAAATTGTAGGGTTTTTATTTTAAAATAGTAATAGACTGAAAATATTAATGTAAGTTCAACCAAAGTTTTTACTGTGTAACTTTCTCATGACAGAATTCTTGCTTTTTTTTTCTGAAGGAGATGGTGTTAGGGAGGCAGCCATTTATATCTTCTCTATAAATTTAGAAATAACTGTGTTTCACTTCTGTTTCCTGGGCACTTCTTTGTCTTGAGATAAGGCTTCTACATGTGAAATACTTGATAGCAATTGTTACTTACTAGCAATTTTGGCAATAGGGCATTGTGTTCATTCTTGTATGATGGGGATCAGGAATCTTTGTAAGGTGCTGAATCTTATTTGGGGGTACCTACCTCTTGTTACATGTGTATAGTATTCTCTTCAGGTTCTCATGCAGAACTTGTCTGAGAAAGTAAATGAAGGAACTGAAAACTTTATGATGTAATTATTGTAAAGCCTAAAGAATGAATAACACTTCTGGGGTAGTAAGTTATGTTTTTTATAGACTGTTTCTCTGCAGTTGTGTATTACCTGAATAAAAGCAGAACAGAAATTGTGAAAACAATGCTTTATTCCAGGTGAGCAATGAAGTGTTCTTTTATGCTTCAGTTTCTCGATGGGGAAAGCATTAGAAGAACCTACAGTAAATATTGCTTTCACTACTTTTCAGCTTTGTTGTCATTGGTCTTTTTTCCCCTTTATTTTCAGAATTGCAGAAGCAAAGATAATTTTTTCATCTGATTGAGACATCAATATTGGCTGTCAGTAAAACAATAATTACCTGAAGGCCCTGTTCATTCTACTTTTGAGAAAGTAATTTCAAAATCCCTGGGCCCTATGTCTATGGCTTATAACACTTCCCAGTTTTGAAATGCTGTACTGTAAAGTTGGATATTTTGCCTCTTGCTGCTGACTTTGACATGGATAACCAGAGTTCAAAGCTTCTGTGTGCGTGAATTCTTCTGCAACACATTTTCTTTTTTTACAACCAGAAGGGAAATCTCATGATTGTAGTACCTTATTATTCCTGAACTTTTCCTTTAAACACTGTATGTGTAGTGAAATAAGTTCCCAAATAAAATGAGTGGTGTCTCTGGACATGGAGAGGTAAAATGCATCTTCGAGGTTTTCTGTTTTCACAGTGCTACCAAAGTCTTCCTTCACCTCTTCCTTTTCCCTCCCTGGGCTGTAAGCATTTCTCTCTCAAATAATCTGCAGTCCACAGCAAAAGTTTCTTTTTCTCAGACATGTTATAGATATTGGAGGAAGATGCATTGTCCTTGTATTTAATTTCTTCTTGTGAGCATTTTCATATGCAGATTTGCAGACTGGAGTCCAGAGACAACCACATCCCCAGTACGGTATTACAACAAACTTTTATGAGTAAGGCAAGATTATGTTACAGACAAAAAACCCAGACCAACAAAAAGTCCCTTGCTGTTGTGTTAGAGGAAATGTTCTGTGCAAATGTGTCATTGGAAACAGATCAATAGTAAGGTGCTGTGGTGGACTAGAAAAAGATCCCATGTAGTGTTTCTCATTTTTAACAACATAAATACACTTGTATTGGAACTGCATGGGACAGTTTATGCCAGAGGGCTTGACTTGAATAACTAAGTCGTTTGCTTTCTTGGCCCAGTGCCCACTTGTCAGTCATACTTAATTTTAGTTATTATCAGTCATATTTCAGAACCAGCTATATTTGGACCTAATCTACCCTTCCCTAACAATTACACTACTCTGTATTTACTCTAGCAGTTCTTTGGAGAAGGCAATAATCAATGAACATGTAGGGTTGCCAACACCAGCTGCTCAAAAATCATGAGATTGGGTTTAAAAAATTGTCACTTTATTAATATTTTTGTACGTGATCACGTTTTACCACTTCTCTGTCACGCCTCAGGATATAAGGAACGTGCATAGATGGAAGTTGCCTTTCACGTGATGAGTTTTAGTTAAAATTTTCATAACTAACGAATGTCAAAAGTTTGAAACTTCTGTGTTGGAATGTACTGAAGATATAAACTGTTAGAGCTCCACCCTGAAATTAGGGCAAAGTGATCTCTGGGTATGTGCTGATGCCATTCTCTGTGATAGAATGCCATGAATTCATGCTGTTCAGGAAGAAGCAAGAATAACAGGAGTTTTTCCACCAGAGGATCACTGTTTCATACTAATTCACCAGCTGGTGCTATCAAGTAGTGATGCCATGATGATTTTTTGCCTTTTCTTTTATACCCCTTTAATGTACCCTTTTATATAGTTTTCATGTATTCTTAGTGCTTTTAGCCCACATACTTGTAATTCTTCAAGTCTGATAACTTAGCTGAGACCCAATATTCCATTAAGCCGGGAGACCAAACAACCTGGAAGCCTCGCAGGCAGGGGTCAGAAAGCCCCAGACACCAAGGTCCTCTCTAGAACACATCCTGTAAACTAAGATAGGCCTGTCCAGGGGGAAGGTTCCTTGGGATGAGGGGGGTTCACTCAAGCCTCTCATTGGGGAATCTTTGATAGATATGCTAATTTGCAAGGCCTATAATTCTATATGTGATCTATTGCGTGGGTGCATTTCGGTGCTCTTTTCAGCACGTTCCACCTGGACGATGTGGTGCACCTAAGGATCCTTAAATAAATAGCGAGGTAAAAAACCCTTTTCTCCATAACTATGTTTGACTCTCAATTTAAAGACCCAGGAAAGGCAACAGTAGCAGTGCTTTACACCTAAGCATCCTTGTGAGAGCACTAGATATGTCTTGTAAAATGTTTTGGTTGTGTTTCAGCTAAGGATGTGTTTGAGATGCAGAGCCAAAGAGTCATCTGGATTGCTCCTGGACCGTTTTCCATGGGAGGGAAACTCTTACAACCTTTGTCTGAGTCTCTAGGTTTGAGTGAGAAGTAAACCAGGACCTTGCACTGTCCCATGGCCACTCAGGCAAGATAGAGTCTAAGAGAAGTCTGGGCCTGCAGCTCCAGTGAAATGTTTGCAGTTCTGTGGATCTACAAAAGTAAAACAAGAATTATCTAGTATGTTAGAGAGGAGAAACTGTAATATAAGGAGCAAAAAGAGAAATTTTCTCCAGATTTATTCAGCAGAGAAGCTTTAATCAGAAATCTGCTTTTGGAGTGAAGCTCCAAGTCATACCTGTGCTTTGGTTTGTATCCCTGAGTAGGCTTGGAGCTCACAAATGAGATATCATTTTAGATGAGGCTGGGCTTCCTGGTTGACTGTAAGTGCGTTTAAGTAACACAATGTGCTCCAGATGCTGTGGGTCTCAGGTTCTCAGCATCATAGCTGTAATTCTGCACATCACTCCTCTTCTGTCCACTGCTTCCAACAGTAAATATAGCCTAGTAAATTGTGGAAGATGGGATGAGAGGATGGATTTTCTAAATCCTAATACCTGCCTAGAACCTCATTCACAGCTACTCCCTATAAGCTATTCTTCCAAGTACTGCTATGGGATAAAGCCATTCAGAGCTGGCTGAGCTATCACTATGCTCAGGCAAAAGGTCCATCTTGGCTTGGATTGCATGTCAGCAGGCTGTATTCTAAGGGGTTTCTATTTCACTATTCACCAACAAACAAAAAAAAGATATACTTAATATTAGTAATAGCAATGTCAGTTGTCTGGTTACTTGAGAAATCTTTCTTATAGAAAACATTCTTTATTTACGAATCACTTAGCACATCAGGCTTAACATAAAAATAGATTTCTGACATGAGATCAGTGTCTCCTGCATTGAAAATAATGCATGGTTTTGACGACATTTATTTTTGAGGATTGTATTCTGCCAGCAGCAGGAACCATTACCCTATGATATCTTTCAGCTGACAGTCTCCTAATTATCTTTCCTGCAGCATCCCGTAGTCTCACTGACATTCTGTGAGCATGTTACTTTTATGGATTAGTCTCTTTGGAAGGTAGTGTAACTCAGGCCTGTTTCAGGAAGCCTTGAAGGTGTTTTGATGTGCCTCCCCTTTGCCTTGCCATATGATCAATGATGGGTTTTCCTTTTTAAACACTCTACTGTTGTATACCCGTCTGTGCTTTCTTACTGCCATCAGCATAGGGAGACAATAAAACTGGGAGTACAAGCAGATGAAAGAAGTATCTACCTCCTTATCACAGCATTTCCCTGCATAGGAGAAAGAAGCTCAGAAGATTAGGTAACAGCGTGGGAGAACACTGGTAAAGTCCCGTGTGAGGGAAAGAGGGAAGCTCAGTAACAGCTCTGCTGGGAAGAGGACTGAAGTGTGCTGGAGTGAGTAGAGTAACAGCAGGGAAAGCTGAGAGGAGCTGTTCCTGAGCCAAGTCCTTGCACACATTAAAGGGTTGGATAGTTGCAGAAACAGGGAGCCCTCCAAGTGAATGCTGCCGGCAACATCTGCCTCTGCATGGTGCAGGAACTTTTCTTTGGCAGAACACACACAGCCTTGCAGAGCCTATAGATAGATTGGGGTTCTTCGTACTGTGCTTTGCATCTCTATTTATAGTTTCCTCCCAAGGAAGACATGACCTGTGTGAGTGCAGGTCTCTGTAGGTGGATGGAAGCAGTTGCTGACCACACAACATCTGAGTAAAAATTTTCTTGGAAATGTGTCTTTTGACAATATCCTCCCTCCTAAAGATTTTTCACAGTAAATTTCGCTGAACCATATCTGGCTCCCTTGTCTTGCGTAGGTTCTGTGATGGCAATTGCTCACGGAGAGTTTCATTTGGCTCAATATGTACCAGCCTAGGCTTTTAAAATGGGAAAATCTGAGTTCTGTTTTCATGGGGAATATCAGAGCTTGCAGTACCATTGGTGGGGCAGGCATGTTCTTTTTAGAGTGCTGTATCCTATTCTACAGCCCAAGGGAACTGAAAAGGAGTGGTGAGGAGGTGTAGAAATAGAGATTTGGCACCATGATTTTACATGCTTTTTGCTTTACATACTCTTGATTGTTTCCCCTTCTGACAGTTCTCTTTTGCAGATTTTGCAGTGTGGATCTGATATGCTTTCCTGAAGGATTCCCCATCTCCTTTAGGCTACAGCATTTGTTGCTCACTGTTCAAAGGCAGAAGGGAAATGCTTCTATGCATCCTCAGAATTGCTGGAGGCGCCACTTTGACTCCATTAAACTGCTTGTCCTAGATCCAGTTGCTACCAAAGAGACAGTGTCAGATTATTATAATTTCAACCTACAAACTCAATCTTCTTAGCACTCGCTAAACACTTGCCTTGTAATGCAGAGATTACACTAACATAATAGGAACCCAATTACTACAAATTCTTTCTTTGCTTTCACAGATTATTGAATTAATAGAACCATGTTAGGAGAGCTTCAGGGAGAAATGAACTGAGATGAGCTCAGCTGTTTGGAGCATGGTGCTAATAACCAAGATTGTGGGTTTGATCCCTGTGTGGGCCATTCACTTAAGAGCTAGACTTTCTGATCCTTGTGTGTCCCTTCTAACTCAGCATATTCTGTGATAAGTAATGAGATCTACATGCTTGCCTTACAGGAAATTTTCATGGGTAGAGACAAGGGAACCAGTCTCCAAATGCTATTAAAAGCATTTTATTTAAGATCCAATATACTTTCAGTGTAATCTGAGAGCTGACACTGATTCACACTTAAACCAGTTAGAACTTTAGGACAATACCTATGTGTGCTCCTTTTTGGTCCTTTTTGGATGACTGCAGTCTTAAAGTTCAAAAAACTTTCCTAAAGCTGGTTTAAAAAAAAAACCAAAAACCACGTAAAATATTATTTGCACGTCTCATAGATAAGGAGGAAACAAAAGACCTAATAGAGAGTTTATGGATTATTGATGACTACTGGTAAATAACTGCAGGTTTCTACAATGGACTTGACCAATTTTTTCGCTGAACTTTAACATTCAAGGTGGATATCTTTTGATTCAGGAGAATTGTATCTCTCATTTGAGCAGTGAAAACTGTAGTGCTTATCTTCTTGCTCCAGTCTCCCAAAAAATTTATGTTGTTTTAGCTAGGCTTTTGTTTCATGCTCTTTTTGAAAAGCAAGATAAGTAAGTATTGTTTATAGTATATTCTTCTTTAGAATAGTAGGAAAAAATGAATAAGGATGTCACTTTGGAACCCAAGTTACAGAGCTGAACACAGGAGCATTTGCTGCATATGTTACTGACAGCCTTGGAGCATGAGGAGTTGGCTGGCATAGTGCTGTCCACAGCTTCAGTCTGTGTCAGCAGCAAAAGGTTGTGTTTTGGGTAGTAGCTCTCACAATTAAAGGCAAGGTAGGGACTCTCCATGCTGAGATGGCACACTTTCATGGGAGTTTCCGGTGGTCATCTCTGAAAGGAAAGAATGTGACTTTTGGGGAGGTTTTAGGTTAAAGCCTTCTGCATAATTTTGTGTGTATTTCGAATTGTTGCCTGCAGAATTCAGTCCCTGGGTCCCCTTAGTGTGGATGCCTTATGCTTTCTGGTAGTCATCAGCACTCCACAGAAAGGCAAGCAACTGCTGTGTGGCACGAGACAGTGCCAGAGTCTCTCTTATCCTATGGATCTGAGAGACTGCATCTGCACAGAGACACGTTTGGAAAACATTTAGAGGGAAGTAGTAGATCATAACGTTGGTGATACAAGTTGCCACGGTGTGTAATCCAAATAAAAAGCTTTTCTTTTTAGCAAAGTAGGCAGGTATCAGTTGGTTTATGTTGGGGTGGGTGAGCTGGCAACGGTAGAAGCCGGGATGCCAGAAACCCCTGGTGCAGGAGATCCCCTGCGCTGGTGGGTCAACTCAGAGAACAAATAAGCTCCCCCTACTCAGGTTACAGGGAAAGACTTCTTCTCCCACCAGGCAGTACCTGTCTGGTACCTGGTCCCCCACTCCGCCCCTTCCCTCTCCCCATTGGTTGTTGTATCCCTCTGCCTCCCCCCTGCCCCTTGCCCCCAGGTAATTGGTTGCTGGTGCTCTGCCAGCCCCCTTTCTGTTACCCCTTATAAGCTTGTACACGAGGCCTGCTCGCCCTCTTTCACCTCTGACCCCTTCGGAATAAACCTTTTGGAACCCATGCGGAGAGCCCTCCACGCTCCTTGCTCCTGGTAACACCTGAGCTATCCTGGCCTGGGTGCGGGGCTGTGTCTCGGTGCCATCCATCGGCACGGGGGCTGGAAGTCGGCCTGCGAGGTGCCGACCTGCACCCCCAGGGCATCCCTTGCAGGGGATGCTTTTGGGTTAAAGCGGCGATTCCAGCCACCCCACAGCACCCCACATCAGGTTTACACTTGCCATGCATGAGTAGGCCAGGGAACTGCTTTTTAGCACAGGTCCTTGAGGGATAGGATGCTTGATTCAATTAAGAATGTGCCTATAGAAATGAAGGTAGGAGAGCAAAGAAGGGGCAGGATGTGATAGCAGACACGTGGGCTGGCACTGTGCTTTATCAATACTTGGTGCCAGCACAGAAGCCTGCGGGTGTGGCCAGCCTCAAAAAGAAAATGGGGCAGCTAGGAAAAGGGTAAAAACCAAAGGGGAAAGAAATGGGATGGAAAGTGAGTCACTTAGAAAGGACTTAATTGCATAGAGCCTTCTGCATTGTTTGGTTCAGTATTTTTAACCTCTCCCTATCCCTCTGCCTCTTTTCCTTTTTTCATTAATTAGTGTTCCACCTGCTCTCCGCAGTATTCCTTTAGTTCATGTGGTAGTCCTGAGCTCTAAGTAAGGATAAATCTCCAAAGCAGGGGACATAAATGTAGTAAGTCCTCTAACAGATATTAAACTGGTTTCTCCAATACAGCAGCAAAAGCCTAACAGTTTCCAAGGCTGGTAGCTGCTTCGAGCATGACTCTATTACATGCTGGTGGAAGTGGATGAGCCACTGAGAGTGTTCTGTCCAAGCCTGGCTGGTTTGTTCTACAGCTTCTTGGTAGAAACAGCAGTTTAGAGTAATCAACCAAAAAAAGCAAGGAAGTGCAAATCTGCAACTGCAACATCCCATTGGTTATGCAGCTCTCAACTCCACCCTGTTGGCAGAATCAGGTGGCCAAAGGCAGATAGGCAATCTTTACTGCAGAGCTGAGAAGGGATTTGGATGGCCTGTGGGATGTGAAGCACCAGGATAAGACTCTGAACCAAGGATGGAATGAGGACGATTTAGACTATTTTGTATTGCTTTGTAAAAGCTTTGCTTTGTGTGACTGTTTTTTCCCATTATATATGACATTTATTGTGGAGGAGGAGAGAGCTTCTTATCCTACACTGACACAGAGAAATGTACAGATATTTATTCTAAGCTATCTAATCTGAACTGCATTTCAAATGTGAATGGGACAGTCTGTATGAAGAGAAGGCAAAGGTAACAGCAGCCTCAGTCTGTGGATGTTAATGTTTAACCTTAATGCTTCTTGAGTGAGGATTAGGTGAAAGCAGAAAGAGAAAGGTCTAAGAAAACAAGATAGAGATGCTGAAGATGGAGTCTGCTGTAAAGAGGGGAGCAAATGGGTTCATGGTCCTTGGTACTGTGTTGAGGGCAACTTGGTATTTACATTCAAGACTTCATCTTCCATAAGCCAGATAATAAACAGATCTTCTAAAACAAAACAAAATTCCTCCTAGCTAAATTTCATTCACTGGTGGTTACCTGGCTCCCTTGAAGAAGATTCTTCCTTTCAGACATACCTGGTTTATAAGTCTCTTTAATCAATGAAGAACAAAAGGCTGCTGTGACCTATAGGCTGAGTTTCTATTAGAGAACCAAAGAGGCAGCGCTTAAAGACACTGCACCCAAAGGCAGGGATACTCAAGGAACCCATATAAGTTTGAGAGCTATGAGCAAGAATCTCTGGCAGGAATCCAGATTTGTATTTGTTTTAATTTAAGTAATTTTGTTAGTGATGCCTTTCTTTTCAGTAAGCCTCTGCATGACCAGACTTAGTGAATACACTGTAGGGATTGTTTTTCTCTTTTAATCTTTAATGGCGTGTGTACAATAGCATCCTTTTATAGTGTCAAGATGCTATCATAATAAATGGCCCCAATTTTACTCATTCATAACATCCCATCAAATGTCATCAAGTTCAAATATTGAACCCTAATGACAGAAATCTTGGTTAGACACTGTGCTGTCTTGGCACAGCCAGTGCAGCTGACAAGGCCTTTAGCAATGTAGAA
The DNA here is from genome assembly GCA_013398015.1 of Oreocharis arfaki. Classification (NCBI taxonomy): domain Eukaryota; kingdom Metazoa; phylum Chordata; class Aves; order Passeriformes; family Paramythiidae; genus Oreocharis; species Oreocharis arfaki. The sequence goes on along the minus strand of VZRR01001221.1, from coordinate 1,125,367 downwards.
AACACTGCCTTCTGAGTGCTGCATTCTTTGGGAGGCTCTCTAAATTGAAGAGAAAAAAATGTATTTCAACACTTAGTACTTAAGAGTATATCAGGCTCGATAGATAAGCTACACTCGTGCTACAGAGAAATGCCATCTTGCTTGTTTGCACTGCTACCTGCTTTGTTTCGTGTTTCCATATTGAATTGTAGGGTTTTGGGAGCAGCACTGTAATTTTGATCTGTAGCTGTAGAGTCCATAGTGCAACAGAAACCTGGTCCTCTCTGTGGCTCCTAATTACTACAGTATTGGTAAAAGAGCAGTGCAAAAAATATAAAATGTATAATATATTAAGAATATTTAAAATATATAAATTATATATTTTATATAAAATATGTAATATATAAAATATATAATATATATATAATATATAAAATATAAAAGAAGTGGAGGATTTCTGGAGTTCGTGGGAAAGAATTCCAATATTGAACTTTCTTCTTTAGTGTTTTCTTTTTAAAATTCTTATGGCAAACAAATGTGTAAAATGTTCCCCAAGGCAGAAATAATCAGTCTTATTTTAGGGGGTTCTGTGCATTTACAGTTGTATCTCAAATTGATGGAAGGTGCAAGTGCTGAGCATATCTGCAAAACAGTAACTATGGTTAAACATTAAAAAAAACCTTCTGCTTCCAAATATTTTACAAGTCCTTTTAGGAAAAACACTTCTATAACATACTTCTATAACTATGTGGACATCTGCTTTATTTTTCCTGTTTCTTTGCTGACTGATTTTATGTAAAACATTTAAAATTAATAAATAACAGAACTAAAAATGCTCATGATTTCTAAATGAAAAGTCTATTCATTCTCATAATAATGCAGAGGATTGATACTAGAATAGTTTATAATTCAGTGATCTCTTAAAATATTCAACCTTCTTTTTTACACGAACATTAGCTATGAAGTACTTTTTTTTGGAAGTACTTTTGAAATGGCTTTATTTAAAGCATCAAAAGAGTGTCTCAGATCCATTCACAATAATGCTGAAATTTCTGGTTTTGTTGACATTCCAGAATTAATACCATGTTGATGTTTGGGGTTGGTTTGAGTTTTTTTTGATATAAAAAAATTTCAGTGAACTTAAAGGCATATTCAATCAATTTTTCCAGATTTGTTTTTAAAAATAATCCCTGAGGATTTTTACATGGCTGCTTTTCATTTTGTTTTGACAGTTCTGCAGTCCATAATTATGATGGATCTTCAGTTGCTGAAGAATAATGTGGGTATTTAACTTTATTTTTTGCTTCAGACTTCTGGATCAAATATTCAAATTTTATATTGATTAAAACTCCTGGGTTCTAAATGGCAGACTTCTCAGTAGCCAAAAATTGTTAAAGGAAAAGGGTTTTGCTGAGGTACAGTACCAATATGAATAGCCATAGAATTCACTTGTTTAAAAAAACACATTTTATAAACATTTGTGTTTTGACCACTAGTCCATGAAATATGGCAACAAGACCAGCAAATTTTATTATGAGATTTTATCTAATTCTGTATTCACATAGCCCTCCTCCCCATTTATTATCCTTTCAAATTACAGAGTACATTTTTCTTTACAGATAAGCAGACAATATATAAAATTAGGGATCTATGAAATTATAACACTTTGCATTTGTAAAGAATAAAGGACTCTAAAATGTGTAGTTGCAAACATTCATATTTTATTAATTTGACCAAAGATTTATATTCTTCTTCTGTGCTCTTAACATTTGTTGCCAAGCAGATTGTCTGTCTTGCTTGCTCATTGTGCAGCTTGTTGATGCTTAACCTGTCTGCTGTCTGAAACACACTCCCGAATTTGTGTTGCCCTTTTTTACTATGAAACCAGTGTTTTGTTGTTTCTCCATGCGGGCTGGGGCAGCTCTTCAGCTACTGGAAGCTGTTACAGCTCTAGCAAGGCTGGAAGACTTCTAACACTAAGCGTCTGTATTTCAAACAGGGATCTGTTTTATGTAGCAAGTTTAACTATCATCACATATCCTGACCTGCATGTTTGCTTTTACAAATAACAGAAAATGAGAGCCAGTTTCCTTTTTCAAAATCAGTGAAAACCTTTTTATAAAGCAGTATCTTTTTTTGCTATGCTTATTTAACTTTCCAGCAAGTGTCTCCTTAGTAGCTCATCTGAAATAATAGTTCTAAAGATTTGAAGTGATCCTGAGCCTCTTAGGTGAGACAAAATTCAGAGCACAGCAGACCTGGTTCATTGTGCTGGTTCCCAGGAAACTGGCTGGTGTGTGCATATGTCCACTTCCTGGAAGGCATTCAGATCTGGTAAGATTTTTGTAGTTGTTACCCAAAAGGGAAGACACAAGTGTTTTTAACCCACAAGGACTTCAGTTTCACTTTGGAACAGAACTGTCAGTTCCTTTACAGGCATGAATTGCATACATAATATGAAAAAGCAGTGCCTTTTCTTTTAAATGCATGGATATCAAGACAGAAATCTTGCATTAACAGGATTTTAATCTTTCTCAAACTTTGCTGCTATGCACACCAGTATAAGCCACTGTACAATAAGAATTAATATCACATTTTTATATGGCTCATCCCTATGCTGATAAGACTGTTTAATATCATCAGTCAACCAAACTAATTTTTTTTTTTTGGTGGGTACTCATGAAGACAATATTGTTTTCAAGCTTTACATCAAGGGAAAGGATGATCTTCCATTCATTGTGATATTTGGGATGATGCTTCATATAGAACTGTAGAAGGAAAATACTCTAGAGGGTTTTCCATTTCAGTGACTTCACTAATGATCAAGTACTTTTAAGTGACAGGCAGTACCTTGAAGGATTACAACCAATATCTAGTTCCCAATAAATCAGTCCTAGGGTTTGAACTGAGTATATAATGTATGATTAACCTTTACTGCCATCAAACCATGCAGTGGCAGTTCAAAACTCATTGACATTGGTTTCCATTTTAGATGAACCAAAATGCTGGATCACAATTGTACAAGGTGTCTTCATTTTTCTCCAGTTTTATTCTATTTGTATTTCATCTAAGTTGTTCCAGATATAAATGTTTCCAAGAGAAACTGCCCATGAAGTTTTTTATTGTATAGGGTTCAAACTGGCAATGATTAGAGATGAGCCAGCTTGTCTTCACTTGGCTTTTGGCTTTGAAATGCTGTACTTTGAAATAGAGTGCTGCACACCATGCCTGCATAAAACATGGTCTCCAGAAAATTTTAGTAAAACAGTTTCAACTGTTTAAAAATACGCTTATTTTTGACTACGCATATAATTCACATTTTGTAAAGTTTCACTAAAAAAACCTCACTGGTCCATTGGAAATAAGATGATATATATTACTAGAAGTCAGGCATCCTATTTAATCTATAAAATTCTGGTTTAAGGCTACCATGAAGATTATTTCAACTTGGTCTGTAAGGAAACTAAAGTCTGTACACTGATAACCATACAACAATAAAAAGAGAAAAAAAACTTAACTCAACCCCACAAACAACCAAACAAAAAACACAAACAAAAAACCACCAAGAACCCCACTCCAAGATCTCTTCTTAGTGGGTTTATATACAGCAGTTTGAAAATATTTTATTATAACTTAAACTAAAAAATACATTAGGTCGTTCTGTTCACATTTTGCCATATAAAAATTGAACGCAAATTGTTCAAAAAAACATAGTATGACTTAAGGTAATCTCCACAGACTTATTCCTTTACACAGTTATTTTCATTGGATTTATGTTTTTACACTGGGAAAGGATTCTTCATCTGAAAAACACTTCAGAAAGGATGAAACATTTTGTTTGTATACATATATAGCCTGGATCGTTGAAAACTTCCTGTCCTTAATTGCTTATGCAAAATGATTCATGTTGCAAATTGGTATTCACAAGTTATTATCTGCATTAATTTATATTTTTCCTTTCTACAGGCACCTAAAGATTAGATTTATAGGTAGTGCTGAGACACATTTTATTTTGCCTTGAAATCAAGATTGCAACATACTTTATATTCCCATTCTGTACGGATTTTAAGGTATTGTCATCATAATGATGGCTCGGGCATTTTGTGGAGGAGGGTTGTATCTCAGAGTCTTGGTTTGGTTAAATACAATACATGGACAAAAGACAAAGTAAGTTTTAAGGACTTTTATGACAAACAGTATTTTTCCCAAGCATTAAAAACAGCACATGAAAATCTGTAGGGCTAAATTCTTATGTGGGATTTTTAACCTATTTTCGCTTAAAAAAAAAAAAAAATTGGAGCAAAATAGAAAAAAAATAGCAATTTTCTCCTTAGAAATGGTTTAGATACTGTCAAAGTAACTTTTCATTAGAAGATGAAAATGTCATTTTCTTCAACATCAGTGGTTGGACTAAAGTCTGAAATTGTAATTTTGTCAAGGAGGAAATTTTTTGCAAGGAACAAAAAAAACCCCAAACATTTCAACTGACTATAATATATAATATATGCAGGATATATATAGGTACACATGCAGGAATACAGAGCCAGCATCTCCACTGGTGTAAAACATCTAAGTGCCTCTGAAGTCACAACTTGCCTAACTAACATCAGCTGTGAATCTCACCTAAGAAAGAAATTTTTGCTGATCTCATATTCACCTCTCTGTGGAATGCTGGAGCAGGTTTCTGAGCAACATGATTTTGATAGAAAAGGCATAAATACAGTAGTGTAGGGAACTACAGAGCTAACCTTCTGACACACCAGTGGCAGGAAACAGAGGTATGGCTGTAACAGTACTTAACAATGGAGTCTTGAAGGGAAAGTCAAGCTTGTCTCTAGGAAGGCTACTAAAATTCTTTCCAGGTCTTCGGAAAAATTGTGTTTGCAATGTGATTCTTTAAGACTACTTAAGACTAAAACCACTTAAAATGATAATGATACTTTCAGGTCTCAGGGTAGAACCTTCAATGTTCTAGTTACTAATCAATGTGGCAGGTTTTTTTGAGTGAGCAATTCCAGAGGTGTGTTTTCTAGGTGGTACTCATTTCACTTCTAAAGCCTTTCACAATTACATACATAAAAGATGCCTCTACAGCACAGTAAGAGTAAATGCAGTATTTTCAGGCAAGCACACAAACTTCAGCTGTGCTGATGACTCTGAACTTTCATGGTAGCATGAAAGCTCCCTGTTGATGTTTATTAGTACCCAAATTTGTAAAGCTGTACCTTAATGTGTTTTAGTATCTAACTGCACATTTCTGTGTAGCAGCCTTTCAGAATTATACTGAACAATGTTATTGAGCAGTACTACACAAGAAATGTAGTGAGCAATATTTCAGAACCTAACTTGATTCATTTTCCTTTTCTAGAACCATTGGAGAATACACCATTTTGCCAAGTGCAACTCACACTTCTATATTTTACTTTCTTTGGTATGCTCTGGGCTTTTTACAGTTGCTTTTAAAACTTCCATTGAGATGGATCCTTCAGTAAGGATTACAGAATTTAAGATGATGAAGAGTCTTATCTGACAGGGAGCAGGTACTGTTGTTTTCCAGTGCTTGCTCCAGGCCACTTCAAATGATGAAATCTTACAATTTATCTTAAGAGAGCTCTCACTATGATATCTATGTTTAAGATATGTGGGGTAGGGAGGAGTTCAGGGAGGGAAAATCTGTGCTTATGAGTATGTAACTTCAGGTGGATGGAGTTGAGCTGAATGTATACAAAATTTGGAGAGCTCCCCCACTAACCTACCAGGAAATACATACATCAATCCCCGATTTCTTATGCTGACCTTTGTAAAGTACAATACTTGCTTCTACTTACAAATTGGTTCCAGAGAAGAAATTAATTGTGACCTAAAGAAGTCCTTGCTTACAACATTTGGAGGCTCACTTCTTGCACTTCTTTGTGAACTCTCAAATTCAGAGAAATGCCACTGACTTCACTGGGTTTACAGAAGATTTGTGTGCTTCCTCAAAGACCAGAATCAGGCCTCAAGAGGTTTTTTTGTCCTACAGACCTATATTCTTCATCTTTCCTGAGTCACAGAACCAGCTCTACTTTGTTGCAGAGCACAAAAGTAGCAGTGATTCTCTTTCAGCATATAATTTGGTTATCTGAGTTAAAGTGGAGATACTTCAGTCAAGAAGCTATCGGTTCCTCTGTGAAGCATTCAGATATTAAAATATTTGAAAAATGTCTGCTACACGTTGCTTAGAATGGTTTAGGATATAATTACAGGAATGACAGATCTCAGTGTTAAGCCCATTTTTTGTTCTGCTTTTCTGTGGGAAGGCAAACTGAACACCAAACTGGTCTGGTTGAGGATTTCTGAATCCTCTTTTGTAAATTTTGTTCTCTCAAATTTGAAACATCACTCCCTCTCCTTGCAAGGTGCTCAAGGCAGATGGACATCCCTCCTGTCTGAATGGTGACGGGCTTTCTCCAGGCTGGTGAGAATGTTGTTCCACAGGACCATCCAGTCAAGGAGGACACGCGAAGGGACCTTCCACCATTCTCTTCTAAGACAAAGCTTAGCAAGTAAGTACAACAGAATGCAAGTTGGGTCAATTTAAGAATTCAGCAGAGAGGCTTCTACTGTACCTAGCAGATCGGAACTTGAGCTCATGGTAGCATTGCACAAAGCTGTGATAAATGAAAGTGATCGGCAGGGCTAATAAAACGATGCCACTAACCACACAAATTCCTCCAAGAATCCTTCCCGGTACAGTGATGGGACACATGTCACCGTAACCAACTGTGGTCATCGAGATGATCACCCACCAACAAGCAGCAGGAATGCTGGCATAATCCTTATTCTTTGTTCCCAAGTCCAGCCCGTTTTCAAGAAGCTGTGAAAGTGCACTGAAAATTGCCATAGCAACACAGATAAAGACAAGTAGCATCACCATCTCTCTGTAACAACGCTTCAGAGTCAGACCAAGTGTTTGAAGGCCAATGAAATGACGGGCCAGTTTAATCACCCAAAAAATTCTCATCATTCTTAAGACCCTCAAGGTGACTCCAGCCCTCTGAAGCTGTGAATTTTCCCCTGTGAAAACTGTCATTAGAACAGAGATGTAGTAAGGAGTAATTGCCAGCAAATCAATGATGTTGAGAGGTCTTCTGACAAACTCACACTTGTTCTTGGAGACGATGAACCTCACAATGCATTCTGCAGTGAACCAGCCAATGCAGATAGCTTCAATTATCCTGCCAAAAGAAACAAAGACAGTATTTATGCTCTGTGCAAAGGCTTCAGTGGATGTTCGGTTTGTTCACAGATAATACCAAAGTGACACTTAGACTTTCACAGACAACAAACAGAAAGCCATGCCATCCTTATCCTGCACCTGGCACTGGATTTCAGCAATTAACCTGAGGGTAGTGAGAGTTCAAACTGATAATTGCTAAAAAACTCACTCACTTATCATTTTCTTTGAATTATGGATTGCTACCAGTCATAGTACTAGGCAAATATGCCTACAAAAACTTGAGCTCCACAGGAAATGGTAAGAGACCAATACCAATGTGTAACCTTATCTAGAACAGCAGGGTTTAGGTTGGTTTCTTTTGTTCATTGAGTTTTGGGGGATTTTTTAAATTTTTGTTTATTTTTTTAAGTCTGTGAGGCCTGATCCACTTGAGAATGCCAAGGGTTGTAGATCAGTGAACTGTCTGGTTATGAACAGCAATGTATAGAACCAGACTGCTAAACTAAAATGGAAGTGCAGATGGAGTAGGCAGAAATAAGTATTTCCATTGGGTAATTAATGCGAATTAGTTCTTTAGGAACCAATCTAAACCAGTCTATCTGATCTGCATCCCAAACAGGGTCTAACCTAGAACCATATTCAGAACTATATGGGTCTTACCACTAAATACAGATGTATTTTATTTTTGATTATTGCGTACATAAAGTACTAAGCTTGTGTCCCCCCATTTACCACTATGCTCCACATTACTGAATTTTCTTTTTTTGCTTTAAATGTAACTCCAGCTGAACTACATTGCAGCAAAAATTTCAAGGTAACCAAGTGTTAAGGTAATAGGCAAGGTCCTCTTCTTGCCAAATGCAGAAGAAATCCTGGAAGGGGATTTCAGTATGTTCCTAAATATTTTCAAGTCCCAGTGCATTGAATGAAACTTGAGAATATCTCAACTTTAAACTGAAGGAAGGTAGAAACAGAAGATAAAAATGTCGCTCAAAGATTATTTAGTAACTCTTGTGCACGTGGTCACCAATATCCCTAAGATTTCAGACTATGCTCACTTTTTTAATACATGAGGGCATGGAAGCTAATCTTTCCCTCATTCCTCCATTTATCTTTTTCATCAACAGTTTGAGCAAAGAAAAAGCCCATCACTGATGCCTTCTCATACCAACAGCTCTGAAACCAAAGTGGTGTGAGATCAGAGATTCAAAAATACTGCCAGAAAATACAACCAGAGCTTTTTCACTACTGCAAGGACTCTAACAAGGTAGTGTCTGTTGAAACACATTGATTTGCAAGTGATAATCCAACTGTCATTTCAAACCTAAAATTTTTCTTCCCTAACACATCTGCATAATTTTTTACCACTTCTGAAATCTATTGTTATTATTAAGACAGTGGCTTGTTAGAAAGACAGTATTCTTCTCTAACTGATGTAATTATAGACTTTATAAACTAACTTTTTAATTTTAGTTTTATACATTAAAATTTTATTTATTTTTTTTATTAATTTATTTTTTTCATTCATTCTCTTTAGTTTTAAGCTAAAATTGGAATAAACAATCACTTGATGTAAAGTCATAAGGTACATTGTATTTTAGCCACAGTAAATTTAAATGAACATAAATTAATTACTTAAATATTTATTCACATAAAATCGGACCATGTTTTTCTTTTTTCATGAAAAACAATGAAAGTTCTGTAAGCAAGTGGTCTTTCTTCATAAAGGGCTTGTAGAACACTAGTTCATGTTAGCACCTTTTGATGGAAAGACCTTTGAAATTCAGTTTGCTCTTAAGAATTTGGTGTTCTCTTAAAAACTAAGCTTTTGAAAACTTTCTTTATGTCTGAAAAAAAATCAAGGAAAAAAGCTTAATGGGTAACTTTACTTAAATCCTTTTTACATATGATGAAGAGATACCTAAGACTTTCCCCAGTAAAATCAAACAGCAAGATCATGGTAATGGACAAACTGATGACGTCTGAATGTACTTATATGTTGGCTAGTTGAGCTCTCATGTAATGATTAAAAGAAAAATTGTATAGGGATAGAAAGTTGCAGCCAGAAATATTCAACAATTCTGACAGACAATTTCTTCACATTTTATGGGATTTCTCTGGTAGTGTTGTCTGTATCCTATGATATGAAGGATTTAAATGAAAAAGAAATTTGTAATTACACAATTTAAAGCTTTTTCACTTGGTATTTCCTCCTGATGCCCTGATAATGTCAGAAATGTGACTCCTCCATTTTGTCACCCCTTAGACAGGTTATCTCTGGGATGAGATCTAAGGAATTTAGGATCTTATCGTTGTGATACAGTAGAAATTTCCTTTATGAATCAACATTGATTCAGTGGCCATTTAACTTTCGGGAATAGTTGTACAAGTAAAAGTCCATGAAATATGACCACTCCATAGTTTTACTCTGTCAGTTCCTGGGACAAGAAATATTGCAAATCAGTTATACTTCAGTAGGGAGGACTGAAGAAGTATTTTATTGTAGAACGGATTTGAAGCGAGCTAAGGAACATCACTGGTGCAAAAATGACAAAGCAAGATCAAGGCAGTGGGGGACAGGTTAATGCCACTCTGCTATAACTTGCACTTCCGTTTTCCCATTTTGTATCCATCCTTCTTTCTCCTGGCTGGGAAGAAGATACTGAAGAAGGCTGTCCCTTATTTTTTTTCCTTCCTCTACTTACTTTTCAGCCATCAGTGAAACATTTTTCATTTTTCTTCTCTTGTCACTCCTTTTTTGCCTGTGTAGATGGATTTTGGCAGTACTGGTGAATCACACAAAAATGAGGGCTTTGGTGAGAAAAACTAGGAACCTCTGGCATGTTGGGAAATCTGGAGTGCTATATTCTACATTTCCACTTTCAGATCAAGTCTGTCCTTTCAGTGACTTATCTTTATAGTTAACCTTAGTAGTGGATAAATAACACCTAATAAGGAAAGCAATTTTAACAGTTAATCCTTAAGAGAATTTAACAGATTATGAAGTTTAAGCCAAATAAAAGGCATGTACTCAGAAGACTAAAGTACCTGTATTTTTCATAATCAATTCTTAAAATATTTTCTGCATATTCACAGGAGACACTGCTTTTATTTCCTGTGTTTGGAATAATGCTGTATTAAAATCTATAACTATATAATTAAATAGTGACTTTATTTGGCAAAAATATAGTATCTATTTTATAAACTTTCATCACAGTTTTTGGTTGGTTGGGTTTTTTCAGTTTTAAAATAGCTGGTAACTTAAAAGGAGAGGGGCAGTTAAAAACAAAGTTATGAAATGTTTCCTTGAAGATTCCCCACAAATTTTATAAATAATCAGAGAAAATACTAAATAGTTATTTTTATTCAGTTACAGGCTATTTCTGCTCAAACTTACTGTTCATAGTCCCAGACCTAAGCACATGAAAGAGGGTTTTCCTCCTAAAATTTTAAGCCACTTGCTACTTGACTGTCTTTCAAGATTGCTCTAATGACTCTTTAGTCCATAAACGGAAAATCAAACCTTTGCAAGCCTTGTTCCTATGGTAATCCCATCACTGTTCACTTTTCTGTTCCATATGATAACTTTCTTTCAGAATAAGCTACTTTATGTACAATGAGTTAAACCACTTCAGAAGTCATTTTTTTCAATCACTAACAAGATTATTTTATTATCACTAAAAAAAACCCCATGTTGTAACTATGTTAGAATTGTTTCAACTTAGCAATATTCTTTGCCTCAGCTTGCCAGTTCGGGTATTTTCAACAACCCCTGGTGAGTTGGTTGAAACCAAGCCAAAATATTCCTTAGTGGCACTATTATCTATTAGGCTTGTAAATAAAACATACACAGCAACAGGACACATGAGGAAAACAGATGATATGATTAAAGGCAGTATATGACAGGATTAAAGATTAAAGTCTGTCAGCACTGATTTGTTAAATTGTCGCTAAAGCCTATTTCCATGTAAAGCACATTAAACCTGAAAAATATCCAAGCAGTAGCCAGAATGATCAAATTCCTGCTCAGGAAGACTCCTAAGTGATTTCAGCAAATATTCAGGGTTTTTTAATCCTCTAGAAATCAAGGGCTTCCTTCTCACTACAAACAGTGGAGTAAAGGCCACAGAACAGCTAGTTTCCCTGAATTAAAAACCCTGCTGGCTTTTTTTCCGTTCTGTCCCTGCTTTGGCAGAAATCATATGTTGTCATGCATTAAACTCTGGTGCTTTGTGTGGGAGGCTGTAATGACCCAGCAAGCCTCAGGGAAGGGGCGAATCCCTTTCATAGCTGAAGGGGAGACCTGGATTTGAATGTCTTGAGCCCTGAGATCCTCAGGATCTTTTCCATATATGCTGAACACGACTGGCACTTAGTCCTGGTGAGTTTAAGGCTCTGTTCTGCTCAGGCAGAGATATATATCTGTTCTTTATTTCACCTCTGTTTTTCAAAGAGCTGGTAAATTCAATAGAATCCATGTCTGTGTTTTTAACCTGTAGTTCCATTCTTTACCTTCAGCCCGCTGTTTTAACCTAGCAAAAATGTGGTATTCAAGTTAGATCTTGTCCAGGAAAGGAGTTCCTACTGTTTTTTGAAGAGATGTTGAACATGAACATTCAGGTGTTCTGAAATTCCACCACTATAAAGGAATAATAATTTTTGTATGTCTAAAATTCAAATACAATTTTTTAAGCTGATATTTTGCAGAGATTAAAAAAAGCCCACTGGCACTTGATGAGAGATGCTGTTTGGAGAAACTACTGTGTTTATTTGCTTTTGCTTAAGAGCGCAGCAATCATGCAGGCTTGATAAGTCAGTGATTATTTCAGTACAATCCTAATCATGATTATTAAGTGGAAAGGAGACAACCATCTCTTCCGAGTGCTAACAAGCTACTTGTATTCAGCACTAGAAAAATAGTTTTGAGGCAGGTAGATAGAACTGTGCTGGCAGGAAGTCAAGCAGTTTCAAGTGATTTCCTATTACAGGCTTGAGAAGCTCTCCCTAGAAGAACACGCTCCCAGTCAGTGTATGGACAGGTCCCTGAGCAGAGACTCACAGTATGCATCTGTTGGCACAGTTCAGAGGACAGCAAAGATGACTTGAAATTGCCAGAAGCAACAGAAGGCATTCCTGCTGTCTGCTCCTAAACTCTGCAAATCTAATGCAAATCTTTAGCTCTGATAAGTGGAACTTGCCAAGGCAGAGAAGGGAGCAAAAATCTTAAAATGAAATAAATTTAATAGCTCATCCCTCATCCGAGAACAAGCCTGGGAAAGGCAATCCCTCTGCAATCAGGGAACTGTATTTTGGTGTCTGTAATATCTGTGAAATTCCGAGGTCAGATTTCCCATCCCTCTCTCCTTGAAAAAAGCTTACTTTGTGGAGTTCTCTGTTGCCCTCTAAAGGGTGTTATCCCAAAGGATCAGAAATAGACATAGGCTGTTCCTCCTTTGAGAGCACGGTCACCATGAAAAGGCATAACAACGTAATGGTTTCTGAGAAAAGTTTGGTGAACTCAATTCCTGTTCTGCTGAAGAGGTGTTCATACAAGGAAAACAAACACAGCTGGTGTTAGCTGGCAGCCCCAGTAACCCTCACTACAAACCTCATTAGAGAGGCTGATTTTGTAAGTGCCAGTTAGTGACCCCTTAAGTTGCTGAGATGATGTCCAGGTAAGCTGGAGACACACTGCTAGTCAGCTGCTCTCACTACAGCTGTCCAAAGCAGTCCAGGGAATGGTTACCGTGGGAGTCAGCCACAGAAATTATCCATGTGGCACCTTTCTGACATAACACACTGAGGCAAGGGCAGGGGGGCTCATTGTGGGACACTGAAAATATCAAAGTTGCTGGGTTTCGTGAGGTGGTTCTCACCTCACCTCCGTGGCTTATGCTGAGCTGAGTAACCAATTACACCCAAATCTACAGCCTAAGCATTTCTAGATTATCCCATTCAATTTTCACTCCTAAAACTTCTCAAAATACATTTTCGGAATAACGTGCAGTCTTCCTACTAGTAATTACAGTGCCATGTCAGTCAAAACTCACTTGTGCACAGCATTAATGTAACAATTTCTCTTGGGAAAAAATATTAAATTATTGTATTACTGTTAGATAGAATTCCTTTATTTTGATGAGGAATAATGTTTAATAAACAAAAGACAGAATTTGATTTCAAAGTTTTAAATGTATCAGAAACAAGTGGACAGATTTTTAAAAGCCTTCTCACCTAGGAGGGACTGTATTGCCAGAGTATGCAGTCCCAGAAACTTCCATGGGGTTTCTGTGGTCGGGCTTTCAAATAAGACACTTAGCCACTTACATTTTGCAAACCCAACTAATTTTAAATGGAATAACTACAAACATAGAAACCATAAACACATAAAAGAAAATAAAGTCAGATGACAACTGGGCAGGGTAGATCCAATCCTATGGCACGTGTAAGTAGTGATAACTACACTGGACCTGTCACTTAAAAGAAACTGTAGCTAAAGTTTCCTTCTTTTCCAGTTTCTTTTCTTTTCCACACTTTCTTTTCCAGCTACAACAGGCTTTTTAGCAATGATGCAGCAAGTGCAAAAAAGAGAGGAGTGGCTCCACCTTGGTGGTCGCCTGTGGACAGAGGGACATGCATTTGTGTCTGTTTTCTGTGTGTTTGCCATCAGATTGGGATCAGTTCCTGTGCAATGAGAGTGCATGGGTTGAATGACCCAGTCTGTCCTGGTGCTTATATGCGACAGACTTTTGTGACATGAGAAGAAACTCACCCCATCCTTGGTAGTCGTCCTTCGGGTTCTAAAAGCAGCCTCCACTGCCCTGGGAACTGTTTTGCTATACTGCACCTTACAAGTACTTAGGACCTTATCCTTCTAACACTTGTTATACAATCTGCAATTGTTCAGAAGAGTGATATTATGATCTCGAAGACAAAGGCACTATGAAATAAAAATTACACATCCTATGCTGTGGCTGAATGCAAGCTGAACTCTTTCAGTAAGAGAAAACTTGCTGTTGATTCCCACAGCATGAAGATGTGAACAAAGACATGACAGATGTGGTTGATGCTATGTAGTGTTACATCTATTTTCCCGTGCCTCTTGGGAGTATCTCAGCAATTTGCTGCTGTACAGAGAGGTCACCCACAATATCTACTCTTTGAAATAAGCTTGCAAAGCTTAAGTAAGGCTTTTTAACTGGAGGAACCTCTAGGACCTTCTTTTGACATATCTGAATCAAGAATCAACAGCTTCTCAAACTGCATCTACTTTATTTTTGTTCATACAATTAATTCTTTGGCTCAACTACAATGAGAAATACAGGTGCAGTTTTCCATTAAGCTAATGGAAACTATGAAAATACTTTCCAAGGAATTAATCTGGCTACTAAGATATAATATATCACATTCCAATTAACTCTATGGTAAAAGATGATTTCATAATGACAAGGCTGCAATTTCACTGTAGTGCCCTTTTAGCAGAGCAGAAGCTAAAAACTTTTTGTTGAATATCCTGTCTGTTTTAAAAGAAGGGAGAAGCTAGCAAATACCAGAAGTGTTTACTTCTTTCTTTATATGTCAGTCTTATTTATGGGAGAAATTCTACCAGACTGGTCTCAATTTTGTTCTCTAGGGAACAGGAAGGAGAGAGAGAGGGAACAGAAGAGTGAGTGCAAGAGCTGCATCAATATAACCCCAATCTGAGGTCACAAGAAGATGGAAAAGGGTTTTTTCTTACTAGTAAGGCTCAGGATTGAGCCTTATACCCCGTACCCTGTTTTCTGCAACTGTTTTGCAATGTTTATTATGCTTAAAGGAAATTAAAGGAAATGTAAACATCTGTTACATTCATACACTGGGGCGCTTGAATGATGCATTTGCAAGAGCTCGATCTGCAGTTTGATCATTTCCTGTGTTCCCCACATAGAGAATCTGAGATGGAAAGGGAGGAGGGGGGGTAAGGCTGTTCCCACATACAAGATTTTACCAGAGCAGAATCGTCACAGGCACTGGATTTGCTCCAGCAGAAGGACCGGTACGAATACATGCAGAGTACTTACAGGATTGGTCTTTTCCCAAAGGAAAAGACAAGGGAATTGCATTCTTTGGGGATGGGGGGCAGGGGGAGGGTGTTTTCCTTTTTTTTTCCACAATCGAAAGGCCTGCATTGATTTTCCGAGTGTCTGAAGTTCTCTATGTGGTCCCGTGTCTCCTTAAAGGTGGCAATAAGAGCTCCAAGATCCTGCACGGAGGGAGGCACCCTTACTGCCAATATGAGCCGTATCCCTATGGCCCCGCTCCGTGCCAGCCTGCCCAGACCCGAGCCTGCCGCCGACCCCGGCCCGCCTGCAGCGCGGCCGCTCCGGGCGTCCCCCGCCCGTCCCCTGCGCTCGGGGCCACGGGTGCCCGGCAGAGCCCGGCGGGAGCCGGAGATGCGGAGCAGCGCCACTCCCCCGACACCCCTCCTCGGCCCCTAGCTCAGGGCCGGAGTTTGAAGGAGCGCAGGCGATCTCCGCCGCCGGCGGCTACAGCCACGGACGGTCAAGACAAGGAGCAGGAAGGACACACTGGACGGGACACACGGGGACCGGACAGCAGGAAAATAAAGGATCCTCCTACCCTGAGGGCTCCCTCACTGACTCTGCTGTGTACCTGCTCTGCTCCTCCACGCTGCGATTCTCCGGCGCCCGCCACTCGGGCAGGGTGCTGGCGCACAGCACCACCATGGACACAATGACGAAGAGGATGGAGACGGTGGCCAGGACCTGGGCGGCCACGGAAGACGTGGGCTCCTCAAAAGTCCTCCTCATCCTCTCGAGCCACTTCCCGCCCTCGGCTCCCGGTGGCCGCCGGCCCTTGCCCTCGGGGCCACTATTCGGCTCCTCCGCGGCGTAGTAGGTGCACGTCTCGGACATGCGGTCGTCGAGGCGGCGCTGGCAGCAATAGTCGAGGTGAGAGCCCTCCAGCCCCCAGTAGATCATCTCGTTGTAGAAGGAGAGCTCGCACATGTGCGGGACGAAGCGCAGGTGGCCGTGCCGGACGTACAGCATGATGAAGCCGAAGGCCTCCGAGTGCCGGTCGAAGAAGTACTCGTTCCGCTCCCGGTCGTAGTCGTCGCACACCTCCAGAACGTCCTGCTCCGAGAGGCAGCCGTGCAGGCGGCTCACCCGGCGCAGCGGGAAATCCTTCAGCACCTCCCGGGAGAAGGAGTACCGGGTGCCCCCGACGTTCAACACCACCGAGGGACCGCGGCCAAAGTTCATGGCTTGGGCGGGACGGAGGAGGGGAACAGCGGGCAGGGCAGGGCGGCGAGGCGGGGGGCAGCGCGGGCGGCAGCGGCTGCCCCTGCTCCGGCTCTGCGCGCACCGCTGGCGGCTCCCGCTCGGCGACGGGGCGGGCAGCGGGCGGGGAGGGAGGCAGGGGGGGAGGGACACCGGGAGAGACGCCGCCGCGGGCGNGGCCGCGGGCATAGCGGGGCCGGGGAGGTCCACGCACCGCTCCGCTGCCCTCCGCCGGTGCCGGTGCCGGCTGGCAGGCGAGCGAGGGGCGGTGCGGCGACGGCGGGGTGGGGACACGCCTCCTCCCCCGCCCGCGCACATGGAGCGGAGCGGGTCTGCCGCGGGGCTCCCGCTGCCTCCCGTCTCCTGGGGGCTCCTCCCTGCAGAGGGTTTGGGGGCAGCGCGGGGCCCCGTCCCCGCCAGCCCCTCTGTCCGCCCTGCGAAGCGGCACTCGCTCGAAGTTGTCAGCTAAACGCAAGTAACACTTTGTGGGCGTTCTTCTCCCCCCTCAAAAAAAGCTCAAAGCGAAGTGTTTGAGCACGATGCAGCTCGCTCCTTGTTCGCGGCAGCCGACGGCCGGCGCCGGTCACTCCCAGCTCGTTTGTTTGCCTGCCGGGGCGGCGGGCGGTCCCGACTCCCGGTGCCCGGCAGGGCAGGGCGGCTGCGGGCAGTGGTGGCCGCAGCCGCCCTGCTGCCCTGCAAGTACGCGGGGTTCTTGTCACAGCCCGTCCGCCCCGGCCCTCCGCCGTGCACATCTGGGTAGAGAGACTCTTCTTTTTTTCCTCCTCAGGTAGTGTATGGACACCAGGAAGAGCCAGGTGCGTTAGGCAGTCTTCTTCCCAGCTTCTGCCCATCCTGGTCTCAGGTCTCTGCTCCTGCAGCTTCCTGTGTTCCTGTGTCCTGCACCTGTTCACAAGACTAAAGCATTTATTAGCTGCTACGACCCTGTCTGCACTCTAAAGCTTTAATTTCATTTGGCTGCATTAAGTAGAGGGAGTTAATTTCCGCTACTGATGTTTTTTTTTAAATTCATTTTTTACTTGAATTTGACAGTTCTTCAAGCTGAAGTGTTTCGTAGTCTCATTAACATCTGGAGTATCGGGCTAAAAGCAGGCAAGACGCAGCTCTCCCTTTCAATGAGATGCTTCCAAGTTATCAGGAGAAAGGGCAGGTGAGTATGTATTTTCCAAACCCGTGCCAAAGATTTGCCACTCAAATGTTGTGTCTTTAAAAGGGCATCCAGGTTAAACCCGTGGTTTACCATCCCCGTTCTTTGTCGCTCTAGATGTATGCGTTTTATGGGTTGTTCTTGCTGCCATGTTACTTTATCAGCTGAGATTTCTAAGGCACATTTGAGCGTATCAAAATACAGGAATAGTCGTCTAATTGTGTAGTAGAAATTGTTTTTTTTTTTAAATGAGAATGATATTAAGCGCTACTATTTTTAAGCCTATTTGTCATCTTGTAAAATATACTTCTAGAGAAATTCTAATAAATGTCCCCCGCTCCCACGACGAGAATCCTGCGATCTCTGGCTGTTGTTCAATGCGACCACGAGAGGGCGCGGTTAGTCATCATTCCCTGTTTGCTTCCCGATTTTCACAAGAAACCCCCCCAAACTCCAAAATGCTGTCAAGTACACACACCAGCGTGTTGTGGCACAGTAAGGTCATTTATGATGTCTGCTTAGTCATGCTGATGTCTGTTTTCATATAGCTGGAAAGGTTTTTCTTTCCGGCAGCTGCGTTCATAAAATCATCAAGTCATTTCCATTAGAAAAGAGCTTGAAGACCATCTACTCCAACCATTAACCCAGAGCTGCCAAGTCCACCACTAAACCATGTCCCTAAGCACCACATCTACACATATTTTAAATATCTCTTGTGGTGACTCAACCACTTCCCTGGTATAGTTAATGTATTTTTCTCTTTGTTAATTTGATATGCAGTAAACACTATTTTAAAGGTCTTCTCCCTTCTTTGATGTATCCCTTCTGTATGTCATTCTTTCAGGAACAATCACTAGAAAATCTGCTTAAAAATTAAATAGCAAAACCTGACTAGAACTCTGACAGTGCTAATGAGTTATCCAGGTGCTTTTGACTTTGCAATTTGTCAGGCTTCCTGCTCCATATGTTCTAACCATCCCTCATAGGGAGCTTGCAGAGGAAGAGCAGAGTACAAATAACACGGCTTGAAGACACACATTTACTAACGGTATTGAAATATCGGGTAGAGTGTATGTTCTGGAAATTATTTCAAGAGGAACAAAGCTTTGTGTGCTGTGTTTAGAAGCTGTCTGGCAGAACAGGTAAAGTGCTGGCCTGAAAAGACTTTATCATTAAAGTGCTTTGCTTGATGAGGCATTGTGGGTTGATTTAGTGCCTATTCCTATTTCTGGTTTTCAGTTTCTTTTAAATATAGATTATAGTTATTTCCTCCTTCAGAATTACCTCATCAAATATTCAATATAAGCAAAGCCAACCTGGAAACAGCGATGTTTTCTTTTCCTCTGTAGCTTGACATGTTCAACTTCAGTTATTTTAGTTATAACTACTCTCCAATTGAGGAGATTTTTCCTAGCAAGCTGGTGTCAACAGCTGCAAAGTACGTCTTCTCAGAGCAGGAGCAGCAATTTACTGGGAACAAAACCTCAGATTTTAGACAGAATTTGCAGGTTTATAGTAAATGTTCTGATTTCTTTTGAAAAAGAATTTTGAGATTGGTTCCCCCATTGGAGTTGTGAAATAGCAGATTTGTTGTTGTACTAGATCTGCCTAATTTTCCAGGACACTTCACTGAGTGTAAACTATATATTTTTTTGGTGGTGGTGTTTAATTTTGTGACTGAATGGCTCAAGAAATTTGAAGAAATAGGATGGAGAGACAAAACACCGAAGATTGTGTATGATCATAAGCAAAACATTTAGTAATATATTAAGAGAAAGATCTTTCTAAAGGCAATTCTGGAACAAAAAGTGTGTTTGAAAGTTCCATCTGTCATGATTTGAAAAATGGTACATAATTGGTGAAAAAGACAGGTGAGAAAATAAATCCTTTTGAGGATTTATTGAGGTCAACATAGAAAGTAGCAAAGACTATTCAGCCTATATGTAAAATGTTAAAGTATGAGGCATAAAGACAAACTTTAGAAGGACTTAGGAGGCTCATGATCTGAAATATAATAAAGACCTCTTTCAAGTAGTTGGGTTCAGGTGGTTGTGGTGTTGGTTTGTTCTTGGTTTAGTGCGAGTTTTTAGGTTCTGGATATACTGCTGGGATGCTGAATCAAAGCAATTACATTTTTCCTGGTGTTACAGTTGTTATCCTTTGCTGCCCAGGAGGAACTTCACAATTAATAGCAATTATGTAAAACTAGCTTTCTTTGTATCAACATTTATTTTCATGGCTTACACTGTGCTATTGCATCCTAGGGGTATTTAATGAACTTGAAATATTTTCTACAGCTTCTAAATCTTTCTGGCTCCATGCTGAGACCTTTGCTCTGTGTTCTGAGTGCAGCTCTATGCTTGCTTTTAGAGAAGAGAGTCTTTACTTGTATTTTGTACATGAACAAAATGGTATATTTTGATGGCAGGCATTTTTCATAACTTGGGATGAGATTCTGTTCCTACTGAGGTAGCTACTGAATGCTGTTGACTTCAGTGCAAGCAAAATTGGCTTTTAGTGGGTTGTCTTGTCAGGAATCTTGATTATTTTTATGACTACAACATGTAGGAACTCTAGTTGTGGAGCAGGTTGCCATGATGATAGACTTGTAAACACAGAACAAAAAATCTCCCTGGTTAGGGAGTATATAGTATATAACATGTAAAATTGTGGAGGGAAAACTCCAATCTTTTTGGTAATAAACATACTGCCATGTTTAGCCATCTCTCTCTTAATTATTTGGAAAGGCAATATATAAAGAACAGAACAAATGCTTCAAAAGGTTCTGCATGCACAGATGGACTATGGTTTGCATTTATCTTTCATTTAGGGCTTGGGAAAAAATTGTTTCAAATAGATGATTTTTTTTTTCCTAATCTCTCTATCCTGCACCAAAACCGCTCTACTTCAGTCTAGTTTGTGGGCTATGTAGAAAACCTTTCAGGAGATGAGCCTATTGCTACATATAATTACCAAATAAACAGTCTAATGACAGATGCAGGATTGTCAGTGGCACCTGACATAAGAGTACAAGTTCCCTTGTCACTGAGGCACTTATAAAAATCTGAATAATTTTGAATATAAGTGTTTCTAAAAATGGATGAATGACATTTAGTAGGGAACTGGGTATTCACATATATATACATGTGCACAGAATACAATCTGTAGTTGACATTTATAATGAGACTGACTTACTTCATGAAACGTGATAACAGTTCAGGAAATTTGGTTGTGAACAGTTAAGATTTGATACTGGAGACTTGATGTATTTGTAGGTCACACTGTGAGCTTTTTTTAATGTGAGAGACAACTGCCTTGTCTGTTTTCCTTCACCTCCATATTGAGAAAATCCCAGCAAAACTTCTTGTCCCTGATTCTGGGCTAATTACTGTACATTTTTTTTCTATGATCATTGAATCAAATGAAGCCCTTTTGGGCAGACATGGTTACTAACTGGGAGGATAAACCAGTTTGTTACATCTGAACTGCAGGCAGCTAGATACAAAGCCCAGAGAGGACATTTCTTGCCGGAGGAAGGTGATTAGAAGGAGACTTGCTAATGGATAATTCAAAGGCATGAACATATCCTCACAGGAGAGTACAGCAAGGGAATGTGTTTTCACACTAGAGAGATTCTTTTCTAAATTCCTACCAAGGAAAAGGGAAACAGCCTGAAGAGAAGATGGAGAGAAATATTGGGATTTGGAGAAGCCATGTATGTGGGTGAATCCAAAGTGAATTCCTCAGAAGAGGAAGAAAACTGGTCCAGCTAAATACAAGCATTATTTTGCCACAATCTTACCCCCCCCCTTTTTTTTTAACTAGCTGACATAAAGGACTACTGTTGTGCTTTTTCTGTGGTTTGAGGTGTTTTTTCCACTTGCATCTTCAGCAAAGGCCATGAGCTCAGTTCACTTACCTAACACAGGAGTTAATGCCACTTGAGATGCCCTCCATTTTCTCCCTAGTAACTAGCTATAGGGCAAATGTCCCCAGATTGCACCAGGGAAGATTTAGGTTGGATATTAGGATACATTTATTCACCAAAAGGGGTGCTAAGTGTTGGAAAGACTGCCCAGGGAAGTGGTTGAGTCACCATGCCTGGAGGTATTGAAAAGATGTGTAGATGTGGCACTCAGGGACATGGTTTAGAGATGGACTTGCCAGTGCTGGGGTAATGGCTGGGCTGAATCATCTAAGAGGACTTTTCAAACCGAAATGATTCCAGGATTCTATGGTTTACCCTATTCTCCATCTGCTGCTCCAGTAGTGCATGAGCCTTTTTTTTTTCCTGTCTCACAATCCCTGTGGATGTCCAGCACGCCATGCAGGGGGCACTTCATGCCTCAGTTAGGTAACTGAACTGAGCCCTCGGCATCAGTTGGGCCTCTTTGAAGAACAAGATCAGAAGCTTGGAAGCTGTGTTGGTTGGGTCTCAGGTCAGGTGCTTTGGTGAGTCACCCATGGCCTTTGGGAAGGGAATTCAGACAGCTGGGACACCAAAATCCCATTGCTGAAGACTTCTGCAGAGGCATTGAAAACAGCACACATAGCTCTGACTGCTTGTTTGAAGGAGGTGAAAAGCCTGGGGGTCTAATTAGGTGAGATGTAATCACAGTGAGTTAGTGTCTCACAAGCAGAGTTTTACTGGATCTGTGGAAAAAATATTCTAAAGTGAAGTTTCTGGAAATGCTGGTTGTTTTATTCCTTAGTGAGGAATGCTATATTTCTTCATTTTAGGTATCTAAACTTTTAGGGAAAGGAGAAGAGAGTTAGAAACTTAGTCTTGCTATTATGCTGCTCTAAACTTCACACTTCAGAGGGAATAAAGCATTTTTGAAAACAGGTTGTTTTTTTTTTTTGCATCATGAATAGGGGAAAAATTTCCTTCTTCTGCTTTTCACAAATGCAGCATTGCTGACTACTGTCCACTTGATTGTACTAAACTACAATAAGTGATGCAGGATTAAGTCTTGCCTAACACTCAGACATACAAAATTCAGTATTTCTAGCTGTGTAATGGAGGTAATGGTGTGATCACTTTAGCTTCCAGCTCCAGGACATAATCCAGTCTCTCTTGCATCATTTAGCAAAGATTTAACCCCTTACATGGAGATATTTATTTCTAAAAAGAATTATTCAGCTTTTTTATCATACATGTTCTTTCAGAGATCCCAGAAACTCTTCCTGTTGACTATATAAGTTTACGAAAATGATCAAGCTTGCTAACTTAGAGAAATATTTGTATGACTATTTAGAACTCTAAGAGGATGCTCAGGTACTTAAAACACTAAATCTGCAGTCAAATACTCATCCAGTTAAAATTAATAAACTCTTAGTGTAAATCCTTTGATTCTTGGAGAAAATGAGATCAGACATCTTTGCAAATACCGTTTTTTCCTAAGCCTCTTGAAGCACTAGAGAGTGCAGGGGGCTGTTACCCTTTTTCAGGACACAGGCAGACCTGGTTCTGCAGTGCAACGAGGTGTTAAAACCTTCCTGCTATCAGAGCTTCGGGAGCAAGTGGAGCATGGCTCGATTACAGCTGCAGGAGAGCCAATAAAGCTGCTCTGTCCTGAGCTCGCAGCACAGGACGTTAAATGGCAGCTTGCTCCTCGTGGCTGGGCAGAAACAAGCTAAAGATCCCCCACTACTTTCTGTAACTTATCTGCAAAATATTGGAGAGGACTCTGGCTTCCAGCAAATAGGTTATAAAACTGGGTTGCAGGTAGGCAATTGTAGGCAGGTCTCCTCAGGTGCCGACTTTATGGCCATCAACATCTAAACAATTTACATAGATGTTCCCGAAGTTCACTGGTGCAAGTCACTGTCTGCTTTCAGGAGCAGTAAGTTCTCACCATTTGCATCAAGTGACTCTTTCCTAAATGATGCAAGAGACTGGATTATGTCCTGGAGCTGGAAGTTTAAGTGCTCACACCGCTATCTCCGTTACACAGCTAGAAACGTCTCATAGCCAGAATGAGTCTGTCCTTCTCTGCCTTCATTTTATGAAGGTATAGTGTTCCTCATAAGGGTATTTTTCAATTATGACTTCAAGATGAAGTGAAAACACTGATGGCCAGAATCAGGTACAAATGCTTGTGACAAAATCCACCAGAATGATCTGGTAGATTGCGCACTGTTAGACAGAAGAGACGGTGAAATATCTGAGAATCTGGCTCTCAAGATTAAAACAACTGCACGAGAACATATTTTTATTTGTTTCACACTGAAAATATTCATTTGTGTACAGTTTTTATGCTGTATTGTTCTCTGGTATAAGTTACTGCAGCTTCATTTTGTGCAAGTACCGATTTCATGATTTCTTTTTTTTTTTTTAACACGTATTTTTGCCTATTTCAACACACTTTTGTTTCTCTGCTGGCAACTGCAGATCCTACCTACGTGCAGACCTGCCCCCACATTTTAAGTCAAGTGTCACTAAAGTCACAGATTCTGAGTCGTTTTGTGGAAAGCTGCAATATGTTGACTAATTGTTCTTTTCCTGCTAATTACAGGAGGGGAAGGTAAATTCCACACCCTCGCTTTGAGGAGGGAGGAGTGGGATTTGGAGAAGGAGCAGTTTGCCTGGGTACCCCTCTATAATATGTGCCAAATTTGTAGTGAAATTGCAGTTGAAAAAGAACCATCACATGGTGTGTTGGGATGTGCTGCTGGTGGACTCTGCAGCGCTCAAAACCAGTTGTGTCAGGCTGAAATCCAGCAGCAAGTGGGCCACCTGCGTTGCTGTAATGGCCACCACCTCTCTGACTCAGCTGCTGATGTACCTGCAGGACTAAAAGCTAATCAACTGGCATCAGCAATTTAGCCAGCCCCTAATTTCCCTGCTTCCCATGGCGATAAACTGTGAAACTGAGCTGCTGAGGCTGGAGCGACTTTGGCACAACTTTGCCATCTAGTTAGGGCTGATTCTAGCCTTGACAGAGGGGACAAAAAGAAATGTCACAATAATGGTGATAAAACAGATCTTTTCTGGAAATGATGGCTAAGAAACAAATTGGTAATGTTGTGTGCAGAGCCATGCAAACTTATTCTGATAAAGATTTTTGGTAAATTTGGGTTTTTGCATGTTAAGCTGCCCAGACAGGTTTACAGATGTGCCTTTGCAGGAACCAGAATAAAATAGATTGCTCATTGAAGATTCTAAATTGTGGTTTCCATTGTGAGTTTGTTTTGTGTTTCTTCTTTTTTTTTTTTTAAACAATTGCACAAACAAGGCAGAAGACATCAGTAATCTTGTCATCATAGCAAGGAAAAATTTGTACATGTCTCTTTAGAAAAGCTTAGCGTGATTTAATGAGATGCACTGCTCTGTGTTGCACTTCAATGAATACGATATTGGCCTGACTCTCAAAACTTCGAAATTATAGTAAATAGAATATTTAGAGAATATAGAGAAGACTCCAACCCCTTAGCAGCAAGTCTCTGCCCTTAGACTGCAGCACTCAGCTGGAGGAACTTCTTTGTGTTTGGAGGTTTGGACTTTTAATATTTATTTATTTATTTATTTATTTATTTATTTATTTATTTGTATTGTTGCATTTTGCTGAAGACTTCAAAACATAGCCTTAAGATCATGTTGTTTTCTTATTTTTCTGAAGAGTATTGTTATCAAATCATTAACATATTTTTCCCTCAGCACATCTAAATGTGACTCTTTCTTCTCTCTTCTTTAGGAATTAAATCTGTTGAAACATTTGTGCTGCAAAACAGACTTCAAACTGGGAACCAATATCTTATGTTTGCACTGCTGTTTATTTGATTGCTTTCCTCCTATAATTAAATCTTTAACTTGGAGATCTGTCTTTAGTTCACCAGTTTTTATCACTGGTTTTCTGTTTCTTCTTCCTAACTTGTTTTGAAATTCATATATTATTTTTTTTTCTTCAAAAGAGAATAATAGGGAAAATAAGCTTTTTAAAAAAACAAAACACAAATAGAACTAAAAGTAAAAAAAAAAATGAACCAATTAAAACCTCCAAACACTGATAAAAACATTGGACTGAAATTCTGTGCTTCTGTCTTCCAGGAGCTGTCTTAGGAGCTCCTTGCAAGTGTCCTTCTCATTAAGTCATACATTCTTCCTCTCTCTTTCTCTCTTCTTAGCCCCAGGCATCTTTTTCTAAAAAGAGGATGGTGAGGATTTCCCCACTCAGCCTGGGCTGTGGTCACCCATTCTAAGATGTGTGCAGTTGCCACGCAGAAATTAAGGATGTGCCAGATCCTGGTGCTCTTTTATTATTTGCAGAGATTATTTGAAAACTTCCTTACAACCTCCTTATCTCTCAAATTCAGCATTTCAGTGGCTTCATAGAACATGAAAAATACTCAGCCAAATGTGCAGTTGGATTGTCTGCTCACACAGCTGATTTTTGCAGTCTCTTACACTTCTGTGATTTCCTGAGGCGTAATCCTTGAAAGCTGAGAGGAAGGCAAGCCTGAGGAGCTGTGATTTCTGACCCTGCACTTCTCAGTGGCTTTGTGGGAGTGAGCATGTTGAAATGTCCCAGTATTCCTCCTCCTAGTGCATCAGAGAGGTCTGGCAGACCAGTTACCAATCTAAAGCTTGTGGTTTCCTATCCCATACTAGGGCAGAACAGAGATGCACAGTCTTCCTTTCATGGGGTTGGGTCTTGAGAGGTTCAACCTATTGCTGAATTTTGTATTCATGTAACCAAGTTCTTTCGCCTTCCCCAAGAGTGTGATTCCTGTGGATGAACTCAACCATACCAATAGTTATTCTGAATTTACAGAGGTGTGACAGTTAATAATGGATCAGTATTTCTGAGTCTCTGTAGGCAAATAAAATAATACAGTTGCATTGCTGATAATGATGGTCTGTCTAGTATGCCAGCATTTGCCTTACCTAATGGGAGATAAATTCATTGAAAGGAATCTGTGTTGCAGAAATTGTGACCATTTAGGTAAACTGGCTCAAGAGACAGATATTGTGAGTAACAGAACAATTATTTCTCATGGTACAAGTGTAGGCATTAGATTCTTTGATTATTTTGTTGATGTAAAAGCTACTTCTCTGTTGTAGGAGACAGAGAGGGTTATTCTGTAGTGAAAAAGAAAATAGCTCTTGGGATCCTTAAACCTCACAGGTCAATTTTCAGCCTAGCATGAACTTTTACTGCTGAGTTGTAGACCATGGAAGAGGGGCTGGTAGTGGAAATGGTGATGGAGAAAATTTTAGAGTTGTGCACAATGATATGATGGATTCTCTATGCCTTGAAGTTTTGCTCTTGAGGGGGATTGCAAGATTGGTGTGTCTGAAAAAGCAGCATTGCTTTTTGCTATTTAGAACAGCAGACTCCAACAGAAAGTGAATACACAATTCCAGAAAGAATATTAAGAACTGTAGTTATTTTTATTGTATTTGGCAGGGAAATAATTTTGGTGAAAGAGTAACAGTGTTTCAAAATGTTTGTAGGGAATGGCTCATCCCTGAAGGATGAAGTTCTTGAACAATGCACTCCATTCAGAAATGTTTTTGAATTTATTAAGGGCTAATACAGCAGCAAATACTGCTTTCAGTCCTTGTGATACTTTCATCAGAGAAATCCGTAGGTGAATGAGAAAGATACTCAGCAGCAGAGTTTGTGCCATAAAGAAGAGGGACTTAAACTGTAAGTTGATACTTTGATTTTTACGTTTTGATGTATGAGGAAAGATGTAAAGGCCTTTCAAAAAGACTTTTTTGAAAGTCATGATTACTCTTAAGCAGTATGCCTCTTCAAATTTTAAAGCCAGAACTAACATAAACTTAACATATTTAGTGCTTTATAGATTACATCAGGCTTGCTAAAGAGCAAGGTAAGAGCTCAGGTAAAATGTCAGATTAAGTAGTGTAAAGCCCATGAAGTCCATCCTACACAAAGCAACACTGCCCCTGCCCAGACCCCTTCTCCTCCCTCTGTTTCCCCTACCACAACAGATCATTATGCTATATTCAGTCATTTGTTGTTTTCTTTTCTAAACAGAAAGCGATCATAGCAAAGCACACAATGAGTCAAGTTCAGAAGAAAATATTCCTCAAACAATCATAAATAACCTTTCTCATCCCAAAATGTTGGGCAGCTCCCGAAGAGGACCCCAATCAAAACATGAAATGTTCTTAAAATATTCATTAAAAATGTTATATCTTGAAAGGCTTGACAGTCACAATGGCTGGGATATTTTTATTGCAACTTTCCCCTCCTTGTCATGGTGTACTGTTTTCAACTGGTTTAATGGAGCAGTGCCTAGGGAACTGATGCTATGAATAATTATTATGAGAGCTTATACAGTGTAAGTACTTACTGTGTGAGTATTCTCCAGTATGGAGAAGTTGGAGGGCCTTCTACCTGTATCGTGTGTTATGTATCACCTGGTTGACGTCCGTGAAAGCAGATGGCATTCAGCAGCTGTTAGAGCTGCACTCTCCAGTCATGGGCTTGGATGTTGACCACGGCTTGTTTATGAACCCAGCCAGGCCTCAAAGAGATGTGAGTATCCATTTGGAAAGAAGTGCAGAACTTCTGAAAGCAGATCTGGGAAACACACGTGAGCCGGTTTCTTCTGTCCCAGTGTATTTGTGATTTAGCAGTATGAACTGTGTTCATTTTCTCTGTGATATCTTCAGGGCATTTCACATACACATATCTTTGTTCTTTGATTTGGCTGCTGGTGGTTATGCTGGTGAAATTCAGGAACTGGTTTCAGTGAAAATAGTCCTGGATATCTTGGTGATTAATTTTGGGGTGTGTTTTTTTGGTTGTGGTTTTTTTGGATGGGGTGGGTTGGTTGGTTGGTTTTTATGGGATTCTGGTGGTTTTGTTTTTGTTATTGCTGCACATATTCATTAGTTTAACTTTTACAGATCCATAAAGGGGAAGTAGCTGCAACAGTATAAAAGGGGGTTATTCCAGCATAGCTTGTTCTTGTGTTTATAAGAAAAGGAAACCAAGCATACCATATGGATGTGAGTCCATGATTTCTTTCTCCTATCACATGTCTCTTTTTAGGAGTTTTTGAGTTTTTGTCTCAAAGCAGAACTTGCAGGATGGACCCTGAAATATTTGCAGAGTTGTATGGCAGAACCACTGGATGAAGGAATCTATTTTTTTCAACTGGCATACTATGAAAGATGCTTCTTTGGTCATATTCATCTTGAAGAGCAGGAATTTGTGTTTTCCCCTAGAAGTTCTCCCCATTACCGGTTCCTTATGTCACAGTAGTTGGTTGGATAGCTTTGAGAAAGATGGGGGAATAAAAACATTAAATTTTGGCTCTCCGTGTTTGTTAGTCTCAGCTATGTGTTGTACCCTTGTATCCCAAAGGAGCTTCATAAGGAGAAGAGAGCTGATGTACCCTGGATTTTGTTTATATTGAAATATAAATGATAAAAACAACTTGCTTGCAAAGGTGTAAAATATTCTTTTGTATTCTAGAAAATATTGTAGAATATTAAAACTCAGATACTTTCAGACTGTTAAACTTGGATATCCAGATTTTACAGGTTTCCATTCCTAGATGTAACCCAAGCTGCAAAAGGGCTTGGTTGCAGAGGTCAAAGAAAGTGAAAGGCTCATCTGATAAATGGGTGTAAGGACTGTAGAGTCAAAAATCTTCAGTCAGCCAAAGAGAAAGTAAAACTTGTCAGACTGAGCATGAACATGATGGATCTTCATATAGTGGAGTTGGCATCTGCTTTTCTGACAAAATAGAGACTTAATTGCAATAGTGGGGGGATTTTTACTGAATATGGATGTTGCAGAAGCAGGTAATATGTTCAGTGGGTTTTTTTGTTTGTGCCTATTTGGTACAAACAGACAAATTTGGCACAATTTGTCTGTTGTTTTGTCTATTTTGGCACAAACAGCAGTTATTAAAGAACTTACTTGCAGGACGTATCAGTTAGGCTCATTGCTATAGGAAATACATAAAATCTCCTGTTCTTTTGCTGTATTGGGGGAATACTCAGAGTATTTTGAGTGCACAAGTGTTCTCCATCAGCCCATTGTGTGCTGTGGGGAAGGGGTTTTCAAGCTGTTTATTTCTTCTTGCCAAGCAAAACATAGCTGATTTAAAACAAACAAAATAATTCCAAACAGCAATAAAAACCATGTCAGCTTTGCAACTAGGGATCCTCTAGTTCTTGCAGTATTTCTTGTACACTAGGCAATAGGCGGTAACACTAACTCTACCTGCAGTAATCTACCTATCTAGAGGTATGTTCCTTGTTCTTTCCACTCATCCTGAGAAAATACTTCATGAACTTCACTGGTTTGAGACAGGTCTTTGATTGTCTCTAAGTAAAAGACTCAAATGCAACGCCAATACTTTCCAAAATACCAGCAGTACCGCTGTTGTGCTGAGTGCTGCTGCTCTTTGTCACCATTCCCCAGACTGGTTTTTGGAAGTAAGTCATCCAGTCAGACACCTGTTCATCATGCAGGCAAGCTGACCTCCTCTGTCGTACCACCTGTTGATAGAAATAAAGGTCACTTTAACACAAATTTAAATTCACTGTGTGTAAGCAGGCAGGATGCCCTTGATTTAAGAGGAAGGTGTATGCATTATAGCACTGATAAATGTGTCCCTCAGACTCATCCAGCCTGAATTCAGAAGTGAAGTTCCTCCTACCAACAGAACAATGAGTGACTGTCTTCTCGATGCACTGAGTGGAGACCTGCTACCTGCATAAGGAAATTGTTCTGATTTTCCACGCTAAAGGCAGAACTGGTACCTGAAAATTTCAGGTCAAATGCATCTGTAATGGAAACACCAGGCAGTCTTTAGAGACACAGGAAGGTACTGAGGGTACATTTCAATAAGATGCACTTCGGTGTTGCTTGCCTGAGATCATTCAAGCTCCAGAAAAACTGAACGGAACAGATGCTGAGTCCTTGACTTAAATTAATTCTGCTCAGATGAATGTACTGTACTCTACTTAAATAGGTGTCATTAAGCACCTTTCACAGCTTTTGAGCAGGTGTTAAGCACGAAAAATAGATCAGTTGAAAGAAAGGGAGAGATAAAGAGTAAATTTGCTCTGGAGTGTTTAATATCTATCCAGTATTGTGTTGAAGCCCAAAATGGCTTCATTTCAGAGTGCTGCAGATGTGTGCAATGCTCCAGTGTGCTTCCAACTGCTCTGATTCACAGCCTTGCTTGTATCAAAGATAAAAAAGCTATATAGTGGTATTGCTTTAGCTCCACCGGAGTCAACCACAAAATTCACATGGACTTGAACAGAAATTAGACATAAACCTAAGGGTTCTCTAAAACTGGCAGACAGAATGGGGTACAAAACTGAATCCTAGGGCTGCAGGCTTTTTCTCCATTAAGATGTGGACTGGAAAGTAAATTGGTAGCGCTAACAAAAGCTCTAGATTGGTAAATTTTATTTATTCTTTTTTAATCTGATTAGAAAAATAAGATATTTACTCTGTTACTGAGATTATTATCAAGAACAGAGAGATACGCCTCTGGAGTGGAAGAAATACATCTTGCTTTTAGTAGAAGATTAATAATAAACCCTAGTTTACCATCCCTCCCTCAAACCTAAAGTAATTTTTCCATTGCAACAGAATGGTTTTCATTAAAGCAGATTCAGTCACAACAAGAAGACAGGTACATATAGGTCCAGATCCGGCTTAATCTGCACCAAAAAAAAAAAAAAAAAAAAAAAAAAAAAAAAAAAAAAAAAAAAAAAAAGACAAAAGACAACACCTCGATTCAATTGTATGATTTATAGGCAATGAAATTATGCGTGGTGTCAAAGAAGTGCCATTTGGTAGGCTATAGCACCAATCTATATAACACTATGATACTTATTGGAAAACCATTACCTGAGATCTGTTTTTAACTACCCTCTCAATTAATAACTTGTTGCCAACCATAAGCACTATTTTTATCTGCACATTGATTTAGTGGACTTCTTATGACTTTAAGATTTGGATTTAACATCTAAATCTGCAGACTACTAGTAATTCAGCAATTAGCTTTAAGCTATTGTTCAAATCATATTTAATGAAAATAGTGACATATTTAGCTAAGAATCTCTTGAGAGATCTGACTCAGAGTCAATAAAAAAGCCAACGTTCTTTCTGATGCCAAGAGAAGATGATTTTCTTTTGTGACAGGTTTGGGATTTTTTTTTTCTGATTTATATAGAAGTTGGTGTGGAAACATCTCTTACAGATTGTGCCTAGTTTCTGTTCTGTAGAGGCAGCTATAAGTTTCTATTGCTTGTGATAATAAACACTGAATTTTGTATTACTGTAAATAAAAAAGCCCCCACCTTATATAATGTTTCTTGCAAAATTGTAGTTATGTAAGTTTTTTATAAATATAATCATGAGTATTGATGTGGAAAAATATTTTTGTTTTGTGACTAATTAAGTGACACCAGTATTAATTCTGTCTCTGCTATAAATTCATTAATGAGGTTTTGCAAGCTATGGTGCATCTTTCTGTAGGTGAAAAAGAAAAGTGCCTGTACTTCCAGGTGCCTGTAAGTCAGTCTGAGCAATGTGTGACTGAGTTAGCTGGTGTGTTTGTTCAAGTGAGAGCAAAGTGACTTTGTGCAGACTACATTTTATTTTTGAGCTACAGGACAATTCCATAAACTACCCAGGTTCTCAGTGGTGGTGATTTAATCTCAGTGTAGCAGTTTAGGCTGATAAGAAAAGATCATTTGTGAAGTCCTTTGTAGTTTGTTTAACTCTTTGCATGGGTTATGTGCATGCAGCCAGTTTATTTGTTGTAGGAAAGTTTTACTAGCAAAGGAGCCAGATTTCATTGGTGTGAACTCATAAACTTGAACTGCTGAATATTTTCTGTGCTTCAAAACCACCTGTGCAAAAAAAAACAAAAAACCAAAAAACAAACAAACCAATCAGCAAACCTTCGAGGGTGCCATAGGTATGGCCCAAGGATGGGAAAGGCCTTTTTCTTTCTATTGCATTAGCATGAGGATGAGCCTCTGTGAAAGCTCTACAGGAAGATGAACGTTTTTAAAGAAGATTCAAGCAACTCCTATCTCAAAGTTTTTGTTGATTTCAATAAGATGTTCCTACCTGTAAGATCCTGAAGTATTTCAATCTGAAATATACATCTCTACCAATATATTTTTCTTTAGTCCTCTGTCAGTATATTCATTAACAATCAAGAACTTAGGAAGATTTGTCTTCAGTTCTGGTATCTTTTGTGAGGAAGCTTATAGGTTGGACATTTTTTTGATGGCGGAGTTGGTGTTGTTTAGATTCAGGCTTTTTGAAATTAAGGAACTTTTAAAATCAGGAAACGTTGAAATTAAGTCCTATGGACACAAAACAAGATGCTGTATGACAGCTGCAATGGAAGTTCTCTTATTCTATGACTTCATAAGTTGTCAGAGCCTTTTAAAACTTTCGCCTTGTCTCTACAATAGTGGAAAATGAGAAAATTCAATTTGAAAAATGAAAATTCAGGAATAAAGATCTCTGATAGCAGATACCTGTTACCTTTGTCCACCTAATTTCACGTATAAGAAAAAAAGCCTTAAATTGCCTGTGAAGAAAAGGTGAAAGTTTTTGTACTCTCTCTAATGGAAAAAAAATTATTTCATAATAGTGTTCTTTTAAATGCATTAAGAAAACTGTATAGCTCCAGTCAGCCTAATAGGTGTGTAATAGACATGATTTAGATGCATCTGATGGGGCTGAAGTGAAAAAGCCAAAGAAGAGGGTGCAGCCTGGATAAGTGAATAGACACTGTTGGGAATACCATGGAAGGTCCTCAGTCATGTCTTCTCTCAGTGCCCGATGTCCATCTCCTTCAGGACTGCTGATCTACCTTACCATGGGGGCAATTGGCCAGCCTGGACCATGGAACTAATCTATGCTTTAAAATGATCCTTTTAACACTCCTTTCTTTCCCTCTTGGCTTTTCTTTGGAGGACCATGAGGAGGAATGATGGGCTGCTCAGGGTGGCACAACAAAGAAAATTGTACAATGAAGCTCTCAGGTAACCTGTGTCTCTAATAGGAATAATTTGTCTTTCATCTTAAATTAAGTTGCCACAGAAATGGGGTTCTTTTGAACAGCACAAGTAATGTCAGCCTATAGCTAAATACAGTTCCTATACCAGCTTAAGACAAGACTCTTATCTGTTTTGGTTTGGTTGGGTGTTTTTTTTGTTTGTTTGTTTGTTTGTTTTTGTTTGTTTTTTCTCAAAAGTCTTGTAGTTGAAACAAGAGTTTTCCATGCTATTTAATCTAGAAAAATGAAGATGTTTACGTAACTTTAATTTTTCCCATTCTGTACACTGAGAGAGCACTGAAAATAAACTGTATCCAGGCTTTTGTATATGTTATACCAAAGTAAAATGTACTTCCAGTCCCTCAACTCTGTATCCACTAGCTAGCTGTGCCCACTCCCAAAGCAGTGACCTTGAACTATGGATGTACAATACACTTCAGGCAGTGCTGGTGCTGACAATATGAGTTGTGCTGCTGTGAACAATAAGGCCCAGGGATTCAGTACTAAGGCGTATAAACATCATTTTTTCTCTATTTATCTGGTCTGTGGTGTTGCCTTAGGCTGGCAACTGTAAGTAAGGGTGGTTTTCTTACTATGTCAGGCTGTCCACCTGAAAGGACAGGCTGGGACCATGGGCTTCCCTGGGTTGCTCTCTCACATTCTGTATCTTCAGGAGCTGGTTCCTCTTCCATAGGCTATGCCTTCAGCTGACGGAAATAATGGTCTGTTTCTATGCAAATCCACACCTCGCTGGGTGAGGGGACATTGTAAACTTCCAAGTCTGGAGAATTCCCCTAATGTCCAAGTGCAGACTTAAAATGAGGAAAAGAGCTTGGAAGCATTTTGTTTAATTGATAATGGCTGTGACAAACCAACTATTTGAATTAACTGTTCTCTTGCCTTGAAAGTTTAACCTGTTTCATTTACCCAAGCAGTACACCAGACGAGTAAAAATAACACCTCAGGTCTCTGCTAAGGTCATGTTATTGTGCCTCTGGAAATACCCAGCTAGACAGAGTTGGTACTTCCCAAGGAGTTTCTGCTGACTTTATTTCCAGCTCCCACAGATATTCAACAGAGGAAAGTTCCCCTTTTTTCCTTTCAATGCTTGAAATGTGCTGCTGTTTTTAAAAGAATAAATCACTGTCTCATACGCCTGTTTCATCTGTTTCAGAAATTTGCTACTCAGTTGCTGCTTTGACACAAAGTTGTTGTCGCTTGGGAAATTAGAAGTGTCCTAGAAGTAGACAAAACCTTAACTTAATAGTCCCAGATTCGCTTAAAGGAGAAAGGGAAGACAGGATATGATTGTTCGAAAAACCAGAGATCATGCTCTTTCTAATCAACACATTTTCCTGCAGCTCAGGATAAAGTGAAATCTTAGCTTGGTAATGCTCAAGCTGCACACGTAAATATCTAGGACATAAAGCAAATAATAAATCATCCCCTTCCTCACAGGAAGATGATAACAAGCATTTCTCTTCCAAGGAAGCATGCCACAGTAGGATCAATTTGTTTGTAAAGTGTATGGATTGTTTCTTATGGTGTGAACTTCGTAAAAACGGGGGGAAATGGCTTCATGTTTCATCCATCAGTACTGATGGTTTGAAGCATCTCTCTCATCGGATTATCTGTAAGAATCTCTTTCGACGCTTCCTGACTCTGAGACGAGCAGCTGGACTTATCTTTATTCTGTCGAAGATGTTTTCTGCTGCCTGTTGAGAGCAAGCTGCCTCCTGAGAACGGCGGAGAGCTCCTAGAGACACCGTGCCCGGGGCGGGCTGTGGGCGCCGGAGCCGCCCGCGGGACCGCGCTCCGGAGGCGAACAAAGGGGCCGCCAAACCCATCGCCAACAGGTGCTGCTCAAGAAACAAACTTTCTCTGGGATACTACTCGGAGTTGGCAAATGGGAGAGATCCCTCGGCCGCTCCAGGGACGAGGCAAACAGCAAAAAATCGCAAAACCCGGAGAGGGCCGGAGAGGAGAGGGACAAAGCGGCAAGAGCCCGCATAACGTGGCGTGCTTCGGGCACGGCGGGGAGCACGGCCGCACACCCGCACCTCCCCCGGCACCGCCCGGCCCGGGCCGCCCCACCCCACCTGCGGCCGGGCCCTGCCCGCGACCCGCCCCGGGGCCGGTG
>VZRR01001221.1:854500-1089010 GCA_013398015.1 Oreocharis arfaki | reverse complement strand
GGCCCCGCCGCGGCCTGGCGGGCCCTGCCGGCGCGGTGCGGGGCGGTGCGGTGCGCACGGGCAGCCGGCGCCCACCCCGGGGGGCGCTCCCTTCCGTGCCGCTCCCCAGCCCCCGCGCCCTCCTTCCCTCCCACGGCGGAGTTTCTTCGCGCCTTCCTTGGTCTGCCGGGGATAAATAATTAATCCGGCTGTGTAACCGGGGGATTTCTGTCAGCTTCCCTGCTTACCGCTGTGACCCCTGAGGAGCGCCCTGATACGTGACTGTTTAGCGAAGGGCGGGGGGGAGGAAGCATTTAGGCGGTGAAAAGCACGGCAAACGTTTGTCTTCCCACCTCCAGCATGTGGGAAACGACACGGATAACTTTCGCTCCCTCACGGAGGGGAACGAACGTGGCGGTGTGCCCAGCGCTGTTCCTCAGGTGCACCGCTCAAGTTAGGTGTGCAGGACTGGGTGCTCAAAAGCCGCTCTATCCTCCTGCTCTCTCGACAGCCAGAACTGACAGGAAAGATGGAAATGGGGGATGTGGAAATGAGGGGTGATAATAGTTTGAATCCCTTTCTGCTAATGTTTTGAGATATGATGATAGAGCCACACATGTTCCATCTGTATGCTTCCTCATTAGGGCATTTAGACTGTAGTCCCATCAGCCTTTACTCAGGAAAGTAATCCTTCCCTGAGCAGGTAATGGGTAGGGGTTTGCCTCTTAGGTCGCCAATTCTCGTTTTTTTCATTGTAATCTTAATAAGCAATCATGAACAATATCCTGAGTTCACATCTTTCATTAGAACTACGTTTTCATTGTAATGTAGCGTCAAAGCCTTGCGGAAGACTGTTACACATCATTATAGTTTCTCCTCCGATTTTTAAAAATAAAGCTTACAAGGTGCATGGTGCAGAAGTCCAATGTCAAATTTAAAGTGTGGCTGGCATTCAATGGGTACATTTTCATTGGACAAAACCAAGTTTTCAGAAAACTATTGAAGGAAATGTGCTACATGTTAATTCTTTGTATATTACATGGGAGCAGCTTTCAGGATATGAGTAAACTTCCATACACTCTGTGAAAATATTTTTGTATTAATGATGCTGGAAGAGATTTTGTCCTGGAAGGTCCTTGCTAATCTCATGACAATTGCTACTTAATATAGTTTGCATTTTACTGGACGGAGATGACAACAAGAGCAGATATCATAAAACACACATTACTCATTGGGACAACTGTACTGCCCTAGCACCTGATAATAAATGTGAGGTGGCATATCTTACAGAAATATTAATCTCTATAATATAGAAACTCACTGAAGTGCTCAGTTCTTAAATCGTCCCTAATCGATTGAGAGAAGTTGCTTCTTCTGTATCAAGATTTATGAAGTGTGTAGATTACTGGATAACAGTGCCTTCAACACAAGGCATTTAACTTCTTTTTCCAGCATGGTTGTTAAAGGAGGTGTAGTGCAGTTATAATCAGATTTTAGGAACAAATTAGGTTAAATCTTGGTGTAGAAATACATCACTGTCCCAACGTTCATGAAGAAATCTCAGTGCTTTGAGAACTTTTAGGTTTAAAAGAAAATTTTTGCACTGATAATTATATGTCTTTACATACTTTTCTGTATTTCAGCAACTTTCCCTTTTTTCCTTGCAGATTATGTTTATTTTGAAAATTCTTCCAGTAATCCATATCTCATTAGGAGAATTGAAGAACTTAACAAGGTACAAATATCTAAGATTCTTTCTTAACCTTTGACAGTTGTCAGTGCACTTGTCAAAAACAGAATTATTTCCATCTCGTAAAATTTCTCCTGTGGTAGGGTTTTCTGGTGGTTTTTTTTTTTTTTTTTTTTAAACTTTCTTGAGGTTTACTATGTGTATATTTCAGTTACTGAAAATTTGCTGTGTGATATCCTGTAATTCTTCCCTGTTCCCTAAGCAAACACCCAGTTGCTCATTCCTGGTGAATAGGATTACTCTGCTGCGAAAATTTTCAAACGAATTCTATGAATTCTTGTAGAAATGAATGAATTTAATTCTCTGGCTGACGATGACACTGTGAATCCATCTGGAATGACAGCCATCATGTAATGTGTCTGCTTTTAGATAGATGTGTAAAGAGCTGGAAGGTACCAGCGAGACTCTGCAGTGATCAAATAACAGAATATGTGACTTCTGTGGCTGTTTATTGCTCTGCCTATTGGCAGCTGTGAGTGAAGAATGGGCTTTTGAATAAAGTACAGACTGTGTTCTCTGTCTTTATCCTGAGTGTATTTTCTTTAAAAATGGAGGCTCTATTGACTGTCATTTTGGGAAAGCATGATTATTTTTTCTTCACTCTTGGACTACTAAGAACAGTGTGGAGTTTCTATATGTATTATTTTTTGTACTTTGCCCTTAAGCAGTATTAAAACTTACTGATGCACTACATCAAAAGTTAATTGTTGAAATGCCCATCATGGTGTAAATAATGATTAAGATATTTTTTCCCAATGGTTAGAAAGTAAATTAAAAAATTGGTGACTTGCAAGTGGTTTTCTTCTTATTAATGAAACATAACACAACTCCCTAGCAGACGTCAACCACATTAACTGTTAGTGCTGTCCAACACAAAGTCCACTGAACCTATGCATGGCAAATCATTTTGGACTTTTATTGGAGAGAATATTTTTTAGTCACAGTAATTGACGTGATTCCAATCATGTTTTGAATGTAATGTTTGTTATCTTTAAACTGCACTGCTATAATTTAATCTTGCTCATGCAGGGTTAAACAGAGTCATGTATTGATTTTTTTTCTTAAAGAGAGGTTGTAGGTTGTAGTCCAGACATCTTAAATGTGAATGGTTTGCTTTCAAGTGTTAAAGGTATCGAGCAAACATGGAGATGTTATGTAAATGTGTAATGAAATGCTTTGATTATTGTTCTACCAGGGACAATATTTTTTGGTAAGAAACTTAATTAAAACATTATACTTTTCAGTTTTAAATAAGTAACTCAAGGTAAAAAAGTACTTTTATGTCTTCCAAGAAGGAGGATAAAGTTCTTCAAATATTAGTAAATTCTTTACATTATCAAGCTGAAGAGCATGGTCCCCATAATGAGTCATGAAAACGACATTGAACTAATAGCTCTTTTATTTTAGGAGCTATTGTGACTTTTTCAAATAAACCTTTCAGAACTCTTTCAAGAAGACTTTTTCAATAAATGTTATATTCAATGAGATGCTGAAAAAATGCCAGAGTACTTTGAAATATACATTTCTGTCTAAAGTTGGTTTGCAAAGAAATGTTCACAAGGTTCTAAAATTTCTGAAGGATTCTTACATTAGCATGATACTGGCATTGCATCTCTGAACAGCTGAATAATATATAAATTTTGAGGACTCAATAATTGTAGTTAATCCTCTTGTCTGGTCTGAAATTGGTGCTGGCCTCTCACAAGAAAATTTTTTTTATTGGAGTAATTCCGTTGATTTCAGCTTGACTGATCACATGAGAACTACTGATATGCGGGAACACTCCGAGCAGAGAGCATTTAATTTGTTTTAGTCAGCTGAGGAGGGATACATCCTGACTTGATTTTATCTTTCTTTTGCAGACTGCCAGTGGAAACGTGGAAGCAAAAGTGGTGTGTTTTTACAGGCGAAGAGATATTTCTAACAGCCTTATAATGCTTGCAGATAAGCATGCTAGTAAGTAGATGGTATAGGGCATTTTTTCTTACTAACACAGCTTACTCAATTCCTGCAACTGCTTAAAACTGCCTATTTTTTTTTTGGCACGTGAAATACAGATTTATGTTAGGCATTTATAATATCCAGTTAGTTGCTTAGTATTATCTGATACTATCCTGCTCCTATCAGTTGCTTCTGGGAATTAAGTTAAGATGTATCCATGTGATTGAGACTGTTCATTTGGAGAAAAAAAAAAAAAGAATGTATCTTTTCATCTGGGAGATACAACTGCATTTCTTGGTTTTGTCTCAAAAGTAATTCTTGGTTGTAAGTCAATTTAAGCTGAAGAGCATTTGTGAGTATTTGATGTGACTTTTTTGAGTTAGGCATAAACATGTATTGCTTAATGTAAAGAATGAAATGTATCATTGGAGACTGAAAATCACTGAGGATTGTAAAAGAGCTGTTATGTACATTTATGCTAAATGTAGATATTAGTAAAAAAATAGAGGGGCTGTTTGTTTTTGTTGGTTTTTTTTCCCCCCAGAAAAACAACAAGTGGTAATAGGTGAAAAAAGCCCCATTTTTCGACATGAACCTAACTTTTTTGGTATATGCCATTTGGTATGCAAGTGAAATACAATATTGTTCCATTACTTTTTGATGAAAAACATAATTCTGAAAGTATAGTTCAGAACCTAGAAATCTGAGATGTTTGAGGAAACAGTAATTTGCAAAATACTGCAGTCGTGTTTGTAAATAACTGAAATGTGAAGTACGTCAACATCCCGTAAATTTCCTGCCATATGCTATTAATTAACATTTTGATTATACATGGTGCTTGAGTTTTCAAAATTAATCTGTGAATAAGTTATGTAGGGGTTATAAATCTCTTAATTTATCAGGATGAATCTCTTGAAAGATATTA
Source organism: Oreocharis arfaki (assembly GCA_013398015.1). Taxonomy (NCBI): domain Eukaryota; kingdom Metazoa; phylum Chordata; class Aves; order Passeriformes; family Paramythiidae; genus Oreocharis; species Oreocharis arfaki. The sequence continues at coordinate 1,084,415 of VZRR01001221.1, read as the reverse complement.
CGTAATGCCAACTTTTTTATGCAGATCTATGATGGCGTAATTAGGTACTTTAAAAATGACCTGCAATTTGTTTAATGTCCAACTCTGGTAATTTTGCTCATCCAGGTATGGTTAGTGGAGAGAAACAGCCAGTCTTTGGCTTTTGTTCTATTTTTTATTGGTTCTAGAGAAGTGGAGGTGATTTGAGTACAGAGTATGAAGTACTAGCTTGGTTTTTATAGGAAGAAGATACATCTTGCTTATGTACTAAGGGAATCATTTAATGTTTTTCTAATATAGTTGGGTACACTCTAGAGTTGTTTGTGACCTATTTAGGTTCATGTCCATCAGCCCCTGCAATCATTAGTCTTTTGAGTTCTTCCATCTGAAATGTACAGAAACACAGAACTTAAGGTGAGCTGCACTAAACTTTCTAGCACATTTTTGTTTTTCTTTTCTAATGGAGGAAGCAAGAAAGTGTGAAAAGGACAACAATCTTATTGGAATTACTTTTTTTTTTTTTAAATTTGATTTTTAAAACATGAATCTTGTAAATTTTTTTTTTTGTTGGCTTATTTTTTAGAAAAGGGTCTGTTAGTCCTGTGGGTATCATTCAACTGGGAAAGTGAATAAGATTTTTCTATTTCCTTTGTGAATTTTCAATTGCCATTTTGTCAGCACTTTGATATAAAGGACTTGTTGATGGTGTGTTGCTTTTCTCCTGTAGCATACTGGGGGTTTGTTGGTGTCACTAGAAGCTCCATGGAATCTTCCATCATGCTTTCTCTATTGGGATTCTCTTGTGGTTTTGCAGTGAGAAAACAGAAACATGATTTTCAGCTGGTTCTACAGCCGTCTTTAGAACGCCTGTGTCTCACAGGTTATGAGCCTTCTAACCCAGTTGCTTTTTTATGAATGAGGTTTCTCTGTGAAGGTTTTCTCTGGACACAACGTTTCTGCTCTGACCAATCTGCGGAGTGGGTAGTGCCAAGTTCTCTTAGGAGATGTTTGTTATAGTTACAGGGGACAGCGCATAGCGAAGGATTGCTTGCCTAGAGCTTCCTATAGCTCACAGAGCAGATGTAGTTAAATGTCAAATCAATTTAAAGGCTTTCATTCCGGAATAACACAGTGTTCTGTTTAGAAATATGGTGTGTAAACAAAATATTTGTATATTTATGAATTGAATGTTTTGGAAATGTTTTATATAACTAAACATGTTGGCACTTCAACACTTCTACCTGGTTTGGTATAAAATAAATGCTAAAAGATGCGAGTTTCTTAAGGAATGGAAATTCGACTTCAGCCACTGATTTCTCCTGTGTACCTGTTTGGAGAAGTTTTTTAAGTATAAGATCTGCTTGATCTTTTCTAATGATATTTTGTACTGCTATCATTTTTTTTTCTTCTTTTATGATTGAGAAAACTGATCTTATGAACTTCTTAAGATTTTGGCAGGTGGGGGGTGGGTTTTTTTGTCTCAAGGTTATATTTTGAAGTGTAGGTATGGTCCCATTTACTAAAAGAAGAAAACAGCTTTGTAAGAAAATATCTTGGAACTTAAAAAAAAAAATCAATAACTTGAAAAAGTTTCAGAATTATTCTAAAGAATGTTTGGGAAAAATGGAATAAAGTTGTTCTGTGACTTTATCACTAGTAAAGAGTCAGTATACTGTTTGGCTAGGGTTTTTGTTGTTGTTGTTGCGCCTTTTTTTTGTTTTGTGTTTGATGAGTTTGTTTGTTTTGGTTTGTTCTTTTTTTAAAATTTGGTTGGGGATTTTTTGTTTGTTTGCTTTTGTTTTAAGTTATCTTCCAAAATGTTTCAAGATATTGTAACAATTTGAGGGGGGGAAATCAAGTTTTCCTTAGGCCATTCTAAACCGCTCAGGTACAGAGGAGTTCCCTTGTTTTCAAAGAATGTCACTAATCTGTGAGGAAATTGTATTGCCTTCTTTTTTTCTGTGATATTTCAGGTGGNATGCTAAAAGATGCGAGTTTCTTAAGGAATGGAAATTCGACTTCAGCCACTGATTTCTCCTGTGTACCTGTTTGGAGAAGTTTTTTAAGTATAAGATCTGCTTGATCTTTTCTAATGATATTTTGTACTGCTATCATTTTTTTTTCTTCTTTTATGATTGAGAAAACTGATCTTATGAACTTCTTAAGATTTTGGCAGGTGGGGGGTGGGTTTTTTTGTCTCAAGGTTATATTTTGAAGTGTAGGTATGGTCCCATTTACTAAAAGAAGAAAACAGCTTTGTAAGAAAATATCTTGGAACTTAAAAAAAAAAATCAATAACTTGAAAAAGTTTCAGAATTATTCTAAAGAATGTTTGGGAAAAATGGAATAAAGTTGTTCTGTGACTTTATCACTAGTAAAAAGTCAGTATACTGTTTTCCTAGGGTTTTTGTTGTTGTTGCGCCTTTTTTTTGTTTTGTTTTATGTTTGGTGAGTTTGTTTGTTTGTTTTGGTTTGTTCTTTTTTTAAAATTTGGTTGGGGATTTTTTGTTTGTTTGCTTTTGTTTTAAGTTATCTTCCAAAATGTTTCAAGATATTGTAACAATTTGAGGGGGGGAAATCAAGTTTTCCTTAGGCCATTCTAAACCGCTCAGGTACAGAGGAGTTCCCTTGTTTTCAAAGAATGTCACTAATCTGTGAGGAAATTGTATTGCCTTCTTTTTTTCTGTGATATTTCAGGTGGAATTTATTTAAGGAAATTTTTGTTTGTCTACCAGCACCATGTATGATACCAGTCTAGATCGGGCAATCGTTCTAGAAGCTGATTGTAGCACTTAAATCCAGGGGTTTGGAATGTTTTATGGGCACTTGAGGGCTTAACTTTTTTTCACCTTTGATTTATGTTACTATAAAATAGAGTTTATGTTAAGGTCAACCTGAAATACAAACCAAAATACTGTCCAGGATACTTCTTGATCCTGTGCAGCCTCCTGAGCTTAGTAAGAGAGTTCTTTTGGGGTGTTAACACTCACCAGCACTTAGGTTGTAGTCATCACCACAGGGTCACTGTGAGGGGGTTGTTCCTTTCTTTTCATGAAAGAAGTGACCAGCAGAGTGAGGCTTGCTGTGAAAGGGAAAGAAGGAAGAGATGAGTAGAAGATGGCAGGCAGGACAAGAGCTGTTGCAACAGATACCTGAGTGTGTAAGCGTGAACTTGGAGAGGTGGGACAGAAACACTCAGCCCATTAAAATGGGTGAAGCAAACGTAAAGAGGTGGTGGCATAGAGATGTTTCCTAACTAAATAGTGTGATTGGGAAATTGCCAACTGTAGCTGAATCTATAAAATGTAGATGATTCTTTATCTTAAGTAGAATTCATGTAAGTATTTTAGGGCAAGGTTTTAATAGCTGTGGAGAGGAGACTGTATTAGCTTTGTACCAGCACTGGTTTTGGGTTGCAGTGGAGGGCTCAAGTTCTGTATTTCCCTCTTTTGCAATAGATTTATCATAGAGTCATAGAATATTCTGTATTAGAAGGGACATATGAGGATAATTGGGTCCAGCTCCTGGCCCTGCACAGGGACCATTCCGAGAACCATATCGTATTTGAGGTTTATTCACTACTACTTTCTTGAAGCTGGGTAGGGCGACCTGAGTGCCTGATGCCAGTTTTTGCAGTCCTTTGCACTTTAAGTTCTTTATCTGATTGTGTGCTATCATGTAATACTATGTCTGAAGTCATTCTCTTATTGCAACTCCTCAGCCAGCTTTTGCCTAGTCAACCATCTGGTGAGGATATAAAAAAAAAAATTACTGTTGTTGGAGTCCTTCATCTTCTGATTTATTAAGAGGGTTTGTTTCATTTAGGTGTGCTGAGATGCTGACTAGATGCCAAGAATATTTCTGGGCCTGTGATAAAGCCCATGCGGAATGTATTTTTTCTCATTAACACAATTGATATTCTTTGTGAATGAGACAGGACTCAATTAAAAAAAAAAAAAAAAAGAGATGTTGGTTTCATTGACTGAGATGAAAGGTAAAATGAAATTTTTCTAGATTACAGAAGCTGACATAAAAAAATCTTTTTTCAGTCTCAGTGTTCTTTTTAGAGATCACGTATTGGCTTTACTTCTTGTTGCACTTTTTTTACGACTTTTATTCTTTGGCTCTTGATCAGTCTTGTTTCATGTCACATTGCTTTGTAAAATGGTGTCTCTGCTACAGAATTTTTGTACATAATAGATATGTAGGAGTAAAGGAGTCCTGCTAGTGATTCCTGGTTAGACAATCATTAGGGTTGGAAAAGAGCTCCAAGATCCAGCCTTTGACTGAACACTGCCATGCCTACTAAACTTTATCATCAAATGTTGGAGTCTGTACTCAGTTCTGACCTTTGTATGACATTGATGTGTTGCAATCAGAAACAAATCCAGTATTCTCTCTGTACTTTAGTTTATTTGCCTGTAAGGTAATGCTCCTGTTAAAAGTTCTTATTAAATTTGGGGAAAAATATTTAATATGCCAATACATTTTTATAGTTGCTGTTAAAAGATCTTAAAGCGCCTTACAAATACTCGGAGTTTATTTCCTATATAATATCAGGAATGTTCCAGCATTCCTGGAAATGACTTGATTTTGCAGAGCAGTTTAGCTGCTGCTGAGCCTTCTCACCTTCGCTTAAAGGTGCTTTGTATATGAGGGGAGGAATATTTTGCATATTGTCTATGTTAATTGCCAACACTCCAGATGCATCCAAGAGAATGAAGCTGTTAATATTCCATCTATTGTTTGAGAAGCATTTTATTTCAGTAGAGCAGCAGGCTGGCAGGTATCATAGAAGATGTTAAGAAAATGAGCTTAACTTGAGCAGTAGTGTTTAGCAGATTACTCATTGATATTCCCAAAGATACACGAAACTGAAATGTGAATTCCTTTCATGTGTTACCAGGTTTTTTAACATATGATTGCTGTTGCATAGTAGTATTCTTAATACTCAACTCCAGTAAAAACACAAGAATTTTTCCTGCCCTTTTCAACAATCAAAAAAATACAATTTGGAAAGTTTATGAAAAAAATTATGGGTGTGGAGACCCTTGGGATTCAGGAAAGAGCTCCAGAGTAAAATGTCTAAAACACTTTGTGTTGTTCAGTGTTCTGTTATCTTAGTCATATATTTGACTCAGTATAATTCAAAACATTTATAAAGTACTATAACTGGACCATTTCTGTCCAATCAGATTGTAACACAACCAGAGATTTGGTGGACTTTTTTGTTTTTTTGGTTGTGGTTCTTTTTCATCATAGGAGTTCTTGCACATCAAACTAAACAGTTATTAATAAAGGATACAATGTTTCTTTAATCACGATCCCTTTTCTGAAAAATCACTTTAAGATGACTTTTCCTGTTACCTAATTCAAGTCACATAATGTCTTAGCATAAAAAGTGTGTTTTGACTGGAGATTTTATTTGAAATCTTGAATTGTCTTTTTTTTTGGTTCAGGTGCTTCCCTTGATACCTCTTATCTTTGCAGCCTCTGCTCAGAAGCACCTTTGGTGAAATGAACCCAAGAGACAAATATTAACTCTTGTACTGCATACAATCCATTTTATCTACCTTGATAATTTTAAATGTTGAAATAATTCATAGTTTCTTTAAAAAAAAATCCGAAACAACCAAAATCAAGCCCCTGGTGAATGCTTATATTGTATCCCATGTACAGCTTCCAGGAAATGAATTAAGATAGTTTATTTGCTTTGCTGGTGGACTTGTAGAGATTGGCATCCATCCTATAGGAAAGGATGCACTAAGGTGTGGAGAGTTCTTAGTTACCCTTTCAAGGGAGTTAAAGTTTAAAGAGCTGCCTATTTAATGGGTGCTCCCTTGAGTGAAGAGACAGCATTGCATCAGTCTTGATACAAATAAAACAGAAACAAAACTTTTTTAGTCTGTCTTATAGTCATGTGGGTGATAAAAAACAAAACAAAATAAGTCTTTAGAGCTCAAGAGCTCAGTTTATTTGTGTTTCTTACAGTAGTGTAAGTTACACTTCCATGGAATTTTGTGGCTTTTGGAAAGTTTTCTGTTAGGTTACAGTTCATTTTTTGTAATTGCACTTGGTGAGAAGGCCTCTCTTGCTTGCTGCTAAGAAAAGAGATCTGTTGCTATTACCCTGTGAGAAGGATACCATTTTTCCGGTTGGATAGAAGGGAAAGGAGCTAAGGCCTGGAAAGACAGAGTTGGGAATGAAAGGTAGGAGAATCTCTTGAAGTGTATATAAGGAAGAAGGCTTGGCTGCTAGATATGGCTGAGGAGTGGGCGAGCAGACTCGTGTAACTGGTTCAGTGAGATACTGCCCTGTTAATCTCAAGGCTTCTGTAAATATAAGCTTGTGTTTTGTTGGCAGCTCGGTGTCCCTGGCTCTGTCATCTCTGTCCACACACACACCAAGAATTACGAGAAAGTTAGTTTTGATCTCACATGGTTACCCTCTTCTCTTTGAGGACAAGACAGGTTTTACAGAAGTCTCTGTCTGTGAGCAGCTCATCACAGAGCTCTTGGGTTTGTTTTGAAGATAGGGTGTTGCACAGAGACAAACCCAAATATAGTAAGCTAGGAAATTTAGGTGTATGGGTTCCGGTGTTGCTGTTGTTGGAGTTTTACATGTTAATACTTATTTACAGTCATCTGATAGAGACATGTAAACTAAGCAGTAGCAAATTCAGGTATGTTGTGTTGCTTGTGGGAATCCTGAAGTCTGTGATGTGGGAGAGACACGCCCTAGGAGGACCGTTTCAGGATGATACAGATAACAAATTCTTTAATCAGTGGCAGAGTAGCTTTTATGCTAAGGCACTTATATTAGTCTAGCTATCACTTTCACTGAAAATGAGCTTGGGGTTTTTTATGAGGAAGACATGATCTCTCTGATCTCCTGAGACAAGGGAACATCAAGTTTTCCTTCATTTACCCAAGAGGATGCCATCAGTTGTAATTAATTTGAAGAAAGGGGAGAAAATTCAGAACTTGCTGAAATACAACAAGCCTTGTTGAAGACTCTTCCTTGTCACCAAGGAGAAACTTGTCTCAAGGCTCCCAATTATTCTTTTCAAGGGTGCTTTGGGTAGTCTCATAAATTATGTGTTTTCTTCATTTGATTTTTGTTCAAGAACTTGTGAAAGTTTTTTCTCCTCAAGAGTAAAAGCAATAAAGAAGCAGTAATGAGGAGCATTTTGCTTCTGACAATATCTGAGTCTTCATGACTGACATTTTAGAATTAGTAGTTATATTGTCTCATTAACAAGTTTACTGTCAGCCCCAAGTATCTCATAGAATTATTAACTTCAGTATCCGTTCAGGCTCCTCTTTTGGTGCAGAGTGGCTTGTTAGATTGTGAATGTTAATGATCTTCTCTTAATGGATGAATGGATTTACAAGTTCATCGTTTTAGGAGTTCTTAGCTCTTATGGAAAACTTGCATAAATACGTTTTTTTTTCACCTGAGAGTGTGTGATCTGCATTTGGGTCATGCATGGTTTCTTCACATATAGAAAAACTGTTCACTCCATGCAATTGGTATAACTACATCTGAATTTTTGCATGGACTGTCCAGCTAGTAACTGCTAGCTTCATCTTTAGACCTCCAAAGTATAAACTTATAGTTTGGGGTACGCGTGCGTAGATTAATTTTCTTTCAAATTCAAAAATCTTATTTTCTGAGCACACAGTTTAAGAGGCTTGAATACATTGCTGCCAATTTCTCTGAATGTAAAAACAAACTGAACCTAAAATCTGGATTAATTCTGTGCATTTGCTGTGAGGAGTGGAAAGCTGTAAAATATCGGTTCATATTTATGCTTAAATTGTTTAATAGATAAATGAAGCTCAGTTTTTATTTTTATTACTTAAATACCAGAAGTATTTATTTAGTATGTTTCCTTGGTAAAGAACTCAGTAGGGTACAAAAGGTGTCACTTTTTTGAGCTCTACTCCCAAAATAAAATTTTCACATTTGAGTCTTTAGAAGGAGACAGTATTCACAGAAAATTACCAAAGCATTGTGCATTCCACTATTTCTCTGTGTTCCTTAGGCTTCATTTCCTCATGGTCAACTTTAAATACAAGTGCCATTATTACCGTACTTGTTCAGGGTTTCTTTTGATTTGTGGAAAACACGTAACTCTTTTCTCTCAGCTGCTTTCCTGCCTCTTTCATGTTTCTTAATTGTGCAGGCAAGTGATCCTACACTGTTTTCTTGGTACTCCCAAATACTTGTAGTTTTTAAATTGATATTATTGATCATAACTTTTTGTCTCATGAAGATAAATAGGATGTTTCACACCTCCTAGTTTTCCACAGTCTCAAATGCTTCTACTTTATTTTTTTTCCCTTGGCTCCTAATTTTAAGTGACTTTTCCCACTTTCTTCCCAGTGTACCCACACTGTTCCAAAGCACCTGAGGCATAAATTTTAGACTACAAAAACATTGCTAGGTTATCTCTATCTGTAAAGCTCCAATTAGAGATGCATTTGACATCTGCAAAGGGTTCTCTGATAGTCTATTTGAATCAGTAGTTTATATAATTTATAAATCTGAATGATGTAAACTCGCTATTAATATAGAAAGACTTTTTCCCATCGTGCAGTGGCAGTTAAATGTGTGATTTGGGGATCAGGTCTGATGATTTAAAGGCTTTTCAGCAGTAATTCTTGAATGCCTGCATTATGCAGTGGGATGAAATCTGCAGTAGTTGCCCTTGGTAATACTCATGCATGCCTGTAACTGCACACATGCTGGTAGAGGTGGAGCTTTTTATCTTGGGCAAGGCTCTGTGTGAGAATGAGTGTAGTGCTTCCTACCCAAGCTGATTCATGCAGTGCTGTGCAAATATGTATAGATGTGCGATGTTTTGTGGACTAGGTAGAAGTAGCAGATAAGATTAATGTGTAAAGTAGTTGTGTGGTTTGTCTGTAAACTCTCTTTCTGTTAAATGCAGCCTGCACAAGTAACAGGACTCAAAATTAGCAAACATGTTGAGTTTGTCATGCCCCAAACCACATGGAGTAGGTGACCGGAATGGCTGTGCTCTTTCGTGGTGCGGTTTGTCTGTTTGATCAATACTTTGTTTTTTACCTCAGCTACTTTTTGTAACCTTCTCTGATCAAGTGAAGATTTGTAGTGTGAATCTGCTTTGCTTCTGGGTTTGATATGCAACACAAATGATTCCATGATCCTTGCAGAGGCATTGTTTTGTACTAATGCAGAATACAAAAAAAGATTGAGTGGTAGCAAGCACAAATTTTTTCAGTAAAAGCCTGTTCTACATTATCAAATTCCTAAAAGACTTTGGGGAGCTAAGTAGTTTATTTTGACTGTCACCTACTGCCTGAATCCAAAACCTGTTTGAAGATTTATCACAGTACATAGAATGCACAGTTGCTGGGCTATGTGTAGAGCACTATGCATTCATATATCCAGGGGTTATGTGAGTCCATGTGCCTTTTCTACTTGTACAACAGGTTGAACGTCTATCCAAAACCAGCCCAACTAAATTAGCTATCTTCCTGGTTTTGATATGCTGAATGATAGAATTAATTTTTAATTTGTCTGTTCTTGTTTTTGTGAAGGATTGTGACAGTGATAGGCAATGCTGAAAGGAGTTGTGTTTCAGTTTCCTGTATTAAAAGTGCAGTCTTGTTTTGGCTTAAACCAGTGTAGAAATAGTGTTGACAGAGTCAGTGACCTGTAACCCAGACCTACAGGGTACTGTGGCCCTTTGCTGTCTTACAGTTCCTTTAGGCAGATCCTTTGACTGATGCTGCTGTCAGGAGTGAAATCCTCATGCAGTTATTCTCAGTAGGCCCTCAAGAGGCCAAGGACTCAGTTGCCAAGTATCATACAAGAAAAAAGGTTGTGATATATGGACAGCTTTCATGTTTGTAGTTTCCTTCAAATGGGGGCTAGCTTCATATACCTTCATAATGCTCTCCCCTCTCTTTTCGTTTTTAATTTTTGTTTTTAATAAGAGGGAAAAAAAGCCAGAATCAGGATACTGAACATTTACCATGTATGAGATGAATAAGTGAAGATATTTGATATTTTACTTGCTGCAATAAAAATGGTATTTGAATGTGTTGTCTACAATGCCAAGTACTGAGAGTAGAAGAAAAACTTCATTGGTTTACTTTGGAATGGCATATGTATTAAAATTTGACTAGTTAATACCAGGTGATGTTTATCCTACACTGTTTTGTTTGTTTATTTTTCCTCCTGGCATCAGAATTAATAAATTAAAAGGCTTTAATAATTTAAAGTAATACATGTATTTACACTTTTCTCAGTTTATATGTATAGTTCCTGTAAATTATGATCTCATTATCTCTGTACACCAAGGAAATAATGTATCCTGGAAGGTAAATCTCTAGCATAGCTGAAGATGGAAAAGAGATGGAAAAAAATGATCATTTAAGTCTTACGCAGACCATCAGAGTGAATGAACTCCTTTTCCTGGTTGTCTTGTCAGGTCTACAGACAGAAAGGCTTTCTTACCATGTTGGCACCATGCAGACATTCTCTTGGATAATATTCTTCTCGTTTTCTAATCTCACACATAAAGCTTTAATGTGTCTCGATTAAGTTTATCTAAGATCAGGATATACAAATCCTTTTCTTTGTTTTTTTTCCCCCTTTTTGTTCTTTTTATTTTCTCTCTAGTTCTTCTTTCCTTCCTGCAAAAAATCCAACAAAATTCTGCGCTTCTGTAAAGAGGTACTGTAGAAGATAAATAATTTGTGTTTTATAAGCAGAATCATATGCCATTCTGAGTAGGGGTAGGAGAGTGCTTGTACAATCTGTGCCTTTTCATCTCTGCCAACAAATTTTGAAAAGTTGTTTATCGGCTTTTGAGGATGTGAACTGAATGTTAGAAAAGCAGTTTAGATCTCTGAAACTCTGTGGTTATTGTCACACAGTGGAAGAAAATACCAGTGTAGCTCTTAAACCTGGACTTTGGATTCTTAGAGAAAACATAAGAGATTTTTTGTGTGCTTAGTTCTTGACATGCTACATGTATTATTTTTTATATATTTACACTGTATTTTCTTAAGGAGAGACAAACATGCGGCTTGTTAACTAGCTAGATCAAACAGATATGTTGCCTATGCTAAAGGGAAGATAATCTTGTTTTAGCAAGATATGAGCAGGAATTTCACAGAAAATGGTGAAAATCTAAGTGCTGGGAAAAATTATTAATAGCAGCTGTCTCAGGAAAATGAAAGATACAAACCTCCCTTTTCTTAAAATCAGGTGTCATAATTATTCATGCGGGTTACATGGCAGTGTTGCAGGTAGCCTTTGGATTTCTTGAGCCAGATGATGGATTAAAAAAACTATTTCTTGGGCACTGTCAGATTCACCACGTACACTTTTGCTCATGCCAGCCTGGATTTGAGGGTAGAACTAAGATTTCCTTTCTTTCCCACACAGCTCTAAACATATGTACACTTTGGAAAAACTACTAATTGACTTCTGATTCAGCTGATGAGCTGGATACCAGTAATTGGATGTTCATCATGTTGCAAATAGCAGTGTCTGTGGCACAGTTTTGAGTCTGCTGCTTGCTGCTACTAATGAGCTGCTTAAAGAAACGCCGTACAGGACTGTTGTTTCACATATCCTGCCACAGCTTGCTGCAGTTCGTACAGATGTGCAAGCACAACTTGAGCCCTGTAACAGGATATTTTCTCGTTTGGAAGAATTTGTATTTGAATAGGTGGTATAGAAATCAGGTAGAAGGGGAAAACCTGGTTGAGGTTTATGACACAGAATGGCCAGCTCTTTCGCCACTGCCTGCATGTTATTGTTCTCATGCTTCTGTGGGACCCTTCTGTTCTGTAGTGTTGTTACAAACTAGCTTGCAGTGCTGAAAAATGGTTGAAGAACTATTGTGCTTGCTCTTGCATTTATTCATGTTATATTTAATTTATTAGGATCTATTTATTAATGTAGCACATCATGATTCATACTACTTATGGAGGTAATGCTTCCTTGCTTTCCACCCACAAGCTCCCTTGCTCTCAAAAGTCTCCAGAACCAGTTATCAAAAAATCCCCACCCATTAAGTTTTGGAAGGTAAACTTTTCTGCTAATGAAAGATGTGATGGTTTCCATAAAATATTTTTGCTATAGGCCTGTGATAAACACGATATAGTTGCCCAATTGCTTATGACTGACTATTATTCTGGAAATTGTTATCATTGTCATATGCTACTTGGAAGTACACAAAAAACCATTTTGCATTATTTTGGAAATAATTTTTATTGTTGGAGAGTAGGTGTGGCATAGTAGTTCTTAATGGTTTTACAGTAGTTATTTCTTTGTTTTGTGACCTCCTTTAGAAAAATAATGATGAGGTAGTGTGGGAGGATCACCTGGATAATTGTGTAGGAAAACTGGATAATCCCTTAGAGGGCAAGTGTATGTCCGTGCTATCCAGCAGGAATTGAAAGTAGATTTGTGCCCTGTAAACATAAGTGATCACTTCTTTTTCCTACCTGCAAAATTGCTCAGATTCATACTTTAGATTGTAATGTACTATTTAAATTACTTGTAATCCGTACAAACTGTGCTTTGGATTTCTTATCCTATCTGAAAGTAACCGCAAATATCAAATTGATGTTAGATACTCTAACAGTCATCTGAACATTGCAACAGACATGGTAAAAGTAAAGCTAATTAAGTCAGCTTTGGGAAATGCTTCCTCAGTCAAATTGACGTGTAACCATGCATAGTCTAGCTCACAGAGTTGATTAAGTGGCCTTACTACAGCTTTAGGAGTTAAATATCACAGCTAAGTTAGTACACTGAAACATGTGGCAAGAAGCCTCATGCAGATGAGCAAATTGGCCAACTGCTAACCTAAGAGAGCTCTTCATTCACAGTTTGAATAAAGTTGTTCAGATGGTTAGACTTACTGGTTTTTTGTGTGAAATTTGGCAGTAAATGGATTTACTCCCTCTCCCCGAAAATCTATATTTGTAATTGTTACTGCTGTAGCATCTAACTGCCAAATGTGCACTTGAAGTTTTTGCCACAACCACCTAAGCCTAAAGAGACTTATGCACAGCCACCTTTCCTTTGATGTGTGTGGTAAACTTGCTGCTCTTCACCATTCTCAGCTTTTTATCTGTAGGTTGGAAAATATGTTGTTGATACCTGAGTTGTGTATAATTTTTGGGCTGATTGTTGAAGAAAAAGGTATACAGGAAAGGAAGAAAGTTTGGAAAGGTTTCTAAAAGGGATGCTTTCTTTGAAATTGAAATTCTGTTCTAATACTGGTCTAATACAATTTTAAAAGTGTTTTAGCAAACAGTGAAACAGCTGTAACTCCACAAATGGTGGTGGTGATTTGAATCTCTCCATCTCAGCTTGCATAAGCCGGATGCAGCTAAGCTTGGGTATGGTTTCAACAGTAGAAGCAATTAAGTTTAAGAGGTAGAAAGTTAATGCACTGTAGCTTTGGGTACTCTGCCCTTTTAATTCAGCTTTGATCTGTGCTGCCGTTGAAAGGAGTAGTCTTATTTTTTCCCATTATGTCTTTCCAGTCTCCTATTTCTGCTTTTTTCTCTTTCTCTTGCTCTTTATTTTCTTTTCTTGGTAGGTCCACTAGGCCAAGCAATTGGAATTGACCTGGATTAAGGAACAACTCGGTGAATAAAAAACTAATTGCATGGTCTGAGTCAGAGGGTGGTGGTGAAGCATCCAGGCTGTGTGTGGAGTCCCATGGGAATCTCTGTGGGGACCTGTCTTTACCAGTGACTGGAACAGGCAGTGTGGTGCACTCTTACCATGTTTGCAGGTGACACAAGAATGGGGGGGGATTACCAGGTGGTGGCTTGATCAGGAATTTCTAGAAGGCAGAAGGAGTGGTATGTCAAGGACATGAAGATGTTCAGTAGGGACAAATGCCAAGTCTTGCACCTGGGAAGGAAGAGTTCCTGGTAGGGATATGAGCTGGGGCTTGGCGGAGCAGCTGTGCAGGGAAGGCCCTGAGGCTGCCAGCAGACAACAACTCCCTGACAATGGAGCTGGCCAAGAGCATCCTGGGCAGTATCACCAGGCACAGAGCCAGTAGATGAGGGCAAGAGATTATCCTCCCTTTGCATCACATCGAGGCATATCGCATCCAGTTTTAGGTTCCTGAAGTGCTGATAAATTAGAAGGCATTCAGGAAAAACCACCATGATGGGCACTTGCCCTTCTAGGAGAGTCAGCTGGAATTGAACTTGCTCAGCTTGGAGAAGAGGTGGACTCCCACTGCCTTTGAGGAGGTTGATGGAGACCAGAAGATGGAGTTGGACTCTTGGCGATGACTAAATTGAAACGGGCATGATTCAGATTAAATATGGGTAGAAGCTTTTCACCACTACTGGATGATGGAGAGGTTATGTGATCTCTTGTCTTCAGAGATTTTCAGTTGCGTAGTTAACATGGGCTGGCCTCAGAGCTGAGCCTACTTTGAAGAGTAGTTTGTGCTAGAGACCTCCTGAGGCCCCCTTCAGCCTGTTGCCATGATTTTTGGTTGAATTTCCAGATTTGAACTCTAGCTGGAAAGAATGCTGCCAGCATTTTGGTGGCAGTAGAGGGAGAACTTTCTCCCTCCTTTTGATATTGAAGATTTACTCTTCCTCCCTGAAGACAGTCTTCAATGTTTAAGCTAATCTTTCTTACTCTGTTGCAGTACACAAAGGGAGCACATGGGGGGTTTTTTTCATTTAGTTAAAGAAGAGTAGTGTGTCCAAGGAATTTACCTTGTTTTGCTGATAGGTAACTATTCAGTTGTTGGAGCTGCATTTAAACCTCTGAATGTCTTTCAGGACTTTTAAAAAGTTATTTAAAACCAACTTTTTATTAAATAGAAGTATTGTATTTCTAGAGACTTGCCCTCAGTTTATTTTCATTTTAGTTGCAAAACCAAGTAATTCTACCTCATAGCAAGCTTGACTCAGCACATAACTATAAACGAAGACACTCTATGCAAAGTTTAGGTGGCATGGACTGTTCTCTCTTCTTCTCAGGCTTACTAACACCAGCATTTTTTAACAGTGAATCCCACAAATTAAAAGGAAGAGGAACAAAAGAGAGTGTTCATCATGTTTTTAAAAGTGGCAATGCATATGTAAAAAGAGTGAGGATTACAGTTTCTTTCCACTATCCATTGCTTGACTGAGTCAGTTAAGTCTCATTTACATCAGAAGGGAAAGGGAGCGGTCCAGCGCTGTCCCTGAAAGGATCACCGGATCACTCTGGTTTTCAGGATCACAGTAATTATTTACCATCGATGATTAGAAAGCCCACTTATAATAAATAGGCCACAAGCTTTAAAAGCTCACTGGAGATGCCTGACTTTGCTCACCAGGATTTTTCTTTTAAATAATGAAATATTTCTTGTAAACCAGGAAAAGTATTACAAAACAACATTATCTCAAATTTTGCCCAAGGCCTAAAGGGGATTGTGTAATTTTCAAAACGTGATTATATTCATCTTTGGAGTCATATCTAAGAGTTTCAAAATAATATTTAGCTGAGTGATTTTAAATTGATTTTTTTTGTCTCTAATCATGGAACAATGAGGTCTGTGTATGTCATCACCATATTGCTGCATAAAAATATTTGCTCACTCTGAGCTATTGCTTCTCTTTCCTTCCTGAGTGCTGAAATGTGCTTTGCTTGGTGCTACTTTATGATTTCCTGTAGACACCTTCTATTTCACTTGTTTTGATAGAAATAATCTTTCCTTGGATGGCAAATGAAATTCGCATGTGCCCTAAATCAAGTCAAAGATGTGATGAGATCTCTAAAAGTTCTGCAAGGTTGTTACCACTTTCCTTCTAAGGAGTGTTAAGGCCTGATCATTGCAAAAACCTGCTTCAGAAGCAGCTCTCTGGTTTCTTCAGATGCAGAATTCTTTGTGTTGCCATCAAGCAAATTTAGCTTTTCCCCTTCTTTATGCTATCCAGTTTCCTTTCCTGGTACAGGTTTGTGTGACTGCTGGGACAAACTATTTCTTGTTTTACTAAATCCTGCTGTTAACATTGGTTTTATATTTTAATGCTGAGGCAGGAAATTGTAAAATTATCCTGACGGTAAATTGTGTTGAGTGGATGGAACTGTTCTGTGTCTAGCCATGGTTTCTTCTACTTAGTACTGAGCTTGTCAGATCGTCATGTGTAAAACATCTGTTTTATTTCTAAAAATGCAAGAGAAAAAGTTACATTGTTTCATGTTTAGGTTTGGAGTGTTTTAAGAGACGGGTCTAAGAGGCATTTGGTTTCAGCTTCAGGCTCTTGGATCAACATTTTCATGTCTTATGTAAGAGTAGTGCAATAAATTTGATTAAAGGTGGTAGGTTTTCTTCTTATTTTTTTAACTTAAATTCTTACTTGAGGAAGATATTGAGATAAGTATAGCTGTCTAAAGCCATTTTTAATTGTGGAATATCATCTCTGGCTTCCTGCAACCACTTTAAATTGGCCCATATTATCCTGAGTTTTGTGCCTTATCTGCAGTCAGATGTTTTTTTATGTGTTGAATAAACTTGTGTTTGGATGCCTAAGTCGCTTAGAAAAAATTCCAACACAAGGTAACTAGAAGAAATATTAATGCTTGAACTTGGAAATCCAAATGTAGCTTGTAATGGTCACTTACTCTAATAAACAGTTGCAGAACTTAATTGCTGGAAACATTGGTGTGGTTTAACCCCAACCAGCAACAAAACACCACACAGCTGTTGGCTCACTCCCCCAGGTGGGATGTGGGAGAGAACTGGAATTAACAAACAAAGCAAAACAAGGAATTAATTCACTGCTTCCCATGGGCAGGCAGGTGTTCATCCATCCCCAGGACAGCCGGGGTCTATTACACACCACAGTGAGTTGGGAAGACAAAATACCATCACTCCAAATGTCCCCACTTCCCTCTTCTTTCCCCCAGCTTTATATGCTGATCATGATGCCATATGGTGTGGGATATCCCTTTGGTCAGTTGGGGTCAGCTGTCCTGGCTGTGTCCCCTCCCAGCTCCTTGTGCCCCCCCAGCCTCCTCATTGGTGGGGTGTTATGAGAAACAAAAAAAGGTCTCGGCTCTGGGTAACTTCTGCTCAGCAATAACAAAATCATCCCTGTGTTATCAGCACTGCTTCCAGCACAAATCCAAATCACAGCCCTGTACTAGCCCCTGTGAAGAAAATTAATTCTATCCCAGCCAAAACCAGCACAAACATAAATGTTTAACATGAATTTCTGTTTTTTTAATAATTACTTGCCTAATTAAAAATTGCTTTGCCTTAGCATAGATTTTTAAAAAGATTTATTCATTGTCAGTATTATAGATGCCAAAATAATTCTGAATTGAGTTATCGTCTGACTTGACCCTGTACATATGTCAGGTGAGGCTGTGGGTTGTCAGGTGAGACAGGTGAAATTCTTGTTTTCATTTCTGTTTTCTTGTTCTCTCTCTCCACAAAAGATGCCAAAACAAGGAAGGGGATGGAGGTGTCTACAGCAAGAGAGACGTAAAGTAGAGTTGGGTTTGAAGAAGTTGGTTGTATTGGGGTGTGTTGTTATATCACTTTTGTGAAAAGAACTATTAGAAGTGGAATAAACTACACACAGTCATGATTAAAAAAAGTAGTAGTGTTGCATTTGGAGAGAACTGTGGTTGCTATGAGGGTGCAGGCAGGCTTCATTTTGAAATAGTGTCTGTAGGTTGGTTGTAAAAATGGTTATTATTAGTAGAGCGGGTGAGGTCCTCTGTTGTAGGTTGTTACGTGAAATACTATCTCATGCTGAGGTGCTGTTGTTGAGTTTCTGAGAAATATTTTGTAAACTACACTTGGTTTTGCAGGTGATGGATAATCTACTGGGCAGAAAGTTGCCAAATCTTAGAGAAGTTATTGAAAGGTCTGTGTTTTTGCATCCCTTCTTCAGAGAGACTTTTTGGCCTTTTTGGGATGCTAGAGAAAGTACAGATTCAAGTTCCACACGTCCCAAAAACCTACTAGGAAGGCAGATTTCAGCCATCAAGACCCCAGGATAGCTCTTTTGGAGAGCCTGCCATTGTGTGACGTGTTAGGAAGCACTGGGAACATTGCACTTCAACTCTGTATGTGACTCCTTCTAGTATCTGCTTTTATCTGTCTTGCTTAAAATAGAAATAACTTTAAATCTTATTTAAATATGCAAATTTAATACACTGCATTTGTTGTCAGTATCTAAGAAGGTAATGGAATAATGGAAGACACTGGGCTTCTTCAGTTTTCTTAGATTGATTTTGCAGTCTTAGACTGCAATTTTGTGTAGTAAATTTCAGTTCATAGAAAGTGTACTTTTCTCCAGGACTTCTGTAAAAGTTTCAGTAGTAGTAATATTGGCAAGAGAAAGTCAAACCCAAAACTGGTCAGCAAGCAAGAGAAAAAAACAGGAAAGAAGATGAAAAAAGAATGAGTAATGTTGACAGGATTGTTCTTAAACTGTGTGAAAGACATCAATGCGTAGTACAGTAGGAGAGGAGCATAATTTTTTTAAAGAGTTGAAGTGTATAATTCAAAATACTTAACATTCTGTCAAGTTACATAAACTATAGTCTTGTTAAACTCATCTTTTCTTTGAAATGCTAAAGGAGGTTGCTAAGGGGTGGGGGGGATGTCAAATGAAATGGTTGCAATGATGTTATGCAACAGAGTTAATTTCGACCTACGCTCTGCTTCTCTGCAGAAGAAGTTGAAGAAGAGTCTGAAACTACAATTGAGGTTGATTTGACTGATAAACAGAAACATCAGTTGAAGCACAGAGAGCTTTTCCTTTCTCGCCAGTATGAGTCCCTACCAGCAACGCATATCAGGTAAGAAGTGGTAAATACAATTTCTCTGTGTGTTCTGCTGGGTGGATTGCCTGCCAGTAGCCCATCTACTTGAATGCTTCAGCCTTGCAAAAGGGTGCCCTTGGTCTTGGCTGAGTTGGGCCAGGTTGTCCCATGAGCTGCTTTGGAAGCACCTTTGTTTTTTCCTTCTGTTACTTGATGTTTGAGCCTTAGAAGGGACAAGAGTCTCAGAGCTCTAGCTTGCCAGTTAAGAGCATCAGTTGATAATTTGCAGGAAAGTCAGTCTGTTACTACTTTGGAAGAGTTGGTTTTTTTTAGTTATTCTGCTGGCCAAAGGAACCTTGACCATTTTGTCTGGCCAGGGAAACAGCAGATGGGTTTGGAAAGGAGCCAGTGACTTGTCGCAGTTGAGGCGGACACTACACACACAAATTCTAACATAAAGTGTAGGCCAAAAGCGTTTATTCCAAAAGCCAGTGTCATATATATACGCTTTTGTATGTTTATAATTTGTGTTAATTGTCCATTGGTTGCTCAACTACTACAGTAGGTTCATTGGCTATTTTAACTGCACTGTACTATTATTACTTATCTACAACATAGGCATCTCAAGAATCCAAACAAACACCAGCTGCAGATGTGTTGCCATTTACTCCCTCTATTGTTTTGAATTTCTTGCTTCTCTTGATTAAGTTTCTCACAGGTAGGAACAGACTGTGCTGAGACCAATGTCAGACTCAGACAGGCTTTCTGATCTGCTGTTAATTCCCACAGTGACTCAGTGGTCAGATCTGCAGTTTGGGGCTGCATGCATGTAAAGTTAAAATTGCCCCAACTTCAGTAAATGTGAAGAAGTCGTGAATGTGTTTGGCTAAATGTTGCAGAAGCATTTCAAGTGTTGTTTTAAATTGCCTTTAATGCTAATTTAGGAAGAGGCTTGCTAAAGCTCAAAAAGTGTTTGTTGGTTTCTTTCTGTAAATGACGTAGGTGCTCATGTCATCTTCTATATAGCAGGAAATTTTTTTTTTGTGTTAGGATGAGTGGATGATGAATCTAGAAATGGAAAAGAAACAGCACAGTGACAATGGGAGTCTAGTTTAGTGTGAAACAATGCATTCTTACATTGCGTTCTTAAGAAATTTTCATTTTCTCATTACATCCAGCTGCCCCCAGCTATTTAATATCATAAATGTCTGGAATCTACCAAAAAAATGTATATATAGTCCAACAGGAGAAACACTTTCTATGTGCGTATTTATTTTCTCTTTTACTGGTAAATCACATAATCAGGGAATATTCTGTCTTGGAATGGACCCACAACCATCACTGAGTCCAGCTGCTGGCCCTGTACAGGACCATCCCCAAGAGTCACACCATGTGCCTGAGAGCATTGTCCAAACTGTTCTTGAGCTCTGCCAGGCTTGGTGCTGTGACCCCTTCTCTGGGGAGCCTGTGCCAGTGCCCAAACACCCTCTGGGTGAAGAACCTTGTCCTGATATCCAGCCTAAATCTCCTCTGACACAGCTTCAGGCCACTCCCTCAGGTCCTGTCACTGGGCACCAGAGAGTTGCTTGTCTCTCTCGCTGGCAACACAAAAACTGGAAGTTGGAAATTCTTGTATTCATTTCCCGTGCTTGATTCAGCTACTTGTTCTGACTTTGAGAAAGTCATTTAACTGTCAATTTTCTGCTGCTCCAACTATAGCATGGAAATAATAATCCTGTGCAGTTTCTTTTACTTACTTTGACATTTAGATATTGAAATAAGGTATTCTCCTTGCAGAGGGAAGATTACATGGAAGAAGTATTGTAAATGTCTTCTCACCTCACAACTTGGGGAGCAAATACAGTAGAGGTTCTCCAGTGCATAGTTCACAAAGAAGGCAGAAAAACACGTGAATTCATAGTACATGCCACACAGCACAGCAGGCAAAAGCAGAGTGATGAGTTGCATCTACTTTTCAGAACAGATGAATGTTGTAGGACTGTGCTGTCACGTGTTACTAAGGCCTTTACCAGACAAATTCTGGAACAAGCTTGATGTAGACTAATGATGTTTCAACAACCTTAACTCTGTTTTAAAAAGAAAAAAAGAAGGCTAATATGCTATAAAATATTCCTTTTTTAACTTACTAGTGTTCACATTCTGTGATTCTCAGTAGTTTTCTTAACTTTTATTAATTAGCGTGTCCTGTAAAGATAATAGAAATATTGAGAAGGTGGTACTCCTCTAGATTTCTTCCATCATTTTTTACTGCAGAATATTCAAGGATGCAGATATCACAGCCTCTCTGGGTGTCTGTTTTGGTGTTTGATGACTGTTGGGAATGTTTTTTCCCTGTCATCTGTTTGGCATTTCACTTATTGAAACGCATTGTCTACTACCTTGTGTCCTATCGCTGTGCTTCTCCAAAAGGAGCCTGGCTCCATCTTAGCTATCTATTTTTTCATTAGCTAATTGAACAAAGCAGTAGAATTTCTCCCTTTTGTTTTCATACCTTAAGAGTGAACAAATCCAGTTTAATATTGTCTGCAGACTTGTTGAAAGTGTATTCAGGTTAATAAAGATATAAAACTGTTTGTTCCAGGGCCAGAAATTGGGGGATGCCCCCAGTATCCAGGTGCCAGCTGGACTTTGTATCACTGACCACAGCCTTTTCAGTCTGGTGGTTTTTTCCAAGCTCATTGTCTACTTATCTAGTCCGCATGTTTCCCATCTGCTTGAAGGGCACTGGAACACTGCAGGCCTTGCTCGAGTCAAGTTCGATGACATTCTCTTCTGTCATTGGTCTACCAAGCCAGTTGCCTCCATATAGAAAGCGAGGGGATATTTGTGCAATAAAAGCCAGGGTAGCTCCATGATGTGGGCCTTTGCTCGAAGCACCTGCAGTTTAGCCCTGAGATAGGAAAAACTGGATTTACAGGAGTAAATGTTTCAGTGGTATAGAGCGGAGATTGGAGGTTGGAGATCAGTTCTCTCAAGAGTAAGAACACAAAACTCAGCCCCTCTGGAAGGGAGAGGAGGAAGTTTAGGTCAATTTTAAGAGAATGGAGGAGGTTTTTGACAGCTACAGATTTTGAACTTTTCCTGACATCTTCAGACAAGAAAAGTATCTGAGAGTAATTGCCTTTTTGTTGTAATTTAAGAAATAAAAGAATTTTACCTAGTATGTTTTTAATTAGTTTCTACTAACAAGGTTTTACTGCTCTTGTTTTGTCTTTCTTCTTTTCTTAACTTTACCCTTTTTAAGTTTTTCAAACTGAATGGCAGAGGAAATTACAACTCCTCCCCTCTGAAAAATCCTGTCACTAGGGTCGCTTTTGTTCTAGTTCACAATTCCAAATACAGTGATGTTTCATTTATACACCTGTTGCTGTTGCTTCATAGTTGAGTTACCTTGCAGTTATTTTAGTGGGTTAGATTTCTTTGATGTGCTTGTCTAATTCTGAAGCTATTTGGTCTGCAACTGTGGGTTTTGAATAATTCTCATGTAATTTGTTTGCTCTTGTATTAGTGAAATACAATTTCATTCCTTATTCTGATATTTTTATTTTGCTCTATATACATTCTATGTAATTGTTTTGATATGTCATTTGTTTTGTTAGGAATGCTGGGATTTTTTAGACTTCATTTTGTCTCCCCTTTAAATTAGGTGTCACAATGCCATTTCAGTAGCTTTAGGGGAGCAGTATGAGTTTTGGCATAAAAAACCCCGAAGAGCCAGATTTAGAAAATAATTAGAAGTGGGTATTGTAGTAGTAATCCAACGTGGCAGTGCTGCCTTGTGGACAGAGTTCTTACAGTGGAATATATTTCAGAAGGTGGAATTGCCTAGCTGGGTGCAGCTCCGTTCTGGAGCCATGGTGTGTGGCACAGTAGAAGCTGATGCATCAGTATGGGCATCAAAGACCAGGCTTGTTACCTTCACGCCCACTTGTCAAGTTACAAGTGAAATTATTGCCTCCCCTGGCTGCTCCAATGTGTGCACTCAGTAACACCGCTCCAGTGGATTATCTCCTTCCTTCCTAATCCCTGCATGTTACAGATGCAGTTTTGCCAGGCTCTGTAATCCCTCATGTCCTTGTCACAGTTGTCCTGCCAGCCAGACTCCCTGAGGCACCCTCCTTGATTAATGTCATGTAGTGAATGCACCCAGGGTTGGTGCAGGTGGCTCCTGTAAGCAGTGCAATCCCAAAGAGGGGCTGTGTTGAGCCAGTGCTGTGTACTTGGGGTTCCAGAGCTTTGAGCATTACCAAATACAGCATTTTGGGAAGGCATGAAATGTTATGAGGGGAAAAATGGTGAAAGTTGTCAGAAAGTTGAAATTGTTTGTCAGTGTTGCAAAATTCACCATAAAACTTGGCATGTGGTGAAAGTGGGTCCTTGTATAAAAATCTGCAAATGATTATCTTTTTGGAGATGCGCTGGGTTATCTGACTTGTGATTTGGGCTTTAAATTTATTTTTCATTCTGAAGCTCTCAAGAGTTAATAGGTATTAAACATGTTTAGACTGTTTTAAAAGATTGCATTAGCTTCTAAGTTCATTTGTAATTGCTCTAAAGTTTAATATTTCTTATGAATTGTGTAGAAGAATTTATTTCTACTTCAAGGTTCATCTTCTCATTTCAGTATCTTTGTTTTTTTCTTGTTTGCTCATATGGTGTTTCAGTCTTGGGGTTGTGGGGTTTTTCGTAAGACGATGATTATATTTTAAGTGTTTGGAAAGCATACATAAGCCAAGTATTCTCAGATGTCGTAATAAAATCAGGTGTGAATCTTCTGGGCTGCTTCATACTGCAATAACCACCTCCACCCGATTCAGAAAAAAAATTCTTTTTCTTGCATTTCATTTTGCATGTGTACGATCTCTGTGCATTCTGTAGGTGTTTGTCATTATGGGATTTGTTCAAAAAACTGTAGTAAATCTACACCCTGATCTTCAGTGGAGAGTATTTATTCAATCTGCAATTGGATAAACTAAGTGTTTCTTATAAGCTTTTTAGAGGATCATATTTGTTGCTTGGCATAAACAGCAAACTCAAGTTTTCTATTCACCTATGGCCTTTAACTCAGAAGAGCTTTCGGAGCTTTGATTCTGAAATCTTACACATACCCTTTATTTTTAAAACTGACAAACAAAAGACAAAACCAAGAAAAGAACCCTCCAAACTCTCTTAAGATGGTCTTAGCTTGGTTTACTACATATGTTCCAACACAGAAAGGATATCATGAGCCTTTTAAAAATTGTGATTGCATAAGATAGTTTTATTAAAAGCTGATAAGTATGACTGGGGAGAACGTGAGTATTTTTGCAGAATGACTGTGCATTCGTGACATTGAAGAGCATCCAAATAGTCAGATCATGGGAAGAGTCCTCCAATTTTTATTAAGAAATTTGGACCTTCTGCATATTTTTATACGTAAGCATACAAAAAATTGTACTTCTAAAGTGTTAGTCTATAAAGACCTTGGTTTTCCTCTTTTGATGTTATTCTGATCAGTAAGGCAGTCCAGAACACAGTGTTAGTTTTTTTTTTTTCAGTGTGGTGTTTTGTTTGTCTTAATTGTTTGGTAATGGTAGTTTTGCGTTATTTTGGTGGTGGTGTTTTTGGTTGTTGTTAAGTGGTACCCTTGCTCTTGGGCAGACTAAAGGAACTTTGATCAGTACCACTTTGTAGACATAGCAGAAGCAGCAGCTTAAGAACGTGCAGTTTCTAAGAATATGCCATGCTTACAAACTGTAGCAGTGTGATGCTTTTTAGATGTGTTACAAATGACTCGATTGTTTGAAGTATCAGTGAGTCCTGATGAGATCATGAAGGAGAAAGAGCAGCAGAAGAGAAAGTTGTGTGATAAAACTAAGGTGTAGAGAAATACTTTTTTTCTGAATGTGGGATTCCTTCACTCAAAACACAACAAATGGTCTGAAGCTCAAGGCAGATACGTCAGGTTGTTTTATAGTGTTGCTTTTCAAGACAGGGCACTTTGGAATTTAGTGGTATTACCTCAGGATTTCTACTTTTGGCATTCCTGGCAAGCTAGAAGTTTCTGCATACAGGGTGTGTGGGTATATATACAAATTTTAGCTACTTTTTTAAAGCTTACTATGAGCCTTATAAGCCTGGTTATTTTCTGGCATAAATCAGAATGGATAAGGAGTGAATTTGTTTTGCATAAGCATGCGCTTACCTGATCATTTGGATTGTTAAGCAAGGTATTCCTCCTTTCTGGATTGAGTTTATTTGGAGCAAAGGGACTTTAGAAGCGTGTCTGACCCCTCTATTTTTTTTTTCCCTTTCCTTTTCCAATAGAATTCGAAATATTCTTACTTGAATTAAAATGAAAATTCAGTTCAGGACAGAATCCTGGTTTTGTGTCAATAGCCGATACTAGTAACAGTGTAAGAAAAAGTGTATTCAGCAGTGGAAAACTGTCATTTAAATATGTGAAAATCAGTACATAATTCCCTGTAGTGACATAATTATAAAATAAGAGCCTTTCATATAGTGTAAAACTTTTACGTTCGGTTGCGTGGAGTGATGCGCGTTGTTTCTGAGCTGGGCAACTTGTAATGGACTTGATGATTTAAAGGTATTTTCCAATCTAAATGGTTTCATGATTGTATGAAAAATCATTCCTAACCAGTCTCCTGTGGTTTTGTTCAGTTCATGTGCATCACTGCTGTTGTGCTAAAAGGCAACAATTTTTAACTTTTTAGCATGAATTAGTCCCTAGAGAAAAAATATCAATGACTTAACTGGAAATGACATTGTTGCAAACTTTACAGTTAAGCTTGTTTTGAGATATCAAATTATGTAGTTTTACTGTGGCCACATCAAGAAAATATTTACTTTTTAATTACTTTTAAATCCATGTCACTTGGGCACGATTGCTCTGCAAATTCTACCGATTTGAAGTGCTCAAAATTAGAACTCCAGCTTTAATTAAAATTAAAACTGAATTTTTTTACTAAAAGTCACACTCAGTATAAAAATCTTGGGCCATGCATTTACTAGTTCATTTAGATGTGCATAAATCAGTTTGCTGTGCATTCTGTTATTAATTTTATTTGATCAAGCATGTATTAATCAGATAATACCAAGTTTATTGATTTATCTTTTGGCTACAGATACACAATCTTGGACTCTTTAAAAGATTGGTATTATTTTGTCAGAGGCATAGATCCCAGTAGTAGTCACCTGTCTCATACTTTTTTGTTGTTGTTTGGGTTTTCTTCCTCTTGTTTGAGATGGCTCTGTAAATGAACAGAGACAAACTTGAGCCGATTATTTTTGAATCAATACAATACAGAATTTTTTTTGGTCAATTCCAAATATTGATTGAATATTTTCGAAGTTGAAATGTAGTGAGGGATCTATTACAGGTTTAAATCACTATGATGATGTTTTTATTTTTTTGTTTTTAGTGTTATGCAATAGCTTGCTCCCCAGTTAATCTCTTTGCAGTCTTGAGAACTTGAAATTTGCTATAAAGATATTGGTATGTGTCTGTCAGCATCATTCTGTGCCCCTTAAACTGTGCTTCAAAGTAAAATACACAAGTACTCTTTATATGGGCTGCCAGTGACTGGGGAATCATTTTCATGTAATTAGTAGAAGCTCTTTGGACTCCACAGTTCCCACTCTGTGGTTTGGTGATCATCATTGCAATTTAGGGTGCTTGTAAGGGATTGAGACTTGGCTCAAAGTGGATGTTTGATTGGAAATCTTCAGAACACTTTCTCATTTAAGACAGTTCAGGAAAAAAAGTGTTGTTATTTCAGGTAGCTCTCTCCTTCTTTACTCAATATCTGTACCTTTTACCCCCCTTTTCTCCCTTTATGCTGGATATGAGAAAGATTACTCTTGAGTTCTACTCCTGCACCTGCTACTTTCTACCCCTCTTCATTATGCACCTTCATTTTAGTTTAATCTCTGATTATGGCTGAAGTAACAGCATATGTTAAAATCATATAAGATTTTTTTCACAAGCATAATATTTCCTAATATTCTTTCCTGTCATTTTATTCTCAGACTGTCTAGCTAGTGACTCACGCTT
This sequence comes from Oreocharis arfaki, assembly GCA_013398015.1. Lineage (NCBI taxonomy): Eukaryota > Metazoa > Chordata > Aves > Passeriformes > Paramythiidae > Oreocharis > Oreocharis arfaki. The sequence continues at coordinate 1,057,543 of VZRR01001221.1, read as the reverse complement.
CTGTGTTCCAAATGTCTACTGAGACACTAACATTTCTTGATGCAGATCATCAAGATACAATTGGTATATATGTGTACAAAATTATCCACCATAATTCTGTCACATTCAGGAGGGCAATTAATAATTGTTATTTCCAAGTCTCTGGGGTCATGCCTGCATGTGTTTTTTTCTTTCTTCAACTTGTATCTAAATTAGCAATGCATAGAAGGTTTCATTGACTTGGTGGGAGCCCAGAGCAGTGAGTTCTGAGAGTTCTTGCACTGCATCATTGTCATGTAAGGCTGCATCTTCATTCCAATAGGAGATTTCGTTGGCATGGTACTGAACCCATGAGGTTGCCTTTTTCCATTCCTGTCATTCATACTGGTTAGCAGGCAGCAGGTGTTTTGTTTCTTGTCATTTCTTTCTGGTTTGGTTTTTTTTTTGCATACCTCCTGTTGCAAGAAATCCTTGTTTAAAAAAAAGAAAAAAAATTGTATTTCGTGGGCTCTTACCTGGTGAAAACATGAAGAAATAGCCTGCAAGAACAGCAGAACAGGAATTATGGAGGCTTCCACTGGTTTAAAAGTTAGGGTTGTACTGAAACACACAGGGACTGTAAAAGATGTAGCAGTTGCTCTTGATGTCGGTTCATTTTGATAAAAACCACTTAAAACATAAGTGTTTGCATCAGCTTTTTAAATTAGTAAAGGCCTTAATCTGTATTTTTGATTACTTTGAGAAAAGGCCCCTTAAAGAACTATTACCCAGACAGCGCAAACAAGAAGGCATTTCAGTGTATCTTCTGGGCAATTTGATGTTTTGCTCTAGGTTGTTTAACCAGACTATATTGAAATCTTTTCATAGCATTGTCTGGTGTAATTCTTGAGCTGGTTATCATCATCGTTTGCCTTCATTGTAACAGATTAGCAAGGGCAGTCTTGTCCTTCTCTCATGTAAATATTGATTGTTGTCACCATCTTGTCTAAAGTATGTTACCACATGTTTTTCATTCCTCTATCGGGTCTCACTGAAATATGGTACATTCCTGTCTTTAGTTTTCAAGATCTCTTAGGTCTTAGCTTATGCTCTGTGAAAGCTCTCCTTCAGGACTGGCATGGTGACTGACATCTTATGTATGGTGTTGATTTTCATTAGCTCTTTGTTGAGTTGTCCGAGACAGTCTGACCCATGAGTGTCTCACAAAGCTGTCTCTTTTTTAGAATTGAATTCTCCTTTTCTTTGTTCCACAGTAAACAGCCCCCCACCCATCCGAGGGAAAATAGTTCCCTAAAACAGGGAGGGGGAGGAAAACAAATCCTTATGTTCCCCACAATGAGACTTCTATCTAACGTGATGACTAGTATTTCTTACCCTTTCCTTTTAATCCTCATTGGTGTCTATGTGCTTTGAGGTGTCAGCTGTAGATGGATGGTTGTTTGGTTTTGGAACTGTATGGTCCTGGCTTTCTGCTGTTGAAGAAATCCTTTCCTGCAAAATCATTAAGTCACTTTTTCTAAGGTATTATTTTTGTGGAGAGAGTGTGGGTCTCATTTCTGTATTATAACAGAAGGGCTTCCCTGAGATATGGAAATAGGTTGTAGGTGTTGAAAAATAGCTTGTCAGGCATCCCTTAGCTGATGGGTGTAAATGATCAGGAATTGTCAACCCACTGGTGAAGTCACCTGGGACATAAAAAAAAATTTACAAGCAGACAAAAGCTTCTAACAAATGAAGGTGAAGGAAGGTGTAGCATGTGAAAAGAGCTTACACATGATTAATGCTTTGAAGGAAAAAGTTATGAGTTGTGGCTCTGGTTACTAGGACAGGAGAAGAAATTGAATCCTAAGTGGTTTGTATTATAGAAGCTGGCAAATACCATAAGTATATATATATAGCCAAGTTTTATTGTCTCCTTTTACTGCAAGACCTCTAAATTACTTTTGTTGCTGGCTGATTTAATAATATAATAAGTTTTGTTGGATTTGTTGTCAGCTCAACGGAACAACTCCTCATTTATGACCAGTTCCAATATGAAGTACATCTAAGAGCAGAAAGGATTCTGAAGGCAGAACTTAATCTCATCAAAATTAAATTGAAATGAAGACATAAAAGCTAACTTACTTTTTGTTTACTGTTATTTTTGCATTGCTTAGGTTGCTGAAACTTTCCTTCAGCCTTCCTACAAGATAAATTTTGCCTGATTCTGTAGGGAGTAAAAACAATTTTTTTGGAATATTTTTAATTTGAGGAAAAGGTCAACATCAGACGTGTCATCTTAACATCAAGATCTTCTGATGCCGTTCACTAATAATTCACCTTGATGATAGGTGAATTCTTGACCTTGAAGTCAAGAGTGCTGCTTGTTGGAGGAATACAGCTTAGATCAGACAGTCAGAGTCACGTAGGAGGAAGAAGGTTTCATGTGTGAAAAACAGTAGACAACTATTTATTTATTTAATTAATTATTTTTTTAAAGCCAGGCAATTTTTTGTAGTTTTTACCTGAGTTTTGTTCAGTTTAGTGACACATTTCAGGCAGGAGACTCTGACAGAACAATGAAACTGTGGCATTGTATGCCACCAGTCTAAATATTACTCAAAATGCACAGACAGTAGGATTTCTGAAAGGAGAGAGTATAATTTTATTTTGGTGTGTAACTGATTTCATAATCTGGTAAAGGCAGCGTACACTCTCTTTCATTTGTTTTTGTAGGTAGCTAGCTCCCCCTTTCTTTCCTCTGTCTAGTTTAGAACAGTCAGATTTTATCCTATTATATTGATTATTTTTTTGATACAGCTCTTTCTGTCCCAATTATCTGAAATTATTTAAAAACATTAAGGACTGAAGCTCTAGAACACTGTAAGGAGGAAAATACTTTAAAAAATAATTTTAAATCCAGAGGAGCTATGCGTTTTCAGATATATCCCTTATAGAAATAACTCCCAAGTCGTGTTGTAATGTGGTTTAAATGGCATCAACTTTTTCTCCAGGGCATTTTGGTTATTAGTATTGAAGAACAGGTGAAAAGTGTGGTGGTGGTTGGAGAATATTAAGGGGCATATTACTGCAAATCAATATTCACTTAAGTTATTTCCTTAGCATCCATGATTGAGGGGTGCCAGAGACAATACAATGAACTAAATGCTTGGTTCAACCCAGCAGAGCATTTGCAGCTAGACAGAGAAGCTTTTCCTCTGATGGGGAAGAAAGAGAGGAGTTATATAAACAGTAGGTTTTTATCAATTTGGTAAAGACTCTAAATCACTTATATTAAATATTGCAGGTTTCTAGATTACAGAAACTGGTAACTGTGATATAGAGAGTCAAAATTAGAAAAACTTCTGTGATTTACCTGTTTTCAAATGTGAGGGGTTTTTTTGTTTGTTTTTTTCTTCTATTTTTTTTTAAATTTTATTTTCATTTTAGTGTCTACTCTAGGTCTAGTACTGGCTTTATTGAGACCCAAGTCCATGCATGTGAGAGGTCATATATGCATACAAAACTTTACCCTGTGTGCCTCCAGCCGTTCGATTAAAATGCTATACGAAGAAATGTAGCATCAAGCAGAAATTCACTCACTTAGAAGATATGCTGCAGGGACTAATCTTGTGTTTAAATGAAATAAAATGAATTTTTTAACGGACCAGAAATAAAAGATGAGGTCGGTCAATGAAATACTCCTGCAGTCACGATGGCAGTGAAGCAATGAATGCCTCTGTGGTAACTGGAGTTAAATAAGGGCAGGCTGTAGTGGAGAGAGTGAACGTACTAGAGCTGTATGGGATAGAAACAGACTGGAAAGGTAAACTCCTAGTTAGCCTTTTACACTAAAAAACCCAAAAAAATATTAAAATAAAGTTGGAAAACTGACTTCATGCTTCATTAATTTTAGAAGTGAGGGCTCTGGAATTATCAAGGCCAAAAGTTTCAAAAACACCATCAAAGAAATGGAGTATCGAGAAGGTTTCCTACTTCTCTACTGCAGGAGGCTTTTCCTCCGCTGTTGTGTATCCTGCTCAGACTTTTCTTCCTCCTCTTCCTGCCATTTCTCTTTGTCAGTGTGGTTCTCCTGCCAGGTATGATAATGAAGAGGAATTCAGGAGGTAATGTGTGGCTTACCCGCCTTTCCCAGGATGTGCAGTGGCAATGAATAAGACATTAGCTGGGTATGTTCACTTAATGATCAGCCATTAGCAATCGGCTTCTAATGCCTCTGGTCGAGTTTAGAGCCAGCATTCCCTGACTTGAACGAAAGGTTTTCACAATACCCATTTTGGTGTTATCTTAAAATCGAGATGGTGTCTTCCAACAACTACTCTTTCTCTACTTGTATTCTGCTCCATGAGGGAAGATGGGAGACGGGTGTTCCGGGCGTAGTTCCTGTAACTGGATGTATTAGAGTGCAGGAACCTCCTGGCAAATACCAGCTAAACTGAGTAAAACTTAGGTGCATGAAATACAAGGTGCTGTATGTAGGGGTAATAAATATATCTTCATAGATACATATGCACATACATACATACATATATATATATATATAAAATGGTAGTTCAGTTGTAAATGATAGCATAAAAATGCGAGTTGTTAGCAAGATGATTCAGCACACTTAACATTTTTCATCCACATCCATGAGTTTTTCTTTAAAATACCATTTGTTAAAAATAATTCTGCAGGTTACTTGCAGAAAAGCTGGAGACAGAGGAATTCGAGGCAAGGCAAAGCTGGAGGAGATGGGGATGAGAAGGGGATGAAGGGGATGAAGGTGGTGGGGTCAAACTCCCATTGCATTGACTACTTGTGTTACACAACATGGGCAGGTCTGTACCACTGCTGAGCAATGAGAACTTGCACAGAAATGTGGTCCTTGGCACTTTAATGTGGGCATAGAAGAAGCTAATAGAATTCCATGATTCGTTATTAAAAATAATTCCATTCAAATGAGAAAAGTGCTTTGTTTTTACAGCCTTAAAGGTAAAACCTTATATTCTTTCTAGTTTGGGTTATTTGTTTTCAAATTCTACGCTGAACTTAGTGGAGATGAGTCACTTGGAGGTGATGTTTCTTTAATCCAGGCTTTTTTAGTAATTGTATGTGTATTTATTGTTTGCCATTGCACCTCTTCTCTTTGCTTCTCCATTACTAAAACTATATCCCAGTTTGGTGGTATTCCAATGTATTTGAATGCTTGGGTCAGTACAGCCATTTATTTTGTTACTTTGATGTTAAATTTGGTATTTTAAAAGTATGGCAATGTTCATTTTTATACTTTATAATATTTTTTATATTTTTAGTGTAGAAGTGTAAAGTATATCTAGATTATTTTCTTATAGAAATTTCTTTACTTGGAGTTTGAACTTTTTACTGAGTAATTGTTCTTGCTTATCTTTGTGTAGGGGAAAATGCAGTGTTGCACTTCTGAATGAGACAGAATCTGTGCTGTCATACCTGGAGAAAGAGGTAATTGTGATTTCTGTTCAAGTAAATATTGGGATGGGTTTATTTTTCTTTTACAGCTGTATTTTTAATAAATGGACAAACAATTCTTTGAAGATCTTTTTTTGAATGATAGCTTAGGAAAATTATGTTGTTCAAAACACCGATTTTAAAATGTTATTGGATAAAAACTTAATTGACACTCTTTAATGTTAAGTTTATTATGAATATGTTTGAATTTAGAAAATAATTGATTTGGAGTCATTCAATGAGGCATCTTACAGAAGAAAAATATAGAGATGTTTTCCTGTAGCAAATGCTGAAGGGAGAATTCACATGATGCTTTTTTTTTCTTTTATTGGAAGTATCTCCTCACCTTCCTCTAGAGGTACTTAGGATGCTTAGCTTTACCAGAGAGGAAGAAATTTCTCCAAGAATTTGAAAGATAACTGTCTTGCAAAATGCCTTCAAAATAAACATATTTTTCTTTGGAATGTCTTAATATAACATCAGGAAGACAGTGTTTTCTAACTGAAATTAGCATGCCTTTATGTTTAAGTTTCTACACCAAAACCACTGATAATCAGTAAAAATATTTTTGAAAGCAAGACTTGGCCTATACTTACGTGACTGTACCACATTTGCCAATACTATTTTAGTGCCTGAAAAGGGTTTACACAGACAGTGTTTAATTTTTCTGAGACTAATTTATAATGGAAAGTCAGTATGGTAGAGATACTTATGAGTGGAAACATGTTAAATTCAGAAAGCAGTTAACATTAATTCTCTTCAAATCCATTGATATATTTTTGTGTATGAATCTTTTCATTATTGCTCTGTTCTGAAGAAAGTCCTATCAATGAGAGAAGTTTCAATTAGCTTTTAAAAGTACTCATGAAACATCTGTATTATGTAAAATAAAGATTTATGTACCAAATCTGTGTTCTGTCAAGTATGCAAATTTCCAAATGGGAGGTGTTACAAGTTTGCAAACCTAATTTTCAAAAATTTTATGCTGTTGCAAATGTGTCTTTTTTTTTAGGATACTTTTTTTTATTCATTGGTGTATGATCCATCATTGAAAACACTTTTAGCAGACAAGGGAGAAATCAGAGTGGGGCCTAGATATCAAGCAGATGTGCCAGACATGCTTGTGGAAGGTAAATATATGATCTTTGATTAGTGAAAAGAATAAAACTCCTCATATTGCATTATTGCTCATGCCGACTTTCTGAACTAAACTAATAGAGGCAGACCAAGTAGGTGTGAGAAAATTTATGAACACCAGTTGATATTATGGAAAAAGAAAAGATACTTGAATAGGTGTTAAAAAAATGTCCATTTCCAGTCTGTGCATAGGCATTCAGTATTTGTTTATTTAATTATATGGTTTGGTTAGTTATTTAATATAGGCTGCATTGAGAGAAGATGTTAAGGACCAACCCATTTTGTAAAACAATAACACTGTAGTAAAACAAGTGAAAAATACATTTCTTCTTTCCCTTTTTAAATGAACAATGCATAGAGAATTTATGTCTTTGTGTTTTCTTATTTTAAAATATTGTCTTTCTTTATAGGCTCTTATCTGTTTTGTAGCAGGATTGAAACAACTATTTCTAGCCTTGGCATAGCTTTAAAATCATGGATATTTTTAAAATTTTGTTTTATTTATTTATAATCTAGCACAACTACCTATGCTTTAGTCTTTTGCTACATGGAAACTATTATTTTAAACAAAATTTCAAGTAAAATATTTATTTAATATTTGGATGACATTTAAGAAGTATGAGTAGCTGTGTCTTGTTATATTTGCAATTGTATTTTCTCATTAAATTTAAAAAAAAAACGAAAAAAGTTTCCTCAGAAGTATCTAGATATAGATACTGTTTTCAAGAATCATGGTATTTATTCTTTAAAAAGAAAGGATTATGTGAGAAGAACATCACTTGCAGTAAGTCCAAGGAGTTCTGAATACCCCAGATATATATATTTGTAACCTTAAATGTTGTGTTTCCCATTCATCTTGATCTGCTTTTTTTTTTTGCTGCTATAAGTTTTATTTTGCACAAAACCCCCATTATTTCTAATTTCTACTGAGCTTATTTAATAAATGTATAAAACAAGAATAATTTGATTTCTTGGCTGCTGGCAAATTATTTTACAGTGAATGTTGTTTAATAGATCCACCTGCATTATTATTCTGACTTGTCTTTTAATAACCAGAAATAAACTCTAAGAAGTCACTTCCAGGTTTGTTTACAAGGTGTACAGACTTGTCTCAGAACAGGTTTATGAATAGATTATGATCCACTGCTATTCTTGCTGTAAAATGTACCTGCCATAGGGAAAAAATAGTCCTGTAGATGTTCATATGCTCAGGAGGAAAGCTTGCCAGAGGGCTAGTGTGAAAATGGCTGTCTCAACGTGTGTGAGAGGTAGCTGGGAAGTACTGATCTGATTCCCAAGCACCTGGTTGAACTGTAGGGTTTTCAGGATACGCAGGGGTTGTCTGCCAGGCAGGAAGTCTTTTCCTAAAGAATTCCTCTTAAATTACTAAAGACGGAGGCTAATTATGAAATAGTGAACATTACATATAACATAAATTTTTTCCTGTTCAAATTTTACTTACTTGATTTTTTTCTAAAGTTAAATTCCATATTCATTTGTACAAAAGTTATCAAGTTCTTCTGGAGCTTAACGTTCTGAGTTAATCCTTTATTTAGTTAACACGAGTAGATGATCTCTCTCTTATATCATGGAGATAGGATTTTATTGTGTTACTGTCTTCTTTTTCTCACACCCCACTAACCCCCAAAATGCAATGAGTGGTGCAGTCCTCTTGCTGCCTTTTGTAGGAAATAATAATCCTTCATGAGAAGCATGAAGCTGCCCACAAACCAAGGATCTTTGGTACATGCTGCACTTGAGCAGTTTAGTTGGATTAATCCACACTTTTTTCAAGTGGCTAGTGGAAAAAAAGAGTTTGATTTTGGGAGGATAAAAATACCTGAATTATGGTAGTTTGGACTGATTTTTTTCTAAATATTTCCATAGCCCTCTGACCTCCAAGGAAAAAAAAAAGATGATTCAGCTGTTGCTGTGTCTTTGTGTAAGCTGACAGCCTGGAAGTTAATCCATTCACTGTCAAGCCTTTTCTTTCATGAAAACAAATCTAAACAATGTTTAAAATTAATAGAATAGGATAGTTATATCCTATATATGGATGTGAAAATATGGATTCTGTGAAGATACTTAATCTTTATGAAAATTTTTCAGCCTGTATTGTCAAAAGTGTCTAGTGATCTATCTCTCGAAATTAATATGCTCTAATGTGTAACTCTTTAAAAGTCTAGAGCAGTCACCTGAAACTAAAAGAGAGAATTTAGACAACATCTTGTCAGTTTGGAAAAGTCAGATTTTATATCATCTAATAACAGTATTGTGAAATAAAATAAAAAGCATTGCTGAATTTGTTCATATATAAAAACTTGTTCTGTAACCTAAAGGAAGAATACCTTTCTGGAGGTGGTTGGTAGGCATATTTTATATTTACAGAAAATCCCCAAAAACATAAAAAAAAAAAAATAAAATTAGACAAATCAAAGATTCCGACACCATCAGTTGTTTTATTTTCCAAGTTACTGGCATATAAATCCAATTCAAGTGACCAAAGACAATTCAGATTAGCTTTCAGAAGACCAGTCATGACGTGGCAGAAAAGGAAAAGGATGTTCTATAAGCATGAAATTAATTTGTTGGAAATACACTGATGAATTCCAGTAGATGAAAAATTCAAGTTCTATCTGAATAGACTATGGTGTTTTTGTTTTGGGCTTTTTGGTGTTTGTTGGAGAACTATATGCATTTTTTGTAGAAATAGATTTTTTTTCCTTGCATTTTTGCATCCTTGAGTAAAAGGTACTGCAAAACCAGGTGTTTAGGTCAAACGTTGGATAATGCAGCATACCTGCTTCTCCCTGTCCCAGCGGTGTATTAGATAAATCTCTATTTCTCTTTAATTTTCAAAATGAAAAGATCATCTACTTTCAAAAGTCTAAAAGGTTTATTAAAATCAAGATGCATTATAAAGTATTCCAGATCCAACTGTTTTCTGTTTTTCCACTTTAAGATGCATTGAATCATAAATACTTTACACAATTGCAGTAAACAAATGTAAACAAAGTTTAAATTTGGTTGAAAATGCGTAAGCCTTGTAAATCTATGCCATTTTGTTTGTAATGGTGTAGCTAAATTGCTTAGAACACACATTTAGTCAAGACTGTAACTTTGGAGAAAGACCAGAGCAGATTTCTTTCCATGGTCTCTTCTGACTTTTGTTATCACCATTCTTGGGAGTAAAACTTGGGAGTAAAAGTTGTCAGATTTGAATGATGTTATGGTTGTGTGAAGTGTTCCGTCCCCCCAGTGCCAAGTGTTACAGTCTGTCTACACTCTAGCTGGAAGATTTGTATAGTCTTTTTAGTTGCTTTTAATATGCTGGAAGACAGGAGACTGTTTTACAGCATTGACTCAAATTATGGCTAGCAGGATACTGAAGGTCCTTTCTTTGTTTTAATAATGCGTTCTCCAGTGGCGTATTCTGTGGATGTAGCAGTTTATTTTCACATCTGTTTCCATCATGGGGTAACATTCTTCTCCTCTGTGCAAAGCAAGAATAAAAAGCTTTGTCTCTGAGAATCAAGAGCATGAATTTGGACAAGGACTATCTTGTTTCGGGCATCCCTACTCCACGGTAGAGGAGCCAGGTATCTGGTTCTCTGCATGTGATGGCCAGAAGCTGCTGTCTGGTGCACTCACTTACTGTATTTGATCGACAGCTAATAAAATACGTGGCTAGTAACTTCAGCAAACAAAACTAAAAACCCTGAACAAGCAAGAACAAAACCCTATACAGTGTGGGTATGGGCAAGTCACTATTATTACTGTTACTTGGTTACAAGACACTTTTATAAATTGTTCTGAATATGATCAAATTTTTGTAACCTATAACAGATTTTATTTAGTCATGTTTTGTGTACAGGGAGATTGCACCCAGGCAAACTAGTTTAGATGCCTGGTAGACTTTTATATAACATTGATTCTTACTTGTCTCACAGCTTTAAAATCCAAATGTTTTTAAATTCTGGCATTTCAACCAGTGTGTCTCAGGCAGTGGAACAACTGATGCAGTGACAGGTTGTTTTACATGGTTGGCTAAAAAGCAGAGAATGAGAGAGAGAAGTGCTAGCATGGCATTAGGGATATAGTTATTGAAGCAGGATAATGCTTAAGAATGGGAGAAACAGGAAAATTTCTTTGCTCTGTAGGAGTTCATCTAATGCATTTTTGTTTCTGTCACATTCCTGCACTGCTCTTTCTGCCTCATGCATGCCATCGCAGGCCTAACTGCAGCTGTCACACAATGTAAATTCACTTGCACAAAGTAAAATGCATGACAGCTTAGCTAAACAAATACAATTGGAGTCGTGTTGTAAATAGGGAAGCCAATTGTTTACAGTAATCTCATTGGCCAAATCAGTCATTTCTTAAGTAATGCTTACTTTTATTCATGCATGGTGTTGTGAATCAAGTGGAAAGGCTGCAACCAAGTCAAAAAAGGTCAATAATTGTTTTTCTGTCTGTCAAAGCTCTATTAAATCTTCTGAAACAAAGGATATTTTCTAAACAAATCTAACAAAAAATTTTGTCGTGACTGCATTCTGGGCTTAATATGTAAGTCTAGTGAAACTATCTGCAATAATTCTCTGGCAAAAAATATCCCAACCAAACAATTGTATTTTCAAGAAAATTATTACAACTTGGAATAACAATTTCTTATGATTTTTTTAAAAGTAATTTCTCAAAATAAATTTTCTTATGTTACATTTGATTTTGTGTACTAGTATCTGGTAGAACAGTGCGATGCCAGGCAATTTGACATGTTTAAGTGTTGAAATTAGCATTTTCAAGAAAACAGCCTAGCAGTGTAGGAAGGACCGTACTGAGTCAGACCATCAGCTGTTTATCCATGCAGGAGATCTTGTCACTTGTGGTTCCCTAGTTTTCTTTAAACTTGTTTAAAGCCTGTTAGAAATCCAATAGGCTGTTACATTGAGCTTCCTTATGTCCCTCTGTGATCTTTTTGCAGCACTTCAGGCATTATGTGAGGCAAGATTTTTCTTTGTAAAAGGCCTGTTGACTACTTTGTTGCAATTTTGACTAATTTGGCTCGTACAGCTGTGAGCCTTGACTTTGCTTCATTGCCCACATTTTTTGTTTATCTCCCATTCCCTCCTTCACACCCTAGGTGTAACACAACTGGGTTTGAGCTCATGTGTCTCTATTAGTAGCTGCTGTATTCCTGAGGTCCTGTAGAAATCTGGAGAGGATTCTTGTCCAAAGTCAAGTAACTTGTTATTCCTCATAGGGTATAATTGTTCTGTAACCTCTCCTACAAATGCTTCATTTTAAGGTATATCTTTTAGGTCTCTCATGATGCATGTGAACATCTCCACTTACGTCCGGTCATTACAAATGCCGAAAATTAATTTGCTTTCTCTTCCAACAGTTTGAATTTCTCTTACTTGCTTCCTTTTTAAATAGATCACATTGTCAAGGTCTTCGACTCTTTGGTAGTTTATAGACCTTTTGACTCTATTGATGGTCTGAGAAGACTTTAGTCATCTTAATGGCTTCTCAAATTTGGACGATGTTGTAGCAAATAGGAGGATAAAAGAAGAGTGACAAGAAAAATATTAACCACACATCTAATAATGTGTCTCAATCACAAGGACAGTTTTCTCCCTCTGTGATGTGAGATGTCCTTAATTTTTTTCTATCTGAAGTGAAAATTATAGCGTATGAAGGTACCCTTACTCATATATTTCATAAATATATGAAATTTATTTAGGTATGATGGAGCTGAGAGGAGCAGCTCTGTGGGAAAGGCCCTGCGGTGCTGGCAGACAGCGAGGGGATGTTAGCCAGCAGCGGGCTCTTGTGTTGTCCTGGGCAGCATCCCAGTGGCAGCTGCCCCCAACCACGGTTATCCGAGCAGGGGGAAGTGTCTGGTAAGAATGCTTACTGTGAGTTGATTGCCTGTGCGCAGCAGCTCCTTTCAGCTCATCCGGCTCTCCCCATCGTTAAGGATTCTGAGTGCACGGCAAATCAGGTAGAGCCAGATTTCACTGGGCAAAATGGAAGCATGTCAGAGAGGGAAATGGGATGATGGATGCAGGAAGAGTTAATGAGGAAAACTCACTGACTTGGGAAGTGAGTTTTCACTTTCCATGCAGAGCTGTATGGAAGGAGACAGGCAGCAAGACATTGACAAGTATGATGTGGAATGATTCGGTTTGAAGGTTTATCTGGAGAAGTGGCTGCTAGTCCTAATTGAGTGCTGCCACCAGCAATGCCAGACTGTTTGCATGTTCCTGTTTTAATGGCCTGGAGGGATGGTCTTAAGTCACATGCTAATGGTCCCCTCCTAGCTGCAGTCCTGTTCCCTGCCCAGCATTGCTTATCTCTTGCATCTGGGTTTAAAAGGAGACTCTAAGGAATTCTTTATGGAGCAGGGATCTGACACAATTGGGTTCTCTCTGGCCGTATAAAGCAATACAAAGAGTGTGAAGTGGGCAAGGAACAGGAGTACCCGCTACTCAGACATACAGAAGACGAATGAGAGTCTCTGAAATATAGGAAGAAGCAGCCTGTAGGAAAGATGTTCTGTTCAATGCTTTTTTTTTTCCTTCTTGTAAATAAAATTATGAGCTAAAAGCCGGAGTCCCTCTTGCACACCTGAAAATAACCAGTGAGTGCCTTTCTAGAAATAGTATTTGCTGTGCAGTAGATTTAATTTTTGAAGCCAAGACATTTTAGAATCAATGCAGTTCAAGTAACTGAGCACTTAATAGGAAGAAGGGGAGCAGGTGGACGAGTTTAAGAAAATTTTGGATGATGTACAGAGAAACTGTATTCAAAGTTTCTAAAATTTTTCTGTGTTGAACAAGAATAAATTAGTTACTTTAAGGATGGTTTCTAAAGTCTTCACTTGTTTTGTGCTTCTTACTGCAACTCAGTTGTAAGAGCATGTTTTTTTAATAAACCAGACATACCAAATGGAAACTATTAAACTCGGAGTTCAAGCCTTTTAATGTTTGGGAATACTGGAATTTCAGGATTTTATGTTTAAACATGGTTGCAAGTAAAGAGACAGATGAGAAACTCATCTGTAATTTGTTTGGATGTTTAATATAATGAAAGGTCAAGATGCTTAGACTTGGTGTATTGTATTTTCTGGTTCTAAAAATGCTTCCTGTATAACTAATTTTTTTTTTCATTTAATAAATGAAAAATATACCTTAGAATAGTGCAACTCAACTGTAATCTCACGAGGAGGGATCTGTTCTGTTACCTCGTGGTACATAATGCTCCCATTTATTATATGAACCACTGCTGAATTTGAAAATCGCTCATAAAGCCAGAGGCCTGCAGCAGTAATTTGAACAGTGCATCTGATTCTCTTGTCAAAAGTCTGTGTGCTGGATTATTTCTGTTAGTGTTGATGTAGTTGCCATGATTTAATTCTGTTGTGAGAAGATAATAATCAGTCCCTTTTAAAAGCCGTTGATATGAAATATTTTTAGAAGGTTCTGTATTCAAATATTTCAGTTAAAAATTGGACAGGCAGATACTCTGAAGACAGATTATGTGTGTCTGTGAGAAATATCTGACAGGATAAACAAATACTGGGTCTTCGTGTCCTATCGATTTCCAGAAAATATGGTCTGTAATTTGTGCTAAGTGATCACTTTTTTGACAGTTCCTTATGTGAACTGGATGCGTTAATACAATAGGTCGTTCTTAGATAATAAAATTCAGAAAAGATTGCCTCTTTTGCTCCTGAGTTCAATGTTTCGCAAATATTATCTGTCTAACCTTTTGTATTTAACTGGCTTTAAAAAATCATGAGGGCTGATGATTTTGAGGCCATGTTAGTGTTTCTTTTGTGAGTGAAACAAATTGCCATTACTAGAATAAGTTAGTGGATTTATTTCTCAGGTATGATCAGAGGAAGAGCTGCTTTTCTTGTGCATGCACAGAAGGTGACAGCAGCAGCACCTTAAGGCTCTTCAATGAGCAGTATGTGAGGGAAAGATTTTCGTGGAAAAAGCTGTCAACCATAAAGTTATTTTTGGATGGAATTAAGGAACTAGTGTGTCTACTCACTTTCTTACCTCCCTTGTTCTACATACAGCAATTTGGGAGTTCACAGTCAGTATCTAAAACCAGGTTTCCTGTCAATTCAAGATGACCTCACTGGGATCCAGGGAGCAGAAAGCAAAGCTTAAAGTCTGAAATAAAAAGTACCTTTAGGGGCAAGTACAAAAGGAGATGGTTATGCCTAACTCAGATTTGCTTCTAGATGCCTTGGAACCTTGTAGAAATTGATTTCACCAAGTTCAGTGTGAAATGCATTGAAATTTTATATTTGACAGAAAATCTGGTAAATTAGCAGCAAAATAAATGATAACTTCAAAATATTGGTTAGAAAATGCCAGAAGTAGAACAATCTTTGTTCAATGTAAGATGGTGGCTTTCTATTTAAATGGATTTTTCAGAAGGAATGCATGGAACAAAGATGTAACAAGCAGATTTAGGAGGTCCTGTTTGTGGAAGCGGCAATAGAACACCAGACATAACAGGTGTGATGGTGCTAACCCACTAAGACTTACCTTTATGGTCAGAATAGAAGGAGTTGCCGAGACTTCATCTCAGCTGAAAATGGATATCTGAAATAGATCAGATATTTAGATGAGATGAATCTCAACAAATAACGAAATTCCTGGTTATATATTCTCAAATATATTTTGTTCTCAAATAGGTTTTCTGTTGGTTGCATTTTTGACTTTGAGTTAACATGAAATTTTTTCTATAATACCTTCTAAAAGTAAGAGCTGTTTCTTGAGGGTTAGTCAATTTAAACATGGTAGTCCTTTGTCAGATTTGAATTTTTTTTTTGTTATTAAACTTATACAGTAAATTTTGCGTAATTAAGTGTCAAATGCTTGATCGTCACAAACAGTAAAATATACTTTACAATGTTGTTCCTGTCAAATTTTAATAGGATTATAATTTCCTTTACATCAGTTTTGCCAATCTCGCTCCTAGGGAGCTGAGTTTGTGATTTTTGTGCTGGGCAATTAAAAGCATGTTTATAGAATTTAATCAGTTTTACTAGAAATTAAACAAAACACATGTAAATGGCCTCTTGATATGTGTTTTCAGTAAAGACTTTGCTTCTGCCTAATCATGCATTTGAAAGGAAAATCTGTAGTTTAAGGCTGTGGCCACATGTACTAGAGAAGCTCAGTTAGGTGTTTGAAGCTTTGCATTATAAACTATAGTGTTTTATAAAGGGTTTTCAGTGACGTTATTTAAAAATACTTGTCGTCTGGTACAATTTGTTAAGGTATTAAATGCATGTGTACTGTTGACAAAAAGACCAAATATGGTCATGGAAATTTCGGAGTTTCAGTTCTCAGATCATTCACTACTTCGATGTTAAGAGTCAAGTGCTTAAGCTAGAAGAATTGGAAATTGTGCTGTTTTTCAATTAGATTTTATAAAAGCTATTCTGCAGTTGAGGTGAGTTATGCAGGTTGTTCTGCCTGGGGATAGTTGGAGTGGGTTTTTTCTGTTGTTGTTTGGTTTCTTGTTGGTTGGTTGTGGTTTTTTTATCCCAGCCCTGAACAGTAAAGGCATGTCTGCCTTTCTCAAGTTTGATTTATTCTTGAGGTGAAGTCAGTCGAAGTTTCAGTCTTCATTAGAAAAGAGCCATACCATGCTATCTTTAGCTCCTTGAGGAGACTTGGGCTTCTGTTATCAGTGTTCTGTTTGTCGTGTGAACGTCCTATTTTTCTACAACTTGAAGGAAATGGTCAAAGTAGCCGTCTTATTTTGGCCCTCTGGTTGCAGTGCAGCATGGATGGTCTGTGCTGCATTGTTGGTGTGCAAGGTTGTGCATGATAGCCGTCATAAAGATTTTGTTGTTAATAATAGCTGTAGAGCCTTGGCTGAGATTGTTCAAGTACTAAATGAGTTCTGTCAGGTAGTCAGTCTTACGAAGGATACAGTTATTTATTGTGTGCTGTGTATGTGCTTATTATCCCCGGGAGCACTCAAATCACTTTTCAAGCAGCAGCGTCTTAGTTGCTGGTATTTTCTACCTCACTAACTTCACCTGAAAGGACTTATTGTCAGTTCAAATTTTTGTTTCTTTGCTGTTTTACTGCAAGTGTCATTTTTCTTCTAAGTTTATTCTGTGGAAGATGAAAAACAAATAGCAGATGCAGATGAAATACGGTTTTTTACATTTGAATGAGTCAAAATACATTTTGTCCTGAACAAAAAGTTCTTCTCTAAATTGTTTTGTTTACATATTCACATTAAAAGTCTTATTTCTCTTTAGAATACTTATGTCACAGGGAATTTGGATATTTTTAACACTGTTTTTTAAAAACCAAACCAACTCAAAACTGCAGGACCGCAGATTTAATTTTAATTTAGGCAGGGGGTTCGTTTTGGTTTTTTTGTGTTTTGTTTTGGGTTTTTTGTTTGTTTTTTGTTGGATTTTTTTTTTTTTTTTGAGAATACAATGTCTCTGCATTGTGGTATCCCTTTTTCAAAAGCAAGTATTTTAAATACTATTAATATTCATATATAGTACAATACTGTTATTATTTGCGCTCAGAATCATTTTCACTATGATTTCCTGAAAACTCTTATTACCTCATGTGTTGTTATTTCAGGAATTTCAGAAGAACTGAAAACAGTTCTGCAGGGTCTGAGAAAGAGGCAGCCTCATTTGTTCCTTCCTTCCAGCACTGAGCATTTCCATAAGCCAGCCATTCATGATGCAGCATTATGTAGAAGTTGGTCATTAATGCGTGGTTACAGTTCAGTTTATTCTGAGCTCGAGTGTAATTCTTTCTGCTAATTTCTAGGAATTTAGAACACCATGATTTAAAGCTCTTTTGAGTGTTTTGTGAGCTCTTATCTTTTGATCATCAGTGATTAAATTATAAGTACTGTAAAGCTGAACACTGAGAGAACTTTAGGTCATAGGAGGCAGTTCTATTTCAAAAGGGATTTTTCAAGTGAAGAATGATTAAATGTTTTTTATAAACTCAAGCTCTAGAGGATAGGTGGCAATTGGACTATGCATATTTTATTTGCTCTAAAAATGCCCAATAGCAGTTTATATGCTTGTAGACAAGTAATAGGCCTTTCTCGCATGATATCTTTCATTTGTAGTCTCCATATATAGCCTGTTTTTCATTTCTAGTTTATACATGTCTTACATTCATAAATTTTTACCATGAGATTTGTGTAAACATATAACTCCTTATCTGAATAATTGAAATCTGAATATACCTCTGTCAGGCAACCTAAGGCAGAGGGGAGATTGTTTTGAAATTGAAAGGTAAACAAATAATTTTTCTTTTGCCTACACTTCTCATCTAAGCTTTCTCATGTTACTGTGATCAGAAAAGTTATTTGCACATAATTCCGTTATATTTTTTGAAGAGTTAAGTGTAAATTTTTGAGCTTTTCTTCCGGATTATTTTTTATTATCTGTACTGGTGAGAATTGCAAATGATTAAAAAAAATTAAATAAAAATGAGTAATAAGAATTTTATGCAGGATGAATATGCTGACAGTTTTAGTGAGAAACTAATGTACTTTTCAGCCAAGGAGAAAGATCAGATTTTACATTAGACAGACAGGCTTAATGTCGGGAACTTTGTTCATACACAGTACAAGAAAATTCATTGTGAGTCTGTTTTAACCCTCTGCAAGTTAGAGAAAATGTTGGCAGACTGTGTAAGTAGCAGCATGAGAATGTGGCTCATGAACTGAAACCTCATTTTCACTGACTAATTGCCTATTTTTACAGTAATGGTACACAAACAGCACATGAAACTATGTTCAAAAAACCATTTAGGATTACCTGAAGATAGGATACTCCCGAAGAATTCTGGCAACAACCTGCTAAATGCTTTACCTGCTAAATCTGAACCCATATATAAGTGAAAGAAATTTAATGAAATTTCTGAACTCATGCTGAACTCATCTAGGGGAGGATAAGAACCAAAAAGTACCTCTCTTCCACATCCTTGCAATGTTAGCTAAGTGATATTCCTGTTTCACCAGCACAAAAACAGACACACACAGAGATGAAGACACTGAATTGGCTTCCTAACTATGTGCTAAGTGTTAGGAATATGAGCCTCTACAAATGCCTTCATATTATCTGCTTAGATGTCTGGTGAGTCTGAGGAATTACTCATCAAAACTGGCTGATTTCAGGAGGTTGTATGAATCATGAATTTGGTTACTAGGAGGAACTCTGTGGCTGAAACTCGTGGTCTGGTGTCCAGTTCTGTCCATAGATACATCTGCTGCCTAACCATGAGCAAAACCCCACAGCTGCAGGTCTTCTGTCCCATGGAATTGAGAATCCAGCAGCTGGTACCTCTGTTTTGCATATGCTGAAAGGTGGATCCTTTCAGAAAGCTGAATGTGGTGTTTAGTTTGCATGTTTGGATTGAGTTGACAGCTAAATTACTTTTTGAGAAGGAGAGTAAGAAGGTATCCGGAAAAATAGTGCAGATCACGTGGTATACAAAACCAAGACTTTATACATCACAAGTGTCTTTAAAATCAGAAACCTCATCAACTATTTGTCATTAGAAGTGGAATTTATATTGTTTTATTGAAAACCATTTTTAAAATAAAACCTAACTTGTAGATTCAGATTTCAGTCTCTTAATAGCATATGATATTGCAGTATTGTTATGTGCTTATTAAATTCAAAGAATTTCACTCCAAGAAGCTGTTTGTAGTTTATATTGCAAGTTATTTTCTTTTAGTTGGATACCAGAAGAACATAGAGTCATGCTGAATCTGATATCTTTGGGGTATTTATCTGCAAGAAGTGAAATCTAAAAGACTAAGTAGATCTTTAATTTCTTGTACCTCATCTTAAATGCATTTGGTTTACTTTTCTTTTGTGAAGTTTTTCTTCTGTTTTTCATTTTGAGGTGCATGTCATGCTTTCATTTGTTTAAAATTATTAACTGAAATACAAAACTTTTTAACCCCTTTTTTAGAGAAAAAGTAACTTATGTTTTTATTAGAAGAGAGCCATGAGAAATAAGGAATTGAATGATTGATGAAGAGTAAATCAGACCTATTTCTGACCATCTACTAATGTTTTCCAATAAAATTATTACAGCCAGGATTAGACTGGCTATAATAAAATTATAAGCAGTGATTAGAATAAGTTGGATATACTGATATGTCGTACCAGCTATTCAAAAAGATTGCCTGGTACTTCTCAGAAGCCGGTGGTAAGGGAAGGTGACACTTTTGAAACGGAACTTCTCAAATGCACTGAAAATGTTGAAAGTAGAACTCCCCCATTGATTTGTGACCTCGGTTTTGCAATATAATAAATTAATACTATGACAACTTTATCATCTGTTCAGTTTGAATGTCTTATACTTTGACATCAAATTCAACAATGCAGAAGAGAAATGTTGATGTGCTAACAGAAAAATTGCATCTTAGTTTGAAAGTGGTTTTCTACATTAAAAATCCTATAGGATGTGGTACAGGCATGATCTGCTAAGGATTGACAGCTCAAGGAAAACACAGAGGGTTTATAATTATTATTGTGAAAGACCTTTTATGTGATACTCCTATATTGATGCTTTCAGCACAGGCAAAGGAAGTTAACAAAATACTTATTCCTGAAATGAGCTTTTCAAAGATGTCTACAGCACTGCTTGACTGCCTCCATGGTTTGGTCTGTTTAGGTTACTTTCCCTCTTTAAGTGATTATATCCTGCCATGTAAGTGGAAAATTGGGAATTAAGTAGCTTTTTAAAGTGCAGTTTGGCAGACTCCACTTATTTTCTGGAAACCTCTGTCTACCATTGTTGCAGTGATATTTAATATTGCAATCATTATATGTGTTTACATTATTTTGGTGTAGATATTCCATTGCTTATATCCTATTTATGTCTACTGCCATTACAAAATACTGCTTGGCAATATTTCAGATTCACCTTTATCAAGAGTTACAACACTTTATGGTAGCAATTGCTTAATTACCTCTAACTGAAGTAAGAATTGTAGTATTGCAATTTTTTTGTTCTTTTTGCAAGCTTGATTCGGGAGAGTGACATGCTTTGATTGAATCCTGGTGCTATGTTTATATGATTTCTCTTTGTGAGAAGTATAATCTACTTGAGTGTTGTTATGATCTCCAGAATATGTCCTGAAACAGTTAACTAACATTAAAGATATTTAAAAACTATATATTAACAGATTGAAATGAAGTGCTCAGAGAATATTTATAAAATGTAGAACATCACCCACAATGTGTCTGTCACAGATGGAAGAAATGAATATATTGACAGGTGTGCAATCGATAGAATAAGTTGATAGACCTAAAATCCTGTCCAAGATGCCAGAAATTAACAGTTTGTCTCCAGTACTGGATGTGAATTAGCTTGAACAGAAGCTGAAGTCCCATTAGGCAGCCAATCCTTTGTTGCCTGTGTATTGGAAGAAAGTAATTTACTGTGTTTTTCTGAGAATATGTGACTGTGAAATTTGTTCCTGAAGCATTAGCCCGACAGCATGGTGCAGTTCTAGCTTGTGTGTTTGCTAGGGATAAATATGTACCACATTTTAATTTCTTTCCAGAATCAATGTGCTAGAGAATTCACCATATATAATATGATTTCAGAAGAGCCAGTGCTTGGTTTGCAGTCTGCTTCCAGACTCTTAAGTGTACAGGTTATTTCGTGTCTTGATGAGACTGTGCGTGTTTAGACTGGTTGTTTTCATTAAGTTATAAGAAATAGCACAGACTAAAGTGATCTTCTGTGTGATCAGAGAGGTACCCACACAGCCTAGCTTTTCAAAGGGAGTGGAATGGCTGTATCTGACAACAGGTTTTTATTCTTGTAGTAGCTTGTAAAAGTCACAGACAAGTACTGGCAACCAGATAACCATTAGTGGTTTTCACATGTTTGCTGAGGGAAGAACACCCTCCTGTTCTAAAACAGCAGGGAAAGACAATGGTTCTGACTTTACTGTTGTCATCTCTCATGGCCACAAGTGTGTTGGCTCCACCTCACTGGGAAATCTTCTCATACTGGTAGAATATGTGGTGCTTCCTCCACCAGCCTCTGAAATGTTTCTTATTTTACGGGAGAAATTATTTATGTAGTAGTCAAGACAACATCAAGGCTTTCTTACGAATGTGAATCCTTGTACCAAATTCACACTTCTCTGTTCTTCCATGCAGTACAAATGTCATACTCTTGTAACAATGAATATAGGGCAAATTACATTTTGGAAACCACCCCCATTGTTACAGCCGTGTCCGTGTACACAAATTGTTCTGTTCAGCCAAATGAAGATGGGAAATGTTGATGTAGTATGTAGTAACTTTCTTGTGGTTCAGCCTTACATATTTGTTTATAAGAGGATAGAACTCGTTAATGTACTCAGAAATTTTAATAGTATGATTTACATTAACAATATAGATAATGTAGTGGCTGAAGAGGTAAAAAAATGCCTAAATATAGTAGACAGCACTTTTGCATAATGATTTATTTTTTGGGGGCATAGAATACAAATTGGATAGAATTTAATCACTAAAGCTGGTTAAGTGTAAAATTAATTTTAATGTGGCTTAAGAGTAACTTTGATACAGTAGACAAGCAATTTAAAGAAACCACTGGTTACTTAGGGTATGGTTTCAAGTGTATAATAACGTTGCATTAAGGTTCATTGATGTTATGCTTCCTAACAATGTCTCCTTAAATTGAAATGCTAATGTTAAAGGAAGATATCTATTTTGTTGATGTTGCATTATGGAATTGAAACGGGTAACTGCTGATTGTTATGTACTCTGTGTGTGTGTGTATGTGTATATGTTTAAAAATGTACAGTGTCTCTTTTAAACATAATGCAAGAACTACGCAAAGGAAAACATTGTGAGTAATAAGTGTTTTGTCCCATCTACCTTTTGACAGGAGAATTAGATGACAGAGAACAGGCAAAGCTGGAAGTCAAAGTATGGGATCCAGATAGCCCCCTTACTGACCGTCAGATTGACCAGTTTTTAGTTGTAGCACGGTAAGATTGAAACCCTCTAATTAAAAAATCCTTTTTCTTTTCCTACTGAGTGTTTATTCCCCTATATCGTGTTACTCATCCTATTTGCCATTTTGTGAGCCCTTCTCTTTCCCGCCGTTAGCTAAAAGAGAAAATCAGACCATGACTCTTTGTATATTTATTGAAGCTACCAATACAGGAGAGAGAAAAAGAGAGAGAGTTTTGGAATAATGCTACACTCCTTGTATCTCAGGTTATAGTCGAATTTGATACTTTGGATGTTGATGTCAGTTTGCTTTCCCCTCAGAGTAAATGATTTCAGTGCTAATAATAATTCAGTCTTGTGTTACAGTACTTAGAACTTCATGGTGTAAAATAGAAGTTAAAGAGTAGAAATAAAGAAAATGTTAACAAATTAAATGAGTACAGAACTTTCCACGTATGCATGTAAGATGAATAATATCCAGTGCAATTATTTTGGATGAATGTTGAAATAAAGTATGAAGTCATGTATTTCATTAGTGAAAAAAATAAGGTCAGTTCAATTTTACAAATTACCATGATTATGCAGGTTTATGAAAAGAACATCAAAGTGCTTTGAATTAATAAATACCTTTAAAAATTATTTCTCTACTTAAAAAAAAAAAGCCTTCAAAAATTTGTAGGTTTCTTACTGAAGGAGAATTCTATCTTCATAGGACACAGCAGGTTTTACCTGTCCTCTAATTCGTACTTACAAAGGTACTGTACTAATGATAACAGAAAACACAGTTCACATATTGGTTTTATCCTGAATAAATCCATCTCCTGTATTTTCTGTAACCTGCTTGCAGAATGTAATCTCAAATCTTCTTATGCAAATAATCCTTTTACATGGTTACTAGATTTTGTATTTTTTTCTTTCTCCCTTTTGAACAAAACATTTTAGGAAGGAAAAAAGAAAAAAAGTTGCTCTATATTTTCCAGCTTATGTGTATGGTGGTATGAGATGCTGATTTACTTGTTTACAGTTCAGGTGCTGATTCACTTGTTTTTTGCTTACTGTCCCCACTTGGAATGTTGTGTCCCTTCTATGTAGTACTAAAACTTTTTTTTTTAATTTTGCCTCCCTTTGCTGGATTTACAAGCAAGACAGAGGGGTTTAGGTGCTAACAGGTGTTCAGAAGGTTACAGGGTCTGGTAGATGTTCCATAGAAACCAGGAATCTGAACTACTTTTTCACCAGCAATATAATACCTGGAGATGTATGGCCAGACTATTATGGTGTGCCGTAAAAAAACATTTGCATGAAGATTATGAATTTTGGAAGAGTTCATTCAATGCTTTAAAATTCCTCTGCTTGCTGTTTTTCAGCCACTCTGGGGAGCTGAAGTAGTATTCTGTAGAGCCAAAAATGTTCCCAGGGGAGTGTAGCAGTAAGCAGCCTGCTGGGAAGTAACAGAGAATAGTTAAATACATAAAGAAGAATATACTTTTCTCTTCCTGTTTTTTGAGACATCCTTTGCAATGCTGTGCCCTGACCAAGACTGATTTTTTTTTTTAAAGTTGATACATTTCTGTAAAGATGGCTTCTGTTTTGGTGGATCGTGGCTGATTATTGTAACTATTCAAGGTCTTGTGGTCAGTGAATGGCCATCTGGGATCAGGTGTTCCCCAGGTGCAACTCGGTGGATGTTCTTGCACAGAACTCCATTCATCTTTGGAAGCTGCTTTTCGACTGACAGAAACTGTTTCCAAGCCCCTATATACTTGTATTCCCAGGATGCACTAAGTGGCTTCTGAGACAGATTTTCATCAATTTCTAGAAAAATAGTTCTGTGATGATTGGGTGGCAGCTTTCAATTCATTAGGTTGTGTGCTTGCAGGATTTGTATTGAACCATTATATAGCACCATTAAAAGCTCCTTGAGTAACAGTGGAGAGCTGATAATGTGATCTGGTGAACAGTGCTTACAGACAGCTCTGCTGTGGCCTTACTGCAGTTCACTAGGCATTGGCTGTGCCTGCTGGATTTCCAGTTGGAATGGTCTTTCTCTGGTTACATTTAGTTCTTCAAATTTGAGAATATGACAAGAATAATTTTTTCCTAAATACCTTCCCAGGTGTGATTTTCGTTAAGTATGTGTATGCTATTGTGTTTGACATTTTAAAGGCATTTTCAAGTGATCCTTTTTAGATGCTGCATCGAAGGAATTGAGTATTTCTTCTAATTTTTTTTTGGTCTGATCTGGTTGAAAGAAGACTTGCTTTTGTCCTTAAATGCTTTAGCTTTTTCAATCACACAAGCAGCTTTGTTGCTTTATAGAAGGTGTTTAAATACTCATTTTATTTGTGTTGCCCATTTACAAGTATATTTATAT
Organism: Oreocharis arfaki; assembly: GCA_013398015.1. Taxonomy (NCBI): domain Eukaryota; kingdom Metazoa; phylum Chordata; class Aves; order Passeriformes; family Paramythiidae; genus Oreocharis; species Oreocharis arfaki. The sequence goes on along the minus strand of VZRR01001221.1, from coordinate 1,032,569 downwards.
TTTACCTTGGGCACATAGCTTTCCCAGTCTTACAAGTTTTGTTTACTGTCTCAGAAATGAGAGGCCTTTTTTTCTAGATGTATATGCCTGGTCAGTCTGGGCCTTTCACTAAGCTCTTGTATTTAATAATTTCCTGGATAGAAAGGTAGAAGAATATGCCTATCCTCTGCAGAAATTAGAGGTAACAGTGCCAAAAAAATAGTGGAGATTTGGAAAAAAGTGGAAGTATCCATAATCTTGGCCTTCCCAAACAGTCTTGCTTGCCATACATATCTTGAAAGTACCTTATTACTGCTACTGGAGCATAATTTGATTAAGGGCTCTTGCTTAAACTAGTAACTTAGGAAAAGCTTGAGGCATCAGACTAATTGGGATTTGAGTTGTCTTTTGGGTAATGTTTGTGCTGTGGCAATGAAAAGTCCAACAGCATTTCTACTCCATTCAAGGATACACCTTCATCAACCAGTTTTGCTTCTGTCCTATGTATTGGCCATGTTTCTTCTGTGTCTACCAGCTTGAAAGGACAGGAGTTTGAGAAACTGCGACAGCTGTTAGGTCTGTCCACATCAGCCAGTAGTTCAGTACAGTAGAAATGGATTTGTAGAATTGAAATGTTTGGTGCTGAGGGCCCAGTGTCCACCCTGCACATTTTGAGCAATTTTGGTTTTAGTCATAACTCTAATCAGGCCCTGTGGGTTAAATATCTATGAGTATGTGGGACTACTTGTGACAGAAACCCAGTTTGTATGCTGTGAGATACTTTTTGTTGTTGGTTGAAATGCAGTAGATAAAAAAGCTGGGGACAGGGGCTTTGAAACTCCGTTCCTGATCTGACCTGATATAGATACATCCCGTTTCCTCCAGTCATCAGTCTCTTGTCATTTCTGATATACAAGGAGTACTTCATGTCATTGCCAGATCTTAAGTTCTTTTTCTAATTCTGTCCCAAGTTGCATAGTGTTAGGAAATAAAAGCTTTCCTATTGTCTGTGTAACATAATAGTCATGTTTTCTTTTATTTGTTTGTCAGAGTCAGAAATTATCCTGCCCAGTCTCAAATGCAGTAGGAGGTGTGAGCTGTGGTCTGGACAGATGCTGAAAGCTCAAGAAATGACCCTTTTTTTTTTTTTTTTTTTCCTAAATTTTCTTTCGGTCTTCTAATTTGGTCTATAATCCATTACATGATACATTTTTGGTACGTTCTAGTTCTGTTTATGTGCTTTATGATTTAGTGAAACCATTAAGAACGTGATTCTTTTATTCTGCTTCATCTAACTACATTATCAACAGAGTCTTCCGGAAGGAATATACCACTAAATGAAGCTGTTTTACAGACATTTGTGGTCCCAGCTTATTTCCAACTAAACCGGAGTTTTGAAATCTAATTAAAAGAGCCTTGAAGCATTCCACCTCTACCTTAAAATCTTGTACTTTGATTTCTATGACATTAAAATGGCTTTACCTACCCCTATCTGACATATTTCTCTTTATTTGAACGCCTGCTTATTTTTTGATGTAAAATCATAGAAGAATGGAAATTTACTTGTTAGTCATGTTAAATTAGAGCTTGATCCTTCCTATATTGTTCCCGCTTTTCCATTTGCTCTAGGACAGAGATTATATTAATTTTCTGTTGATTACTATTGATTTAGTTATAAGCAGTCACTGTATGTTGGTATATTTGGAGATGTTCTATTATTGTTACATTAATTTATCTTACAGTAAGGAAGGGAGCAGCTTCAACTGACAAGGTGTCTTTCATTATATGGAGGAAAATAATACACTCATTAACTGAGAACAATAAGTAAAAACATTTACAGGTGTGATCAAACAGTAATGCTCTGTTCTTGTGAAATAATTCATTGTAGTCAGTGGCAGTAGACAAGACTCCTAAAGCTCATAAATGAAAATAAATACATAAAAGACATCAGTTTGAAGGCTTCAGTATTACTATGCTTCTGGATTCTCTGGAGGTGGTGAGAAGTAAAAGGAATTGAAGTTCATTAAAGAGGTAATTAAATTTAATGGCAGAAGTGCAACATAAAATTATGCAGCAAAAATGGTGAAAAATCTTGATGCCAGTGCTGCGCTCACAAAACTTGATGTTTGCTAGCAAGGTGAATTATAGCATCTAATGGTAGGCATATGGTTTGGCAATAAAAAGGAAAAATATATTCACATCAAATTTACTAGACATATAAAAAATTCAATGTTTCTGCCTGTCTGTCATGCCTGGCTAGTATATATTTATTCCTTTGTGCATTTTGTATTACTGTACTTCTTGACCCAAATTCATTTGAAAAGAACTAATTCAGGCTTGGAGCTGAATTTCTTTTTGTGTCGGGTTTTTTATATGAACTTTGATCTATTGCAGTATAAAGAATAAATTTCCATAGCAGAGTTTTCATGGACCTGCTTTTAGGGGGCTGTACATCTCCTCCTCTGTGACTGTGGAATTGCAGGATGGCATACAGATGATGCCTTAACATCCTGTGAATTAAACTACTTTTATCTATCAGATTCTGTTTCTGTTGAATAAGAAAGATTTCGCATATGTTTCATTTCTATTCATATAGTAATGAAAGTGAAGGTTGGTTGTAGCACACACTTTTATATATCGTGCCACGCTTACTCTGAGAGTCTTTCAGCAAAAGAATAGTGGCAGGTGACTTTTCATGTTTATCATGTAATCTCTCTTTGTTCTGTAAATACCTGAAGTGATAATAATGAACCATAGCACTGTACAGGCAGTTGTTTAGAAATGCAAAGAAAATGTCTTTTGTAACAGCGTCATTTTACTTTGAATGTCTTCTGCAGGTCAGATTTTGCAAAATTGAGTAGTGAAAATCTCGGGTGTATTTTCAGTTTTAAATTAATGTTTTGTTGCTTACATGTGTCTTCACTGAAGATGCATTTTTTTTTTCTTTTTTCCAATATTTTAAGTATCACTATGTTTTCTTAAAGAACAGGCAGACATTAATTTGCAGAGCAGTCTCAAAGGTCATCTTTTAGGAGTGTTTCCAGTCTACAGTGAAGAGGAACATTGGAGTAAAAAGAAAGAAAACAAAAAGCTTTCCTAATATGTAGAAAACCATCAAAGATCACTTAATTGTTTCTCTCAAAAATACTAGCTCAGGGGTGAGGCAAAGGTCTCATTCACTAGTTTGCAAGTATCTGCAGAGAATTGTGGGTTTGCAGATTCGTGTATGCACAGGTGTGGTTCACTTCCAACAGCTTTGTCCAGAGTATACCCACTACTTGTCTGGTATCACTGAAACAGGCAAACAGTGTAGAAAAGTGAACAGTTTTGAAATAAACATCTTCAAATTGAGAAGGATATATGTCTCAGCTGGATTTTCAAGCGTATGGGGTAGAAGAAAACTGAGAGTTACTGGCCTGGATCCAGAACTTTCTGGATCTGATTTGATGCCAGACTGCTGTCACTGCTGGGAGAAGCAGAGGCTATTTTTAACCTGATGTATAATTGTAGTGGTTTTTCGGTAAATAACCGATTTTCTTTGAGAAGCCTTGTAGTGATTTTCTTCGGTAAATAACAGTCCTTTTCAGAAGTTACTGATGTGCCACTGAAACTTTGGAAGCTTGTTAGGACAGTCTCTTGTGTTTGCTGCTTCTTAATTTCATTGGCAACCAGTAATAATCGTACACAAAAATTTGAACAATTATTTCCTTCAATGTCTTAGATTTGAGCTATAAGAAATTTGGAGCAATGCATTTTCTGTGTTCAAAATCTAATCTGGAATTTTACTTAAATGTAGGGCCTACAGGCACAGCAACTGCAGCAATCTCGCCCAAGTTTTTTGGACACGGACCTTGTCGAGTTTTGCTGAATTTGTGGATTTATTCCATAATCGTAGATCCTGGCACTGGGCTATATCCATTTGTTTTGTTTGTATGGTTGTCAGGTGCAATCTGTTATAAATCCTTGAGAGAACGTTCTTGGTTCTGCTCTTTAAGATAATTAAACCAAGGAAAACCTAATTAAGGTAACACTGGATCATTTGGTCTAACCCTTAAAGCTCTTACAGCTGCTTGCTGATGCAGGCTGTGCGGAGAGTGATCTCCCTGCTGATAATACCAATTGTTTGTCTTGTCCGTCTCTCTGCCACCTGTGTAATTCACTGTCTGTGTGACTTTTGGCTTTAGCTTATTTTGGACAATGTGGGGAGTGTTGGTTTCTGTTTGAAGTCTAAGTATTTTAATTAAATGTTGAATAATTAGTAAGTAGTTTGCCGAGCACAGTTTTTTGTGTTGTCGGTTTATTGTCGTTATTATTAAATTAAATATAATTCCAGTTAACTATTTACAGTTATTCTTTGAATTCTATAAGCTTAACAAGACATTAATATTGAGAGTTTGTAAAGAAAGATGAGTGGTTAGGATGTGTTTAGCTTGTGCTGGCTTAATACTGAGTTTCATTTTAGATAGGTGAAGACAGTAGTGTGTCTTCTGCAAATGGCCTTGGTTAGTTATTTATTTTTTTCCTTTTCTAAAGCAATTCTTGAATGGTGGAATTAGAAAAAAATCATGCAAGGGTAAATGACAAATGTAATTTTTGACCTTTGTGTCAATATGTTCCTCATATCTGTATTTTTAATTGAAAAACATAAAAATTAAGGTATTTTAGTGATTTCTAAAATTAGTATTGAATTTGAATATGAATTGCATAGCTAGATTATACAGAACACTGTGTATCACTGTTTAGTTTTGAACCTAGTTACTATTTAACAGCCAAATGCTCTAGAATTCCTATACTTATTTGCAAATTCACTGTTTTTCACAAGTTTCGAGGGAAGGGAGAACTGGAAGTTACTTTGATTTCAAGAGAGCCACTGACATGCACACACCTCGCACCTCCACACCCCCGTTTTGTGTCCTGTACCATCCCCATCCCCTGCCCTGTCCCCACTGACACCCCAAATGGTATACTGCCTGCATTGTATCATATATTATTTATTTGTTTTGTTCTTATTGTTATTATCATATTCATTCCATTATATTTTATGCTGTTTTTATTATTATCTTTTTATTCTGTTGTTTTTATTATTTTATTTTGTTTTTATGTGTTATGTTTATTATTAATTTGTTTTGCACTCATATACTCCAAACTCCCACACAACATTCTTCTGACAGCTGCAATCCTTTCCTACTCAGTACAGCACTGGAAGCAATGTCCACTGGTGCATCAGTTCTTACCTCTTTATCACTTATTCAGAACAAACCTAACTTTATATTACGTCTTAATTTTGAATCTCTTTTCAGGGCAACAAAATGCTCCTGGGCTTTGAAATCAGCCTCAAAAGTTTGATCTGCCGGAGAGTGACTGTGGGAACGTTCTTTGTAATGTTCATAGCATGCTCAGACTTTATTTTAGAAATGTGGTCAAAAGAAAATCATTTTAATTATGCAAAAGGAAGATAAGAAGCTAGTAGGTAGCAGCAGAAGGGAAATGCAGTCATGCCACATTCATTGGTTTGAACAGTAGAGACAGAAAGATCGCAGGAAAGACTGCTTAGCTACAACCCTTATCAATGCCGACGTGTTGAAAGGGGTTGACTGACTATCAGGAAATGTGTTCACAATAGAGCCTTATTCTTGGGAGTGATTTGTGGACAAATACTGTTTTATGTACAGCCAAGCTTTAAGAAAAAAAAAATATAGTATGTGTGTGTGTTCTTGTCCCATATTTGCCATCTCCACAAAGAGGGAGCAAAGGCCGTGGAAAAATGTTTGAATATCACTTATGTATTCCACAGCCTTTAGAAATCTAAGCAGTTAATTCCAGGGGTCTGAATCACTGCTGTTGAATCTTGACTTGTAAGACTGTGGCAGCAATTACTAAAACATGCATTCAGTAATAAATTCTTTGAGATTCAAGATAAAATTGCAGTAACATACATTATTGTCAGTTTCTCTATGATCATTTATAACTCTAGTGAGTTTAAGTCTCGGTGCACATTATTTTATTGTTGAATAGCAGATTTACAGGATACATCAATGTGTGTTGATCTGTCAGTGACATTCACCATTGGTATAATTCTGCACGTGTAAGTTGTGTGGGGTGTAATTGCTGAGTGAGGCTTGAGTCCCTATCCCAGAGCCTTGCACTGCATTACATCTGTTACCTAGCTGAGTCTTCAAATTTAGAAGGGCTTATGTCATAACTGCAGCTAATGGGGTTTTTCTGCTATCAATGTGACTCAATGCACTTCAAGTCATTGTACAGCTCCGGGTACTGGAGAAACTTCTATCTGTTAAGTGATAATCTCCTGTGTCACTGCATCTTTGCTCGTTTCCTGTATGATATGCTGGGCCCAGTCACATTTTCTATGCATCTTTTCCTTCACTGTGCATGATACTTAGATGTACTTCCAAGGAATGTTTACTGCTCTCCAAGAAACGTTTACAGTTTAGAACAGTCTAATACATGCCATGTACAATTCATCAACAAAAGTGGAAAAAAAGTTTTGGAAAAAATATGTCCATTTCAATAATGGAATGCTTTTATTAAGTAGATTGAGAAATCCATTTGTTTTGTTATTGCTTAAAGCCTGTGACAAAAACAGTATTTTGGAGGTACCTTAGACTAAGCTAATATACTTTTTTTGGCTCACTAATGGAAGTAGTAGACATGGACTACTGAAGTGAATAAAATGTTTTTAATTTCCTCGTGGGGACATGGTGAACACTCTTTTTAATTTGAATTATAATTTTGAAGCTCTATTGTAGCATTTTAATTTTAGAAGTAGCAGTCCTGATTGTAAACCCCAAACTCTGGAGAACCTTTGATTTCACAATAAATTGAAAAATTGATACACTAAGAAGCTGGTACATGAGAATTCTCTGAGTACCTTTTGCTTCTGAGCTGCTGTCCTTACATGTACATCGTTACTTTTGGGGGCAGAAGGTCAGAGTTTTTGCTGCAGTGTTTAGTGGTTTGTCTTTATCAAGTTGTTCTTTGTTAGCAAAGAGCTGAAATCTTAACAGTATGTGACTTCCGTGTTTAAAAGGACACTTTTATAGATATGACATAGCCTGACATAAGAGATTACACTTCCTGTGTATTTACTGTTGCTCCTGTTCCTCTGTTGCAGTGCGGTTGGCACGTTTGCTCGAGCCTTGGACTGCAGTAGTTCTGTGAGGCAACCCAGTTTACACATGAGTGCAGCTGCTGCTTCCCGAGATATCACACTGGTAGGTGGCTTCTTAAACATCCTACAACTTCTGTATCTGTGAATTCAACACTGTCTGTTACTCCAAAGTCCCCATTCTCTTCCTGTTGTCCTTTAGATACCTGCATGCAAGGGGTATGTGTGTGTGTGTGTGCGTTAGGGAAAACACACAGGGTTTTCTAAGCTTCTCAGTGCTGCCCTTGTAATCACACTTGTCTTTAGTTGTGGATCATCCATAGCTGTGGATACCCACAGCAGAATGGATTATGTACATTTTATAGGGATTCATTCGGTGCAGTTCGGCAACAGTGTCATTTAAAGTATGTGGTTAAAAAGCTGATTGAAGATTGTGTGGATAATACTTACTTACTGGATGTATATGTCACCAAATTTTCTAAAGGATAAGCAATCTGACTTTGTAATCATATTTTTTAAGAATATTTCAATTAGCATATTCTTACTATGTTTCCTTAGTATGCTGTTCACTGGTAATGTAAGCACCTGCATCTTTTAGAGAAAGTGAAAAATATGTTGATTACAGGTTTGTTTCTGTGTAATCATACTAGCTGAGATGAGAAGATGTGCTTCAGTAAATAAAGCATGCCAGGAACACTTCATTTATTTATTTATGTGAGAACTAAAAATACTACTGTTTCATAGAATCAAGTTTTTCTTGGATTTCCAAAGACATTAACTGTTGTTTATTATTTTAGGTATTTTTGTACCTAAACATTATCACATAGTTTAGGCTAAAGAAGACCTGCTGTTTACCAGATGCTGGAGTATTAGAATTAGAGGAAACTCAATAAAACTAACAGATCAATTGAAATAATTTAGGAGCTGCCGTATAAAATGAGTAGAGAATCCCTGGAATTCAGTTGCACAAAATTTTGTGGGAGTGGGCAATAATGCCAGGTTAAAAAATAGTTAGAAAAATTATGTACCCTAGGACATAAATTAGTACTGAGGAGAATAGGGAAAGGTGTACATTCCAAATGTAATTCTTAAGCTTTGTAGATGCTGGTCAGTGAAGTGGGAATCGACCTCAGACTGTAATTAGGCTTACCTGAATATTTTAGCTAACATTCCTTGGTGCTACTGTAAGAGACACAATGCTTAGTAAGATGGGTGATTGATCTGATTCAGTGGGACAATTCTTGTATTCCAGATAAAATAAATTCATTATTATGATGAGAAAAATATTTAATTTATTACCTTTTACAGTGTACTCAAAGGCTGTTGAACAGGAAACTGGTTTAGTCTGGACTATGATAGATAGTATCTTAAAGGCAGGGCAAAATGTAATGTTTTCAGTAATATTCAAAATGAATTTTCTGTTTCACAATTGCTTATATGACTTTTATAATGACTTTAACACTTTATTTTGTTCATCAAAATAGTTCTTTAACATTTTTCATTTTATTACTATTTCATTGAATTAGGTATTTCTAGTAAATTCCACATATTGCATATCCCTTCACTATTTGCATTCTGTATTCAGTGATTAATAGAATGGATTTATCCTTATGGCAATTTCTCATTTGAAAGTACATGTGCATTGCTGCTAAGAAAGGGGCGCTTTAAGTGTTTGAGTGCCATGTTAATGTTTCTCCATTGCAAATGATCCATTAAGTTTCATTACACTTAATGAAAGGCATATCTTATAATGAGGCATCAGAGGAGCCACCCTAGGCTTAATTATTGTGTCTGTCTCTTCACATTTTCCTACCCCCTCAGCTTTTTAAAGCCCTACTTTTTTGCTTTTTGGCAATGTACTTCCTTCTAAGTTAAGAAAAGACGTATTTGTCATTATAATAGTTACTTTTTCAGACATTTCCATGTTAATTGGGAGCATATTTTCAGCAACAGTTAAAGTTAGTAGAGACATTTGCAGAACTTGTGGTGTATCTCATTTATACTCTGGATATAGGTGCATAACACTAAGAAAATTATACCATCTATCTTCTTAATGCAAGGCAGATAACCCTTGCACCTGAGGTGCTATTAATGAGATTTCTGTATTCTACACCTGTGGTTTTCCATTATTCCTAATTAGTTGTTTTAATCAGAGATAACTGTAAACAGACTGATATTAAAAAGAAAAAAATGCCTAGATTATAACCATGGATAAATTCAGGGTTGATGTACACGTTCATTTCTTGCAGGAGAATAACAACTGAGAGGCTGCTTTCAGGCTCCTTTTCTTTGAATACATAGGGAAGATAATGAGACAAGATAGGAAAGCCCCTGCTTTTAGCAAACCCTACGGAAGACATGAAGCACTGCTTGTTTACCTTCTTAGATGATAATGAATGTGCTTCTCTTATGGTGGTAAAGACTTGTGAGACAACAAAGTAAAACTTGCATTTCTGGCCTTCTCAAAGGCAGTGTTTTATTATATAATGAAAATTGATCTCTAAGAAGAGAAATAGACTGGGAAGACCTTCTGGTTCAGATTACTAAATATTTCATATTGCACATACTGATCATGAGAGCCATTTAAAGCAAAAAGCAGGTTGATGGAAACACTTGCTCCTTGTGGTGGGTTTGTTCAGAAGAGCTGATGTGGCTTTTTTTTAGGGACCTCAGTCTGATATTGGATGTCTCTTCAAAGTGAAAAGTATGAACAGTCTTTTCCTTTGCATTTTGGATGGTGTCTTTTTAATGATTTTTATTAGACTTCCATATACGTGGCTCCTAAGATAAACACGCTTAAAATACTGAATTGGAGGATCCACACTCAGTTTCCAGTTTGAGTGCTTTGTTGGAGGCAGTTCAGTCTGAAATTGCAGCTGGTTTGGGAGCTGTGTTGTGTGGCTGGTTTGCAGGATGCCTTCTCATGCCCTTTCTTCCAGCTCCGTGCAGCCCTTCGTTAGCTTTTGGTGGAAAGCTTCTTCCTTTTCTTGCTTATATCTGGACTTGAAATTGCCTCTTGCCTGCGTGGGTAACACTTTTCATCTGCCGGGCCCCTTTGTCTGTGCTGCACAGCATGATCTGGGCAGGGGTTCTTAGAGAAGGGTGGTTCTTACTCTGTCCTTCACACTTCTGTTTGGGAGATGCAATGCCAGGTCGCCAAGCCACCTGCTTCTTAGGGTAGAGCAGATAAAAAGAAGATACTCCAGGACTTTTTCTCTCAGCCTCTACGAATGCCTTCAGGCTTCTCTTGCTTTTGCTACCACAGTTAGTGGTGCAATGTGGAAATTTTATGCAGGTGAGGGCTGACAAACCTGTAGAAGGCAGAGTTTTTATCAAAGAACTTGTTGGTGGTCTTCTGTCACGGGACAGCTCAGCGAAGACAGCACTTATCCACAGAGTTCAGTATGGATCTTTTCTTCAGTAATATCAAGAAAAGTGTTATGGAGTCAGATGTTTATTATAGATGAAAAACTAACATGAAGCAAGAGCAAGTTTCTGATTTATTCACCTCTGTTGTCATTTTTGAGAAAGATGGTATCAGTGAATAGATCTGGATTTAGCAGCTGCTTGGAAGATGCCCTGTGTGTACTGCTTTTCCGTGTGGGCTGCAATTTAAACAAAGATTTAAACCTCAGTAACACATCTACTGTAAGAGTTCAATCTTTAGACCTGGTTTACTCATTGCCTGAATGGTAAGCAATAAACCAGTGTTTTCAATGTACATTCTTTAATATGAAGCTGATGGATTTTAGACATTATGCTACATATTTCCATATTAGAATATTTGATTTTAACAATGGCTTCCCTCCAGGCCAGTGAATTTGATTGAACCATAAGTAAGATGATACATTGCAGGGTAATAGTGACATTTCTTCTTGCAGACAGAACATTTCTAGAATCGTGTGCTTAATAGCACTCAAGGACTTATAGTGAACACTGGAGAGAGACAATAGTTATTCATAGAAAATGGCAAAAGATACGAAAAATCCATTACTTGCAGTAGATTTGTATGCAGAAGCTCAGCTGGAATTGCTATACTGACACCTAACACAGGAGTGCTCCTTCCCGGAAAGGTTTTCTCATGGCTGGGTTTGTGGCTGTGTGGTGGGACACATTGGAAGGAGAGTGATACCGAGCCACAAACATCATTGCACGTATAACTGTAATATCTGCCTCAGCACAGCCAGTTGTGTTGTGGTGATGGGCTCTTCTGGGACACTGAGCCAGAAATGCTTCTTGTGTGTAGCTCATTTTCCCGACGGGTGGATTTGTTTACTTTTCATATTCCCCATCATTGGTTAGCGATGGGAGCGTTCAGTGTTGCCTACAGTGGGAAGATTGTTTTAATTTGTTTGGTTTTTTTCTGTTTTTGTCTTTTATAACAGAAAGGGACTCAACCAAAGAAACCTTATTTACTGGTCTGCGACAACAAGGTTTAGCAAGGGACAAAAATCTTGCTTCTCTTTCAGTATGGTGATAATGAATACAATAAATGTCTTCCTTTGCCAGCAATGAGAATATTGAGCTCATAGATGTCTGAGCAGCTGTTTAGTTACTATTTAGAGCTTCTGTTAATTGAAAATGGCCCCGCAGTCAATATACGCCACTGTCTTTATTGGGTTTCTTGGAACCAATTTATACCAACTAAAGATTCTTTTGAAATGTTTGCTAGTAATTTGCAGGAACTAATAAACTAATGTCATTCTTGGTAAACATTTTATCAAGGTATTTCCTTTCCCAGATTAAGTAATAAACCATTCATTTTCCTCATATTCTGCAGCTGAAAATGATGATATCAAGACAGATTCTAAATTTAGCATTAATTGAGGCTCCTCACTTGGCTTACAGAGAATAATATATTGAATTTGCATTAACTGAAATGGACTAGTGTCTATTTAAACACATCTTTATTCTCTCCTTGTCCCTGCCAGTTCCACGCAATGGACACACTGCATAAACACAACTATGATTTGAGCAGTGCCATCAGTGTTCTAGTGCCACTGGGAGGGCCTGTGCTGTGTAGAGATGAAATGGAAGAGTGGTCAGCATCAGAAGCTAGTTTATTTGAAGAGGCTTTGGAAAAGTACGGCAAGGACTTCAATGACATTCGACAAGACTTTGTAAGTATGAAAGTAGCGCCCTTTCCTGTTGCTGTGTTTTGCCATGGGTGAGCCTTCCTGCTCTCTGTAGGTTTGGAAAGTTTAGCTAGGGGAGAAATCTCTGTAGCTGATATGTGTGATTAACATATGTACACGTTTTATCTGGCTGAAAGTCAATATGCTTTCTTGTTCAATGCTGTTGTTTGGAGTGATGGTGGCAGGAGATAATCTGTTTAGTGGTTTAATACCAGGTAGGATGTGGATGTTCTGATAAGGATTTTTACAAGGATTTTACAAGCATCTGAAAAAGGTCCAGGAACTTTGCAGAGTGTTTCCACCATTTCCAGTGAAATTCATTAGCAGCTACATGGCTGACTCCCCTGGGTGTTTTTGGAAAGCTGGGGTTTCCTACTATGGTTAGCAGAGAGAAATTTATATTCAGATAGATTTTAAAATGTACTGCAGGGATTTATTTTGAAATATTAGATGTTTTGGCAGTTCTGAAAAGTAAAAGAAATGCTTTCCAATATATTCTCACTACACTGGTTTTGGTACTGAAGTATCAGACTATAGGGCAGTAAACCTTTAATTTGCTAATTCTAATGCAGAGTAATGAAATTAAATGTATTCTGACACTGATTGCTGGAATTTCTAGTAATTTGCTGCAAACTTTTTTGTACATTTTATGGAGAGTCTTTTTCTTTCAAGGAAAAACATTTCCTCTGTTGTCCCAGGTTCAAGTTGGGCTTCGTGAAAAGGTTAAGATTTTGACCAAAGGAATTCCATTATTTAAGACTGAAGTTGATTGAAACATTTTCACATGAATCCCATCCTGCTTGACTCTGAGAGCTCAGATTTTTAAATTTTCTTTGCAGAAGTTTATTAATAATCTTTGTGAGGAGAAAAAAAGGTGAATGATAGATGTAGAAGTCCTTCCAAGTTAGAGTGTGGGACAGTGGGAGGAGGCTTGGCAATGAGCTAAGTTGTCTTTCCTTCGTTTTCACAGATTTGAAATGGAACAGGTAATTGAATGAAGGTGGGAAGGGAAGGCTATTGTTTTTCTAATGAAGTGACATTTTAATAGGTGTATTATATCTGCCTGCTTAATTCTGGGATTCCCAAGGGAGAAAATGTTCACTGCATTCAGGACATAAGGTTGAAAGTTGCATCATGGGTGAAACAGCTCTTTTAAGTTCAAGGAAATATTATTGAAAAATAATATTTTCTAGCTTTTTAGAACTGAAATCTTAATGTAAACTACATTCCATATTATTTCTCATACAGACAAATTGTTCTCAGCTGTAATTGTACAATAGTTCAGGAGCTATGTCTTCAAATTAAATGGTTCCTAGTATATAATATTTGACTTTTAAGAATGCCTTATGCATATAACACATTTTACTGGCTGTTTATAAGTTGTGTCCTAACACAATTTGTGAGCAAGTATGCAGAAGGCTTGTCTCTGGTATTTATGTAGTATTTTTATTTTCTGTATAATTTCTATGTTACCTACTACTACATTAAAGTGATACAGAATAGTAATGTGTTGCAAGAATTGCTTCTGCGTTTCTAATATTCAAATGATGGATATTTGAATGATTCTATCAGAAGCTCTTTACAATATTCGAATTTTATCTCAGATAGATTCCTGATACCCTCCGTCTTTCACTGAATCTTCCTTCCCAAAATGCAGATATTTTCCCGTGGTCTCCTCCCAAAGCACAGATCTGGTGACAGCATTGCATAGCCTACTGAGGGCACCTTAACCATGAGTCGGAGTGCAGCTCAAATGGATGTGGGGCACTAACTAGTTATAGCTTCATTTAGTTAGAACAGGGATATTATCTATTCTTAGTCACTTTTTAAAAAAATCTTCGGAGAAGCGTCATTTTAAGAAATCCTTAGAAGAACATCTATTTTATATCTCAATTCATATGGTGCTAATAACAGTGCACAATCTTTATTTCATTCTACGTAATTTGAAATCTTTCAATTACGTTAATCACTCCATAGTCTTGGGATATCTTAAATTCTCTAGTGTAAAATTTATGTGTTCTCGCTTCCTATGTAGCATTCTAGAAGTACAGAGATTTGAAAACACACGTTTGCTTTTTCAGTAATCATCAAAAATAGTCCTTTGAGATTTAGATCAGGAGTATGTGAAAAGTGTCTGCAAGGTGAAGTAGGAGCATGTAAGCAGTGATTTTCCAAGATAGTACTTTTATCTATTATCATCCTTCTCTCCAGTGGCAAGCCATTGATAAGTGTAAGTACTTTTACATGTGTTGTCAGAGCAAAGGCAAAGAAGATAACGAACTGATAGTGTGTGTGTGAACTTGTTTGAGTCTCCACGGAGGATCTAATGATAAAATTAAATCTGCGGTGCCTGAGATGAAACCCAAACCTAAGCAGTCACGCAGTGGTGCCACAGGACAGGCAAGAAAGTCACGTTGCATGGCAGAAAGGGGTTGGTAGCCATCTCCTGAAGCAGAAGGGTGATGTAGTACCTGCCTGAGTCATTACATCCCAGAGGAGTTGCCTCTTCTGAGTTGGCCCAGATTTGCAAGGCACAGCAGCTGCAATTGCAGCCGTTACGTGATAGTTCTGTAAAGGGCAGATTCATTTACTTTTCCAGCAATTGCTGTGAACTGCCACTGTCTGATGTGCCATGTGCAGCTCAAGTATTAAGCTACAAGCACTAAATATTAGGAAACAAGATTGTTGCAAATTAAATGGTGTAAAGGATTTTACCTTTTTTTCATAGGTAGGAGATGCTCCTTTGTGATCAAGTTACCAGTCTAGCCTTTGAATAATAATTTTCATCAGCTGTTGACCCACTGGCTCTTGTAGGAGAGGTTCTTCTATCTTTAAGACTCTGTGTGAATCCTAATCAACCTAAACCTTGTAAGCTAATTCAGTTTACTTGATGTACTTGAATTATTTCATATCCCATGGTACTAGAATGGAAAAAGAATGAATATTTTAAGTTCTCCACATGGAACTATTTTCCTAACAGTAAGACAAAGCTGTTATACTTATTAATTCTTAGTCTTACATTATCAACAGTTTTCACTAATTTATAACTGTTACATCTCAGATATGGCGGGAAAGGCCTTGGTTATCAGGACTTGGAACTGTTTGTAGAAAGCAGGAGCAACTGTTTTCCGGCTTTAGAAAATTGTGAAAACATGCCTTAAAATTACAGTATTCATTTTAGGATGATTTGTAATCCTAAATTTTTCTTGCTGATCTGATTAGATTGGTCTATTTTTACCCTAGAGAAACTAAAGAAACTTAAAATTCCCCTCTCTCTGTTTTTGTAGAGCTGATAGCATTTGCTAATTTCCTCCTGCAAAGAAGTTATGCAGATGAGCATATTTACTTCTTGCAAGAACAGAATTTGCTAATGACAATATCTTATTCTATGGCTGTTGACAGCTTCCCTGGCAGTTCAGTGCATTAGGTGCATAGGTAAATGGAATACTGGTTATCCATAGTCAGTCTGTCAAACAGGTTTTCGAAGTTTTGATTCAAAGTGCAAAAGGATTACATTTATTTGGTCCAAACATCTTAATTATCTTCCTTTAATTGTAGATGCCTACTGAATGAATGAACATACTGGTGTCACAGTCAAAACACATTAAAATATTTTCTAGAGAAATGGCAAACATTTGTAGCATGAACGTGTTAATAAGTATTCAGGAAGGAAAATGAATCTGGATATGCTCAAATGTACTAATTGACAATGGCAGGTGGTTGGGGTGACAGCGTTTACACCTGGATGCCAGGAAGAATGTGGACCAGGAAACAGAGAGTCATTTCATCTCTCACCTCACACCAAACACACCTTCATGTCACTGGCCTTTTTGAGGGAAGATTTCTCTCAAGGCATAATTTACCTGAGAAAGAGAAAGGATTTTAAGAACCTGAATTGTATTAGTACTTATTGGGACATCAGCAGGTGCATTTCATACACTGCTGCTTTTGAATCAAATGCAAATGTTGGTTATACACTGTGGTACACTTCTAACTCAACCTAAATCAACAGCTTCAAAAACTAGTGAGGTGCTGCGTGCAGGGAGAGGCAGTTTGAGAACGTGTTCCTCTGGTGTTTTAGGAATGTAACTAAAGGTGCAGGAAACTATTATTTTGGCTTAAGACATGCAGAAAGTTGCCTGGTGGGGTCAGTAAGGTTGGAAAGATCAGTTTCCACATCTGTATTTTCTGGAACCTCCTAAGCATCATCGTCATTTCTGGAAAGCAGATAATATTTGTATTAATGCATGCCTCTAGAAGATGTAACAGAGAAATTAGTAACATTTCCAAGTTATGAAGAAAAATTGCACAAATTCTGGATGAGACAACCTAATTTAAATTATAGAAAGACCTTGTGGAGTTAAATAGATTATTTGGTGATAATTAAAAATGGTTGCCTATTTTTTCTCCCCTACACTTGTGTTAACACATTTTTATTTTACTGATTAACGTGGGCACCCAAAATAATTGTCGTTATCAAATGTACCTTGTTTGTACAGAGATTTTTGTGAAATATTTATTGTCAGTATCACTCTTGTTGCTCAGGGTAACATTTTTCCCTCGCATCCTTTTGTTTCATGATAATGGTTGAGAGCATGTGGGAGTTTATGCAAAGCTAGTGGTAATGTATGAGCAGCTGAGTTGTTATGGGACATGAAAAATCTGTGAACTAAGTATGGTATCCTTTGTATTTTTTAAGAGTAAAATTATCATGAGATTCGAGCAGAGTCTTGTCAAGATGATTTCTTTTAGTCCTAATGTTATTCTCCATTTGACACACTTTATAATACAGATATTACCTTCTGTGTTTCCTGATGGAAATCTGCATTCTGTTTTGATCATTTTGTTTAACCATATGGCTTAAACAGAATAAATTACGTTTAGATTTGGATATGTGATACTGTAATTTTGCATACTTGGAAACTATGAGGAAAGGTTGTGTATTATTAATTGCAATGTGTGTGCATATGGATTCTAATGTAATTTAATACATAAATACAAGTTTTTGTATTTGCCTCAACTACCCTTGATTTTAACGTGTTTAACAAGAAGTGGACATTGCAATTTCTTGGAACCAGTTTAACTTGTAACAAATGTTTTTCAGCTCCCTTGGAAGTCGCTGACTAGCATCATTGAGTACTACTACATGTGGAAAACCACTGACAGATATGTGCAGCAGGTAATTTAATGACTATTTCAGAATGAACCAGTCCTGAGACATTCTTAAAAAAATGTGATCTTGTTAAAGCATAAAAATCTGTTTGTCTTCTTGAAAAGATATACGATGGGAGGTCTAAGGTAATATTTTGGGGTGTAAACCAGTGGTTCTGTGCTGTCACAGGCTGCGTTGTCAAATCCTCTGATGCCTGATATATGCCTCATAGCTATGAGGAGCTTTTTAAGCTATTTGTGTTGTATGCTGGTTTGAAGGAGTGGGATTCCTGGTTCCTACTTCAGTAGGGGATCAGAAGAAAATGGGCTGTGCAACGAATGCTTTAGGCTGTGAAGCTCTGCCACGGATTGGGCCTGAAGGAAGCAGAAAAATACATTGTGTTAAAGTGGCTGCTGCTGTTACAAACCTTTTATTGGTACTCCTGGACAAAACATTACTTTGGCATTACCAGCATTTCAAAATTGAGACCATATGTTCATCCTTCTGATTGAATGTTCGACTGTTTGGGTTGCTCTGGAGGAAAAACATGTTAAGATTATATTGGGTACCAATACTGGGATATTTTTAGCAGGTTTAGGCAAAATTTCATTGTCGGTGCATTTTATATATTGTACTCTTTATATATTTACTCCTTGGTTTAGAGATAAAATACTTTAAAAATACTCTGATTTAATGTTTAAGCTTGTAGCTCCTTTGCTTGCCACATAATTAATGGTGATGTTATGGACAGCATGTTGAAAATAATTTTTTTGCTGCAGTAACTACAGCGGTAGTTAGATGGATCTTTAGACTTGTTTCAGATTAAATGTATCAGAAAGATGATTGCTTTAGGTTGTTCTGGTTCATTTGAAATTGTTTCTACATCATCTTGTTAGAGTACGGAAAGTATGGGAAAGGTCTTTCACCACATAGTAAAATCTTGTACTGTCACTCAGACCTTTTAGTTCTGTGGATAATACAAGTATAATACAATATGTTCCATATAAAGGCATGTTTTTCTAGGTTTGTCACCATTCATTTCACATAAAACACTTTTTCTTCACTGTAAATTTTTATCCTAGAAAGGTACTGCCAACAGAGATTTGCTTTGCATCTTGTCGACTCTTAATGATTGGGAAAGATTATCTTTAAGAATTGGATAAAAATGTGACTTTTTTCTGAAATAACTGCTCTGGAGTGGATGGTGAAAGACTAAGATTGCTTTTGTAGTTCTCTAGAGCTCTCTTATGAGTCTGTTGCTACAATGATCAAGATGTGTGATGTTTAAGATTACATATCCTTTCACAGGATTAGGGTTTTTACAAGAAAAACACATAGGTTTTATGGTTATCTGCAACTTGAATGCTTTTGTAAATGCATGTGGTTTACTTGTAACTAAAGAAACTTACAACATCCTACTCCGACCATGGCAACACACTCAGCATTGAATACTTTAGATGTGTTCTTTCTGGGTCTTTCTGGGTCGCATGTGTGATCATCAATAACAAAACCAGTGTAGGCCAAATGACTAATTCTTATCCTGGTTAACATTTCTGTAATCCTTCCTAAGAAGGGATCAGAACTTCATCATGCCCTTGTTTAGTTTTTTGTGCGATGGTAAAAATTAATACAGTTCAGTAAAAACAGTGTCTGTAGGGATTGTTGAAAAAGAACAAGCAGTGATAATTGAATGCATTTCAGGGAGAAAATGCATTCAGTAATAAAGTGGCAGTTTCAGAGTCATTCTTCTCGAAATCTCTTGCTTGAGGGGTAGGGGGACTGGTCAGAATGGGAAGATGAAAAGGTCAATGCACATACTTGAATCTTAAAATACAGATTGGTGTGATTTAAAAGGAGAATTTGCTTTCAGTTATCTTTATTTATTTGTGTGAATTGGATGTTTCTGTCAGTCATAGGAAGGGTTTCTTTATCATAATTGTTACTAAATGTTATTCTTGCTAGCTTATAATATGGTGATCTAATGGCAGTGGAGGTACTGCTACCACCTTGCTTTGATAACATCTTCCCTTCAAGTCAAAGCAAGGGGAAGATATGTTGAAGTTCTCTGAACTTGTCTAGCAAAACTAGTTCAGGCCTTGGATAATGATTCTTGGTGATGTAGCACTTCTCATGACCACTACATTATATACAGTGTTTGAGGAAGGCCAGGTTTTAAATGATTGATTCTACTGAATGAAAAGTTGTTTGTGGTGTTCTCCTTAAAAGTCTGATTCATGCGAAAAGACTTTACTAAGACTTCATAAGAGAAAAAGAGAGAACGTATTAAATGGTACCTGAATTGCTCTACTGCAACAATATATTACATTTGCCTCTTATTTATTTATTTCCACTGTTGAAAACAGTACTAATTTAGGGAAGTGGTCATGTCTTGGGATGTTTCTAAGTTGATATTCCTAACAAAAGTTCTTAAAACCCGCAAACATTCAGTTTCAATGCTAGTTTATTAAAACCAGTAGACCCCAGGTGAAAAACTGGGTTAGTGTAGCTTGACCTCTCCTACAATGCAGTCTGTAAGACCTGTTTGAAATACTGTTTAAGATGTACATTTTTTTTCCAGATAAAGAATCAGCTTTCTTTGTTACATTGCTCCAGGGATTTGTTACAAGCTGGTTCTTTGTTTCTTGTCTAAATATTTTCAGCTTCAACTTCCAGCTTTTACCAGTTCTGTCTCTAAATTTCAACTGGCAGAGGTTTTGTCTCAGAAGCTGCAACTATTGGTAGTTTTTTTTCTGCATCCTTTCTTCTCTCTCAGTACTTAAAAGTTGGTATGTCAGTGTGACTTCAAGCTGCGACATGTTCTGTTGCTTTTAGAGAGCACTATTAGCCATAGTTTTGATGTATACGAATACAGGTTATACTGAAATGACATTGCATGGTTATTTTTTTAGAAGGCAGTATATCATTCACTTTAGTAAATAAAGGAGGAAAGCAGTTGTTAAATTGCATTCCTTACAACCCCCATGCCAGTACTAAAAGTATGCTAAAATTTAATTTATGTGTATATAGTCACTTCTCACTGACACTGCCATCAGGGCTTAATACAGCTTCCTACTCATGCCTTTACATTCTGACAGTGCTTCAGGGCTACTTTCCTCATTTCTTGCCCCTTATTGTATTTTCTCTTTTGCTCACGGTAGGTGTGCGGTGAGATTTACTCGTTGTCTTTGTACAATGGAGCCAGTTTGGTAGGAAGCTCTGTGGGATGTGTGGTAACCCATTGCCTGGCAGTTTCACATGCTTTTATCAGGCTGAAAACGAATTCTATGTTGTTGGATATAATATGGAAAGGAAAGAGAGACAGATGTGGAAAACCTGTGTCCTGCTGTTAAGCAGAAGGAGTTCACCATTGAGAGCTCCTCTGCTGGGGCTGTGAAATGTTCTCAGATTAAAAACTACCAGTTTATGACACTTGGAGCATGGTGCTGCTTCTGTTCTTTCTCCTTGCTCTTGTAAAAACTGACCTAAGCAGACCATGTTTGCATTTTTCTATGGGCCTGCTGAAGGTAGAGCAGTGTTGCCAAGCTTGCATGGGGGAAAGATTGCAACTGTACCAGCAGTGTCAATGGCATTCACTTCTGTAGCTCCAAACATAACTGGGCATCTATGAACAGCAGAAGACTGTAAGAAAAAAAGAAGCCTATTTTGGAGAAAAATGGGAAAGAACTTGCATATTGCATGGAGATTAATTAATGGTGGCATGGACTGATTATAAGTCTATTTGTTATACATTACTCCTTAAAGATGCAGATTTTGTAAGTGAGAGTTTTATAAATGGACAACACAGAGACAACTTTATAAAGTGGCAAAGAACAGCAGGAGGTTTACTCGGACTGCTGGGCCAGTGAAGCTGAATAACCCTGTAACTCACCTCATCACTCAGGCAAGGGGCTCTCAGAGCAGAGTTGTCTGATGATAGTTTTCTCAAGGTCGGAAATATTGTCCTGGATTATAAGCCTTGGAAAGGTTGGATATCAAAACATAGGAGTATAGCAGAGAGGAGAATTGGCTGCTGTAGGAGAAATGGAGGACTGAATTTTAATCACCTGATAAAGAAAGACAGGTAGTACTGATTTATTACTGGATATAAATGTGTCCCCTCATTTTTTTTCATCCTCTGTAATGAAATTGACCGTGTTTTAACTCCTTTTCTCTCTTGTCTTTTTCTTTTTTACTCTCAAGTGAACAGACGTAATGTCTTGAGTACAGAAATTGCAGGGAAATAATGCTTTTTCTTTATCTTTTACATACAAATGTTTTGGATAACCTGTAGACATCTGAATTCCGTATTTCTTGTGTAACCACTGAAAAAACTGTCATCTTAGTTACCTGTATAATATATGGCAATAACTTCCCAACATTATAGAAATGCAAAGTGGTTTGAGTTTTTTGCAAGTACGAAGAAAGTAATGATTTAGTAAATTCACAGACTATAGTGACAGTAGTATGGCTGTCCTGTTACTGTGATGCTCCTGCGCCACAGTTTTGTTGGCATTTAATGCTAATAAAATGTTATATGTTTAGTTATTTCTAAGAGTCAGTGGACTTTACTGTTCCTTGTATTGTGTTATAAAATCCCAGCCTCAGGCTGGACAGAGCACACAAGAAGTTTTGTTACATGACTGATGAGGAACACAATTTCATTCATTTAGTTTCTACTTAATTCTGCAATGAGGGGTAGCCACAGTGTCGTGCATGTTTGTATAGATGTAATTTATGTGCACTGTAGTTGTCATTTTTACAGTTTTGCTGTCAAATGTGAGGCCTGTGAGTTTTACTGGGAAGGACAGCATATTATTATTTCCAACTGACATTATAAATAGAGAACTTGTTTTTCATGGTTTTCATCTTGAAGATTTCAACACTTGTTTCAGAGGCGCTTGTGAAATCACAAAACAGAAATAATTTAAAGGTGGATAGTTTGCAGTTTTATAAAATCTCATGCCATAATATAATAAAATATTTTAATGTGTTAATTTTTCAACTAGAAACGTCTGAAAGCGGCTGAAGCAGAAAGTAAATTGAAACAAGTATACATCCCCACCTAGTGAGTATAACAACAAAGTTATTTTTTTGAGTAATATACAGATAAAATTGAAACTGTATCATGTAGTTACATGCAAGGTATTTTCTTAGTTATCTTTTTAATGATTAATCTCACAGGATTTGTTATATGCAGAAATACAATTGGAAAATGCTAGAAACTCTTGCCTAAGTGAAACCTTTTGGTTTCCTGATCCTTTTGTCTTCGACCTGCAAACTGCCTGTCTGGAATGATAAGAAATTTTATAAAGGTGAACAAGTACTACCTGTGGACTACTCCCATCCAAGAAGAACCTCATCATTTAAAAAACAATTTCTCCAAAGTAATCTGTTCCAAATCCCTGTAGCACAAGACTTCATATTTGCGTAAATGCAATATTTCAAAATAGAAGCAGTTGTTAATGTAGTTACATAAAATAAAATCAGATCATTTCCCCTTGCAGTTTTATCTGGCTGCTAAAATCTGTTCTTCATCTAGAGACAAGATATGTTCTGGCTGTAAATTAAAGGTAGCACACAGCCCCAGATCTTCTATCTTCGACCAAGTCTTATTAATGAAATGATGTTTTCTTCTGAGGGGGTTTTGATCTATATATTTTTTAGATTTAAACTCAATGCTATATCTGCTTCTGTTAACATGTGGTTTGCAGACGAAAGATAAAATCCCTCCTTCATATTCATAATTTCCTCAATATTATGACGAGAGAAAAGATTACAAATCACTTTTTTCTAAGCTTTCTGTGGATATATTCAGTTTACATGTATATGAACTTCCTTGTCGTGAGTGTGTAACAGAAGAATGTAATACCAAAGGAAGGACTTTGCAGAGATTTTTGATGACTTGTATAAATTACATACAATAGAGTTTCATTTCCATATTTCATATGGACTTTTCTCTCTTGAACAGATGTAACAATGAAAGCAGACTCTTAAATTAATTATTTTAATCTTATCTCTGAACAAATTTTGTGAGTTTTGAAGCTCACATCTCTAATAAGTCACACTGTTTAAAAAAAAGCTAAAAACTCTAGGATGAGTGTTCCCTAACCTTCTCAGAGAAGTGGCTGCTTCCGGAAAACCATAAGGTGCTCAGTCTTTACATTATGCTTTTTCAATTTAATTTCCTGGGTCCATGTGGACAATTTAGGATTTTCAATATGTTCACAGTAGGGACCAGCTGTATTGGATGACAAAATGTGTTTCAAAATGTGGGATTTTTTGCCTTTTTTATCTTGCTGCCTTTTTCTTCCATATCAAGACAAAATACTTAGTCAACAATAAGAGGATGGTAGGACTTCTCAAGTCTTTGATACCTGTCCAATCTGGGGTGGTCATGGGAAAGTGGATTGCTAAATGCTCTGCTTCAAGACTAATTCATTGTGTTTGAAATCTGAGTAGAATTGATTCTCAGAGCTGAGTACCTTTTTGAACTTGATCATTAGGTATTTCCTGTAAATGCAGGGTTCTGTCCTTATTACCAGAGAGTCCCTTTCAGTTCATGGCTTTTACCTTCCTCATGGAAGGTAACTAAGCAACAGATAGTAATGTGGAAGACTTAATTGTCTCTGGATCTCTTCTCTTGTACCTTGAGCCCAAGATAAAGAATATGTGGAAATTGTAAAAGTGTCTCTTGCTGGATATAGTGAAAAAGGAAAAGGCAGTAGACAGACTTGTTGGCGTTTGAAATAGAGACTTGATGCAGCAAAGGTTCCTTCAATTGTCATTTTAACTTTTCTTGAATATATTTTATGCTGCCCAAAGTACCAAATAATCATCTTAGGAATCAATGTATCCAGCCTTGCATTGTATTGAGGGTAATTAACACTCACAAAGTTGAAACTCTGGAAATATTGCACTTAAACTACTGAGGAGTATTTTAATGATCTCTGAATTAATTGACCTATAAAGACCTACTTCACTGAAGTATTAGTAGTTGCAATGATTGCAAGAATGATATAGTGTAATAATATTTAAAAAGCCTTCTCAGAGAGGAAATAGTTTAAAAGGGAACCCAGAACAACCTGATATTGTATGGGTGAGTTTTGCCAGGGTTATAAGACATTTGCATTTCTGCAGCTGGTGGGAAGGTGTGTGCTGCTTTTTCAGACAGGAGGCTGTTTGACCCTTCCCTAGGGTGAACAACCTTGTAGTGTTACAGGCACTGGTACTACTCTTGCTTGTTATACTTCATCCAAAGTCCATCCTCGACTTGTAAAGCCTTATCTGCTGACTAGAACCACCTTCTTAAATTCTGTGCTGTGTCAGACTTTTGTTAATGCTTTGACCCTGAGACTTGGTCTTTTATGAGCTTGCCAAGTAGCTTAGACCATGTGAGCACACCAAAGAGCTGTAAATTGGAGTATCAGAGCAGCTCTTTACATAGCAATTATCTTACAATACTGAAAATAATAGAGGAGTACAAAAGTGATGCTTGTTATTTAGAGAATGTTTTATAGATGTTGTCAGAACGCATCAGAATTCCAGAATAAGATTGCTTGTGTTCATGTTGAGTAACCAGTTAGTAAAACCACTTTTTTTTTCAACTTTTGTTTTAAATTTATTTAAAGCAATAAGCCAAATCCCAATCAAATATCCAGCAACAATGGGAAACCTGCTGCAGTCAATGGAGCAATGGGAGCCTCTTACCAGGCACAAGCCACAGTAATAGGTCGGGCTTGTGAAAGCTGCTATAGTAAGTAAAAATATTTTTTTTAATGACTCAGGAGTTTGGGTGAATCCTAATATGTGCTGTTAAAAAAAAAAAGTGTATGTACTTTTGTTTGCATGTGATAGAGGATAATTTGCAATTACTTTTGTGGCAGAAATAACTTTAAAGTGAGAGCTGCCTTCAGTATATTAATTAAATGTCAATATTCAAATTACTTTATGATTTATTTTTAACTATTCCGAAAGTACAAGTTTAAGTAGTATAATATGATGGCACTGATATGTCATTCTTTTACCTTCACACTGCTAGATTCAAATTTATTTTTGGTTTTCCTTTAAGGCTGCAGGGTTTTTGAGGTCTTTTTTTTTTTTTTTTGAATGATTTTGGGTGTTTTTCCCCCTCTGTTGTTGTTGGAGAACATGGAGGTGGTTATTGTTT
This sequence comes from Oreocharis arfaki, assembly GCA_013398015.1. Classification (NCBI taxonomy): domain Eukaryota; kingdom Metazoa; phylum Chordata; class Aves; order Passeriformes; family Paramythiidae; genus Oreocharis; species Oreocharis arfaki. The sequence continues at coordinate 1,007,010 of VZRR01001221.1, read as the reverse complement.
CTTTCTAGTATTTTTCGTGTTTCTGATAATTTTTGTTGGATTTCTTGAAATAGCAGCAACAGAGGTTATATGAGAGAAGATATAAAATCCAGTTTAATAAGCCTGTCTTCCAGTGTGAGATTAGAAATAGTGGGGTTTTTTTCTGGTAGTCCCTGGGAGAAAATATCTTCTTGGTGATACAAAGTCCCTGGTTTGAAACTCATTATAAAAGCATTTCCAAAATTTCCACTTGGAGTCGACTTCTGTGCTGCTTTTGTAAAAAAATAAAGCAACTAACAATTCCAAGTTCCCAGTGTCTGTGTCAAATATATTGACTATTTATCCATACAATGCTCTGATATTTCCATATATTATGGCCATATGTGGCTTTTACAGCATTTGGATTTATTGTAGTGAATGTAGCCTGCGCCAGTTCACCTGTGCTATTTTCTCCTCCTTAGCTCCACAGTCTCACCAATGGTATTCTTGGGGCCCTCCCAATATGCAGTGTAGGTTGTGTGCATCTTGCTGGATTTATTGGAAGAAATATGGTGGCCTGAAAATGCCCACACAGACAGATGAAGATAAGCTTTCTTCCAGCCAGCCTACAGAGGTAGGATTGTGTGGATAAACTTTTCTTAAAGAAAACATGGTGCTTTCACAAGACTGCTGTGATTTGATTATTTAAAGGAATGAGTTTTTATGTATGTGGTTAACTTTGGTGTTACAAAACTCAGTTTATTAATCCTTTTCCTGTGTTAAGTAGAACTGTACAGTGGTCGGGCCTTGCCATATCTTTATTTGACTACTTCTTGGATAAACAAACATGTGCTTCCTGCATTTTTGGTGTACAAATGCCATTTTGTCAGTCAAATGGTGTGTTATCTGTGAAATGTTAAACTGACTATAAAATATCTCATTTAGAATGGCATTATACATCCATTCTCAACAGAGTTCTCTGCTCTGTGGCTTACTGCTTCCTACATAGGCCCGTTTTTTGTCTAGTCCTTAAACATATTATTTGATTGTTCCTGCAAGTTTGTCCAGCTCGTGGATGTTTGAGTGCTGTTACTGAGATGTGTGTGCTACCTCTGTTCCTTTCCGTAGGAATCGCATGTCCGGACTCACCTGTCCCGGCAGGCCACGCAGGGCACTCCCGTCCGGAACACCGGCAGCCCAAAGTCGGCGGTGAAAACACGTCAGGCTTTCTTTCTCCACACCACGTGTTGGACAAAACTGGCCCGTCAGGTCTGCAAAAATACCCTCCGGCTGCGGCAGGCAGCACGACGTCCCTTTGTCCCTATTAACTGTGCTGCCATTAAGGCAGAATGTAAGATGTTTTTTTAATTCTTAGTTCTGTGTGCTGTGCTTCCCACCCGTTTTTGTCTTTTAATTTTATTTTCTTTTTCAATAAACATTTCTTGTCTATACGCTTTTGCTTTTCATTTTTTTTTTTTTTTCATTTGTCCAGCATATCACCGACACGTTGGATAAAGTCTGGTTGCCTTGAACAGATCTCAGGCTGTGGAAACATTTCAGATTAATTGAAAAGGGGATAACTATGACCTCGTTCACTTTCAAAAATTGACATTAACAAAAATGTTGGGCAGGAAAGGAAAATCAATGCCATGACAATGCTTCCTACTAGGCAGCATGAGAGAAGTGTGCTTTTATGTTGTTTTTTTATTCTTTTTCTGGGCAGATCCTATAGATCTGTACATGTAGTTCCTTTTTTTCAGTGGGGTTGGTCAAAGAATCAGGAGCTGGAGATTCATAATAATTTAAATGCAGTGTGCAATACAGTCCTTTGTCACTGTGACAATCAGATGGTGGTGATAGCCATGTTTATTATTACATCATAGTTTCATCATTTTGGTTTTCTCTGTTCCAGTTTTAAATTTCAGTTCTAAATAAAATTCTGTATTATGCTTGTTCTTTTTATAGCCAAAATATAAAGACCTGATGAATTTCTAGTAGTATGACACAAGGCTATGGGTTTTTGTAGGTAGCAACAGTAAGTCTCTTCACTTGCCTGTGTGGGTAAGTTCTGCTGTAAAGTCCCTGAATATTTCAACAGCTTTTTTATCTGCACCGAGCACATTGTTTTACTGTTCACACTGTCTGGCTATGGTTTCCACTCTTCCATAGGTACAGTTCTTGGAGCAGGTCCTTGGTATTCCAGGATGAGCCGTGCTGGCTCATTGTACTGTCAATTGTCTTAGAATTGAAAAGAACTTTTAAGATTATTAGATGTAGGGTTTATAATCATGTTCACTAGATTAACACTAAATGTTTTCCCAGCATACTTATCTGGGATGCAGATGATATCTGTGTTGCTTAAAGACATTTACTCCATGGAGGCTTAAAATCTGATTTTGAGTAATTATTTTCCCTTTATGTACTTCAGACCAGCCATTACACATGTGCAAGCTCTTCACCTACTTCTGCAGTCCTCCAAAACTTGCTGAATATTTCTGTTCATTGTCCATGTCTAATTTTTTAGTTGCTCTTTGACATTTTCTTTCTTCTTTTAAATCTGTGCAAGTCAAGAGGAACTTTCTGATTTTAGAAAACCATGTGTCCACTGTGTGAATGAGTTGTTCTTCATGGAAGAAGTATTTCTAAGGCTGGATTAGGATAGTATTTTTAATCCTCAATCCAAAATAAAAGTTACTTTCTGAGAGAAAGGTATTGTACTTTTAAAATTAGGTTTCTGCTGAATAATGGAGGAAAATTTAGAAGTTCACTTGAACCTTAAATCTTTTTATCCACATCCCTATTTCTTCTCACTCACTGCAGTAAAAAAAAATTTGAAATATGAAACTTTAGTTTAAGGAAAAGAAAAAACAGAAGAAAAAGTTTTCATCCAAATGTTAATTATCATACTAGAACACGTATTCAATGTTAAAAGAGAGGACTGAAAAGGTGAGCTTTTCAGCAGGAAATAGCAATTTTTGCTTCAGATTGGGAGTGCTGTGAGTGTTTTCTCTTTGCTTCTTTGAGTGAAAAAGTTTTATATCAGAATAGTGGCAAGAGTAGAAAGACTTTTTTTTTGTTTTCCCTGTAGTCTTTCTTTCATTATTCTTTTTGCTTAAAGAAAATTTTGGACCTTGCGATTTTGTCTCTTTGAATTCTGATGCTTCCTGATTAGACCTAATATAGGTTGAAGAAAAAAAAGTCACAATTGTTGATGGCTTTTTAACACAGCATTAAAATAATGTTCTAAGGGTGGAAACCAAATTATACCTCAACTAATTTAACTGACGTTTCTTTGTACACACACACATATCCACAATCCATGTTCTGTTTCTGGCAATCTCTCTTTCTGTGGAACCATTACAGTGCTCTCACCTGCATTGTCATTGTCGTATTTTTGCTCTAGTAAAGCCAAAAAAGTAAGTGAAGAAAAAAAATGGTTTTTAGTTTTATTCCTGTACTAACACCTAGTGACCTGTTCTCAATGCACTCTGTAAATTTTAATGTTATAACTAAATAGTCTCTCTTTTCCTGAGAATGCCCTGAATCCTTTTCTAAGGTTATCTTGAAGCAAATAATTTTTAAATTTTCAAACAAGACACCTAATTAGCAGTAATGATTTCCTATGCTGGATCCACTGAGTAATTCCAGTATTGAATGAATATCTGTGTTGGTGTTAGAAATGTTACAGTCATGCTTAGATAATAGCCTGGCCAGAGTACCAGGTCACCCATGATGTGATATGGCATGAGATGGTTACAATGCCCAAGAACTGATTTGGAATTTGTTTTCCGTGTTGGCGTGCTGAAACTTGAATCTAAGGGCTGCTTAGATGCTCTGGCAGACTTGCCTGATTCTGTGTGTGCCAAACCAGTTCTTGAAAATGTAACTGCATTTCCCAGCTGTATTGCATTAGGCACCATAACAACACTGAGAAACCATAAAATCTGAGGACAGAAGGTTTGGTAGGAGGGCACTTATCCCAGCTGCGTACCAGGTTTTATGCCCTCCTAGTCTTGTGCAATTTGCTGAAGTGCCAGATTGTAAATGAAACTGATTCCCAGGTCTGAGAAAGACCGTCAGAGCTCACTCATAAAATAAATTGGTTTTTGCCTTCCACCTGTGTACCTGAATGCATCTGCAGGTACTTCAGTTGTCTTGGAGCAGCATGGAAACCTCTGAGAATGGTTACCTAAGGCCCAAGCATCTTTTGGGTGAAACCAGGTACTGACAGAGCATTTTCTCTTGTTGTATTTCCACCCACATCCTCTCCCTCAGCCCATTATATCCACTGGCAGAAAAAAAGGTGCTATTCTGTGTTCTTTTTTCCTTCAGATAGTGCAGAGAATTAGATTTTCCTCATTAATGAAGCCTGTAGCATGGCCCCTGCTCAGATGCCAGCAGGAGGTAGGGGAGATGCTGCATTTACATCCCAGTTCAATCTCAGGATGGCCACCGGGAGGTTGAGGAGGCAGAGCACCTCCTGCCAGGAGCACAGCCCATCACGGAAAGCTCAAACTTTGTTCTGCCTGAGCTTAATAGACTCACTGTGGTTGGTGACAATAAACTCGTCTGATGGTTTTTCAGGAATAATTAGAATTGGTGAACTGCTTTGGTAAGACGAAATTCTCATGGTCTAAATCTCATGCACTACCTCCTTTTCAGTTTGAATACATTGCGTGGTTTTTTAGAAAGTTAAGCAAAACCTGTCTGGGAAAAGTCTCTTAATTAGAGAAAAGCAAAGTGAGCATTCTTCTCAGCAGTCACTGATGAGATTGGATCTGTCTGCAGCTCCCAGGCAGGTTGATAAATGCCTGGCAGCGAGCCATGCGTCTGTAAACGTTACTGCTTCAGCACAGGGAGACTTCAGAGGGATTTTTTTTTTTTTCCATTGCTTGGGTATAGCTTTATCAATATATGTATTAATTATAGTAATTAAAATCTGGATAATTACACTCTGTGTAGACATGATTGTCAAAATGTTTTCAGTGCGTGGTAATATATTATCTGTATAATATACGTATAGTTATCTGGAAATGGGTGTAATGATCATGATGAAAACTTATCATACGTTTAAATCCTCAGATATTTTAACAAATGTGGTACACAGTACTTGCCAGTGGTCTAGTTTGATGAAACAAAGACAAGTGAAAACTGTAGAATGTGCAAAGTGTTACTGATTTGTCTTTGTAAGCATAAAGTTTGTATTTTACTGACATAGAACTACCCATTCATCTGAATTGAGTAACACTTACGGGTATTGGTTCGCAAACTGTTTTGCATCCTTGATTTATGGAAGAGCTTTTAGCTGTATCTAGGATGAAAATATTTTCTCTGTTATCTTTGAATACAATTTGTGCCAGATTTTAATAGCCAGCAAAATAATTGATGAAACATACTATTTTTTTCCCGAAGTTTCTAAGAAGAATACAATTCAGGGAATACAGAGAGCATGGCACATTCATTAAATAATCTGCATTTTCACAGAAATATAATGGAATGTCAAAGAGAAATAACTTGCTAATGAGAATCTCTCTAAGTTTAAGAGACCTACAAATCTAGTTTTTTATAAAGGAAATAATTAGAAAATACTTTCATATCTAAAAGAATAACCTCATTTGTTACCATCTTCTTGGCATTACTCATTTCTTTCACCTCTATAATACCTACATCAGTCATCACATTTGGCATGTTTAAAGCCTCATAAAAATGTGTTTCACACTCTGGTTTGTAATGTAATTTCTTAGAATTTTTCTAGTTGTGCTATATCCTCTTTAGGGTTATGGTGCCCCAAATGATGTGCACTTCAAGATACAGATTTCCCATAATTTTAGAAAGTCATAAATTTTCTATTTTCCTAGGATCATGATTTCTAACATTCTGATTTTGATTTCTTTTTAGTATTGTCTAGATATTTTTAGGAAGCTGTTGACACTGGCTCCATGAATGCTCCTCTGCTCTGTGATGGCATAGAAGCCCTCTATATATTAATATCTATATATTACGGTTTTTTGACCCCTTCGGAATTCATTTACATGCATTGCTTGATGCTGCTGCTATCCTTTGCTATCAGTTTTAGCTTTGATTATGCTTAGAAATTTGTTATCAGGAAATTTTAACTCTCTAATCACCTCTTGCCTGACTTTTTATATGTTGAACAGCACAGATCATTTGGGGATTACACAGACAATTAACTTTAACAAGGTGCTAATTCCTGAAAAAAGCCTCCTTTACCCTGTAACAGCTGGACAGCAGAGATCTTTGGTGACACGGTTTGGTAAAAGCTCACTGAAATGCCAGGTTGGATGCCAGATCAGCTGCGTGTGGACATGTCATTGTCCCTTCAGAGGATCCAGGCAGACCTTTGAGACTGGCAGTTACTGGTTTGTAGGACATGTAAGTAGGAAGGGACCCTGGAGATCTCTAATCTCACCTCTTGCATAAAGTTCACGTGCTCACAGGCCTTTTGTCCAGATGAGCTTTTTGTATCTCCAAGGATGGAGACTGCACAACTTCTCTGGGCACCTCCTGCAGTGTTTGATGAACCTCAGAGTAAATAATCTTATCCTTAAATATAACAATTTCCTGTCTCCCAGCCTCACTGTTGCCACAGACAGGAAGAGTGTGTTGTCCTGTCCCTGTGTTCCTCTGAGAAGGGTCTGGCTCAGTGTCTCTGTGCTCTGCTACTGGGAGGCTGCAGGTGGCAACCACGTGTCGCCTTGTCCTTCTCGTCTCAAGGCTGCCCAGACCCGGTGTCCCCAGTCCCTGTATGTCCTGTACTCAAACACCCAATCAGCTTGGTGAGTCTCCATCAGCTGGCCGTGCTCCAGCGTGCCTGTATCTCTTCCGTGGTGGGGAGCCCGGAGCTGAATGTGGGGTCTGACCATTGTTTCCCACGGACCAAGGGGAGAGGTGACTTTCCTCCCTCGCCCTGCCAGGCGCGCGTGCGCTCAGGAGGCCCAGAACGCCATCGTCCTTCTTGCGAAGACACACTGCTGAGTAATGAGAACACATTAAACTTGTTTTCCTTCCCAAGGTCTTTGTTGGCTCCCCTGCTGTTTCCAAATTTAACCGTGTGCCTCTATTAATGATGCAACCTTTTGCCACTCTGCAGCCCTACTTACTGGAGAACGTATCACATTTGCCCTGGTTTTGTTCTCTTGGACCAAGACCATTTAAGCGTTCCTTAAACTCCAGCAGCGTGTCTGCTCAGCAGTTTGGATGCATTCCACCTGGTCCTGGTGACTTGGTTTTTACTCATCAACCAGTTTGTTTTGAAATATTTCCTATGGACGCTTTGATGTGACACAGTTCTCATACTTTCCTCATAAAAGAATTTTGGAAGTGAGCTTCTTTAAGTGCTTCTGCAATGAACACTGTTGCAAAGAATGCATTTTGCTTTTCTGCTGTACTTTTATCTTTCTTGTGTATTTGCCTCACACCTTCATAATCTGTTGCTATAGACACCAGCACACTTTCTGCTTTTGGTAGGTTTGAAAAATATACCAAAAAATATAAGATTCCTTCTTGTTATAAATGTATTTTTTTCTCATAGCTTCCACTATTTCACTGATCTTACTAAGATTTTTATTGTTCATATATAAAAGCTCATATTTGATTTTAGGACTTGCTTTAAATTTTGGGAGTTTTGATAACTTCCTACCCGAATTTTATTGTCTGGTTTTACACTTGAGAGTGATGCACAATCCAACTTCTCTGTTTTTCTCTGTGTTCTGCATAAAGATCATAAACTTTATTATACTTTTTATGGGAGCACCTTATTATGGATCAAAGTTTGCTGCTGTTAAACATACTTTGCTGTTTCAATAGATAGGTGTGCTTTGGAATACTCACCTTGATGAACATGCTTTATCTCGAGCATGGAAATTGTGCTCTCCTTGCAGTATGTATTCCCAGGCAGCATATTAATACTTCATGATTCAGTATCTTTTTTTACAGTGAAGACACGTAGATGGAAAATTTTCTTACTAATTACTTCTTAGGCGATGCTTTGCCGTTCTCAAAGTAACTATAAAATACTGTATAGCCTCTGCTTATTTTACTGAGGGAGTCAGTGGAGATGCATCATTCTGCTCCACCACTTAAAATATTTTAGGTGTTGTGGAATATTAAAAACATTCCAGGCACCAGGTTTGTGCTTTTTTTTTCTTTTTCCTGAACACAGCATGTTTTGTGATTAAGTAAAAATAATTATTTCATGTACTCAGCATTAGGGCTCTGGAACCTTTGAAACCCATTGGTATTTCCAGAATTTCAGGTAGATTCCTTAATCTATTAAGGAATAGATTAAGTTGTGCTTTGTCTGCTGCACTGAAAACATCTTGAACATCTGAAATACTTATTCCAGTCATTGCTGTGCATTCACAATCTTCATGATTTTTGCACAGATCTAGATTAGAATAGATAAAGGGATTGTAAATTGTTCTGTATGGTGTCTTATCCTCTTCCTGCTGCTATTTACTCTGTCTCATGTGCTGGAATGAAGCAAACAGGGAGAGTTTGGTGAAACACAGGGTGGAGTTGCAATTATAATCTATTTATAATGTGTCCCTCCTGTAAAACTTACTAGAAAATGCAGATCTGCATGTGCAAAGAAAGGAATATGTATAGGTACATATTTGTGGGGACTAATTCCACATGAGAGAACTCTTGACCTGTACAATCCCCCTATGAATGCAATTTTGTCCAGAACAAAATACCTCTCTTTTAGGGATGCTGGAAGCTCTGTATGAGGATTTTTATGTGCTTGTGGAAGACAGATAACCCAATCATTCTGAATAGTTAAAAAAAAAAAACCAAAACAAAACCGTTTCCAGTAGTCTTGAAATTATTTACTGAAACCTAGTGTCTTGTGAATTTTTGCCTTAAGTTGATTGACTTCATTGTCTAACGATGAAGCTCTTTATGTTAGCACTTTGTGTTTGGGACACGTGGATGGAATCTCTGCTGGTGTGTTCACAGTAGCAGCAGGAAATTTAAGGCAGTTGCTGCACTGCTAGTTTTCATGTACTTAGCAGAAAGTTACCGTCTTTGAGACCTTTGAGCTCTGTACTACTTGATTAGAAGTGACCATTTTGTTCAAAAGTTTACAGTGAAGAGCTGTATGACAAAAATCAGTAGTCCCAGCTTTAGATCCTTACCTCTGTATTACCCCATTTAGAGACAGGGAAGCTTGTAGAAAACAAAAAAGAATTAAATGTAAATTATTTTTAATAGCACAAACTGCATTTCTTTTAGTGCTCATCTTTTCATCTGTGTTTCATTTGCTTGGCTGACTATCTCCAGAAATACTTTGTAAGCAAAAAATACAATCAAACTGGTTTTAAAACTTGCATTGACTTAAAAAAGAAAAATCGTAACATCACTTGCATGAATGAGGACATGTCCTGCCTTTCAATATCCATGATTAGAAGTATTGATGGAAAAAAAGGAGAATCTAAAAGGTGGGCTAAAAGAATAAAAGAAATTTGTTTTAAAAATGCAAGTCAGAAACTGGTTGGTGTGTCCTAAATCTGTTTGTAATGGTGTAATATTTAAACTGAGTTTTATTCTTTAAAATTCTCAGATGCAGATCGCCATTGTGAGCTTGCTGGGAATCCTCTGAAGATAAAAAGCAACAGAAAACCACTGTCATGTATCATTGGGTATTTAGGTGGGTATCTGCCTCCAGAGAATAACAACCCAAATGAACATTCAGTGTGTACTGAAGCTTCATGATCTGGTATGAACAGAGAGAGAGATTTGTGCTTTTAGTAACAAGAAAAACTCTGAAGTTAATAAATTAATGATAATGGTGATCTGCTGTCAGCTGCGAAACTGCATGGTTGAACTTGCAGGATACAGGCAGAAGTCCTCCTGATACTGGTTTAAAGTGTCGGAGTGAAACCCAATGTGATTTAGAATGTGAAAAATAGTCTGGCTGTCTAAATAAAAAGAATAACTGCTCAAAGGAGAGATATTCAGTATGCTCAGGGCTGCTCTACTCTGCCTTTTAAATCCATTTGCAATACTACTTTTTACTTAAAAGAAGGGGACTTCAGCCACACTAAGACACAGACCTTGTAATTTGATGACCTAAGTTAAAGAGATGCAATGAAATGTGTACTGAGTTCACAGCCAAGAGGATATTGAACCCATGAGTTAATGGGGAGAGGAAAAATTCTAGTAGTAGTGATTCCTTGCAAGAAACCATCACAGATTATTAAATATTAAAAACGTCATATAAGAATTGTGGTAACCCAGAGACTGTTAATCCTCAAATGAATATAGAAATCAATCCATTGATCAGAGAAACAGTGAATAATTCTGCTGTATTAATCCTGTTCTGTAGAAGTGAAGCTGAGTCTAGGTCTCAGTCTAGATGTTTTGCTCATAGTTTCAAACAGCAGGAGGTTTTATTGTACTAGATCAAAGTAAACAGTAAGTCTCTTGCCTTACTGAAATAGGAATCAGCTATTAATGTAGTTACAGCTGTTCTTCCAGAATATCAATTTTGTCAAACACTAACTTCAAGAATGTGAGTAATGAGGAATTAATGCCATTCTCACTGAATTTTGATTCATCCTGCCCTGGAGTTTAAGAGAAAAGCTGGTGAAAATTTCCTGCAGACATCCCAGCTGTGTGTGTCTTGTGTGTTGAAAGGACTACTTTGGTTGACTTTGTAGAGTTGTGGTTGTGAGGGGGGAAGCTGGACAGGGAATGGTTCATCCAGCTGACCTGTCTGAGCATCTAAAGAGGAAATGGTAATGTGGGTAAGCTCAGAAGACACCACGTGTTGTTAGTGCCGTGGTTATGTGGTCTTTGAGGAGTTGCGTTGATCCCTCTGTGAGTTTTAAGTCTATAGGTTTAATGGGAGTAAATGGATGAACAGTGTCAGACAGCATTTTGTGTACTTACATGAAGGTCTGGTAGAAGATTAACAGTTCTAAAATATGCCAGGTATCTGTGAAGTCTGCTTAGTATTTGACTGTATGGGAAGTAAAGGTATCTCACTACAGCTGAGGAAAATAATGTGTGTTATGGGGATATGAAGTGTACCCAGTACAGCTGAATGCATGCATCTGAATTAGCTTTATAGGGATGACTAGAAAATGGCTTTTTGTTTGCCACGTGGCTTCGTGGGATTTTTTGTTTATTTGGGATTTTTGCATGTTTCAGTAAAGAAGCAAATCTTGCATTATTTTTCTCATAAAAAATAGTTTTAAGTATCATGTCATAGCTTGTATAGGAGGCATTTGTTTTCTTTTTAAAATTCATGCCGTGCTATTCTCCCAGATATTTATTGGCATACGATTAACAGTGTGTCTCAGGGCACTGCTGTTTTCAACCTTTCTGGTAAGGCAGAAAGGATTTCAGTGTACTGCACATCCTGGGTCATCACTTCCCTTTATCCCTGTTCTGCCTCTTGGCTGCAGGTGCCACAGGTGAGGTAGGCCCTGTCCTCTCGAGAGCTGGGGCTAATCTCCTGTAATCTCCTCAGTCATCACTGTGCTCCCTACAACAAAGCCCCTAACGCGAACCCCTGGCTAATTAAATGTCCTGTATTACCTCCTAGTTATGAGGGAAACAGGCTAACACTTCCAGCTGGGATATATGTTGAGGAGATGAGGTGAGAGAAAGGTGCAGCTGCCTCAGCCCCTCTGGAATCCAGGATGTTTACTGAGGTGACTCAGTAGAAGACTTCAGCTTCTCTTTGTTTACTTTGGGTTTGTTTGGGGTTTTTTTAACCCTACTGACAGAGCAGAAATGGAGAAGTTTTTAGCATTGTTGTTGTTATTCACTTTTTTGGGGCTGCAATCTGCTCCTATAAAATGGGTTCCTGATATGTTATTGAAACATTATTTCTTACTCCTGTTTTATTTTTATTTCAGAATGTGGCTCACTGCTTATTTGTTACATGGGTAATGGGATAATTTGAATGCTGTAGTCAGTTTTTTGAGTTAGCACAAGGTGCAGGTGGCTAGAAGATTTTCAGTGAAGTGCTAGGCAATAGATCAAGGATAAGAGCAGCAGGAATTAAAAGATTTTAATTACTATTATTCCATAATACAATAATATGAGGGGATAATACGCAAAACCCCTGAAATGCCTTGTTACTTCACTCAGGTGTGATGAGGCAGCTGGTTAAAAAGTGCTGATCTAAAGCATGAAAATACTTGAAGCAGGTCTATGTGTAGAGGAGGAGTGAAGTAAGATGTAAAGACCCTCACAGGAAGGACTCAGTCCGTTGGGAAGTGGTCCTGGCTGTTTCACTGAATTCCTTTCTAGAACTTAAATGTAGAGCTTGGTCAGGCTACCTTCCTCTGCTGCAGAAAGTAGAGGTAAACTAATGGAGGATTAGTGACTTCTGAACTGAAGACAAGTTGAAGGAAGGAAATGCTTCCTTCCTCAGCTGTTTGCTCACCCTGAAAATATAAAATTGCCTCTCCTATAGGTTGTAGATGAAAGGAGATGGAGTTCTCATATGTTGGTGCAACTGCTGGAATTATTGTGGTTGCTGCTGGAGCTCTTTGGCAAATAAAATAATATTTTAGTGTTGTTAGCCCTGGAAATCTACCATTTCCTTCAGAAAATTGGGAAAGATTGTTAAATGAACATTTTAGAATGCAAATTCCAGTTACCTTCAGCAAACAGCGCAAGTGTTTCTATTTCAGCCTAAAGTTTTGCCTTAGCAATCAGTGATGTTTGTAACATTGAGCATGCCTCAGTTCCCATTTTAGTAAAAAAGCAAAATACGAGATGCTTGATCCCTACAGCAAGAAAAACAGGACATGCCATGAAATCTTTTCTGCATGAAAAGCAGATGAATACTGCAGTGAACGGCAGTAAAAAGCTCTCATCTAATTAAATGGTGGGAGGTTTGGTGACGTCAAATCTACAGGTCTGCCCTGAAGTGGCTAGTTACCTTTACATTCCCTCTCTGCTGTTCTACACTTGCCTGTGTATTTCTCTGCTCTACTGCTTCTCACCTGGCCCTCTCGAAGCTTCTTGTGTGAGGGTGTTCATGCCTGGGGGGTATGATTGCAAGCCCCAACCAAACCAGTGGTGAACAATTTAGCAAAGTCTTTTCCTGTGTGAAAATTGCTGGCATTGTGTCCTCCTGGCACGCTGTTTCAGTACAGCCTGGCCAAGGCCATGAGACTGAGAGCTCCAGGCAGGGCAGGCAGGCACTTGGATGTCAGACTTTGGGCGTTCTTGAAGGAGGAAAAACATGCTATTGCAGTGGGCTTTGACTTTATGCAATGGTTTCTCTTTCTCCTGAATGGTAGCCATAGATGGCAGAGGCTGGAGGGGCTGCTCCTTGAATACTTGGCCTCCCTGTGGCTTTTGCATCTTCCCAGCTTCTGTGCTCCATTTTATAAACAGAAAAGCAGAAAGAAGCACTTTTCAGGAGGTCTAGACCGGGGCTGCAAATGAGAAAGTACTTAATTTTTGTGTTCTGCTCTCATTTGCCTTGGGCAGCTGACTCTGCTGATCTGACTCCCAGCCCCTCTGCCCCCACCTTCTCAGCCTCTTCTTCTGCCTGGGGTCATTGGGGGGCTGCTGTAATTGGGCTGCAAGTGCCTCATAACCTGTGCAGTGCTGCCAGCTGGTGCCCCACGGCTGTGTCAGAGGGAAGGGACCTGGCCTCAGGCCGCTGACTTCCCACACAAATTTGGGTCCATCCAAGGTTGTACACAGTGATGGCATTTTGAACCCAAATATGTGATGGGAATTAATTAATTGGTTCAGCCAGTTCCTGGTGAGGGACCAGCAGACTCAACTGAGGCTTCCTTTTGCCACTTTTATCTGTCAGGTAACTGAGAAATTTCCATGCCAGCTGTATCAGCTCCTGGCAAGCACAGCAGCTGCCACCCTGAAATATGCTGGCCAGATGTGCTTCACTGCCTCTTACCCTCTTTATTCCTCCTTCTCCAAAATAATCTTGCTTCATGAAACGGATACTCTGGGGTGTTTGAAGCTCCCCAGTGATGACTCTATGGGAGTGTTCCCACTGCAGTTTTGGGGTAGTTTTAGCTGCAGAGCCCTACAGTGTGTGCACCTTGTGACCTGTGTGTGGGGAGATCCCTTAAAGCTTGCTACTGTGGCAGAAAATACTGAATAGCTTGAGTTATTGAGGTGGTTTCACTACAGTAAAATGCTTTTACTTGCTTGCTAAAACCTGTGGGTGTGTAGCTTCAATATAGACCTCAAAAGGGTAGGAAAATATAAACACACCCATTTCAGATTGTTTTGTATTTATTAGCTCTTCAAACTCAAATCCTTACATATCTACACTATGGTATTGGACTTGGGTAATCTGAAGTGAAACTGATTTTTTTGACTTGGAGGACCTGTGAGTACGAGGACTCATGTTTGAAGTGTTTTTCAAGGTCCTGTAAACACACAAGTGCAGAAGGAACTTTATTTTCACTGAAATCAAAAGTAAATTTCATATGTGGAATAGATTGTTTTATTTATTTTAAAATCGAGTAGATGTCATTTTTCTTTCTCTCTTTTTTGTCTCAAACAGAGATACATCCTGCTGTGAAACCCAACGTAATCAGGTCAACACCAAGCCTTCAAAGTCCAAGTGCAAAACGACTGCTTGCACCCTCCAATCACTCTTCATTAAGTATTTTGGGAAAAAGGAACTACAGCCATCATAACGGGCTTGATGGTATGTGAAGGAATATAAATGAAATATTCTTTAACTCTCTGAATCGCAAAACCTTCTGTGAACCTGAGGTGCCTTTAAATGAGAGGGTAAGCTATGGATGGTATGTTTATAGCAGCAGTTCAATGGATGGTGGTGCCTATTCATTGGGTAAGGATATATTAATACCATCTCTTACAAAAACTCCATTTGCCATTTTTCTTTCTGATCTTGATTTTAAAAGAAAGGACAAGAAAGGAATAAAACAAATTTGGTGAAGGCAGAGATGCAGCATGTTTTGTTTTGGCTTTTTGCATTGCACCTTAGAAAGCCACTGTCCCTGCAGAGGAGGAAGCAAGAAGTGTGTCATAGGGGTGCAGGAGAGGCTTCTTCTGTACACTGTGCAGTGCCAGAGGTGATGTTTAGGGCTGGTGTATCCAGCTACCTCATTACACCTCGGTGCAAACTGAGAGCAGGAATGAAGCTGTGCAAAAAAGAAACAAAAAAAAAGGATGGAAACCTGTGGATAAGACTAACTTTTCTCAATCTGTATTTTTCATGCTGAAAATGACTGTGCTTAATTGATGTTTTCTTTTCTTTTTATCATTATGAAACAGAAAGATTTTTAAACTGTAACTGTAAGCAGTTTTAGCTCATGTTCAAATAGGAGGAGAATCCAGCAGGATATAATGTTTGCACTAAAAGAAAATGCATGCATGCATTCCTGATATCTCTTTGTGAGATATAACTTCTGTAAGCCATTAGCTTTTTGTTCTGTAATTGAATAAGGTTATTGAGGGTAGAAATCTGTCAGACGCTGAGCTCTCAAACAGACTGTTGAGGAGATGATGTGTACAAAAGAGGTGTCTATCTCCTTTCTTGCTTCACAGAATAGGTCAAGGTAGAAAGGAGAGGAATTGCCTTTCAGACAAGCTAATAGAAGTAGTATTCCAAATGAAGAGAGAAAAACTTGATTCATTTTCCATCATCTTCCCCATAATTGTATTTTTCTGTCATTGCAAACACTACTTGCATATTGCAGAGAAAACACATACTGTACATTTAATAACACCTAGATAGAAATCATTACATACTTTGACAAGAGGTGGTTATTTAGAATACACGGAAGAGAGGATTGCTTGCGTTTCTGCTCAGCGTGCAGCTGTTACACCATAGACAGACAACATTCATGGCAGCACTGGCTCTTTGGGGGACCGAGGTGACAACCATGGGACTTGCAGTTGGAAGAAAATATGATGCCTGCAGTAGTAGGCAGAGCCATAAATGCTGGATTTCCACTGCTACCTTTGAAGTTCTGCATGGGTGGTTTAGTAGTTGCTGCATGAGAATGTGAACGAAGACCTCCCCCTCCACCAATGCTGGCCATTAAACTGGGTTCTCCATGTAAGCTTTGAGTGGTGAATTACTTTCCCCTGGACATAAAGATGATCGTAGAATCCTTTCCATTGGAAAAGACCTCAAAGATCAAGTCCAATGCTTAACTCTGCACTGCTAAGCCCATCACTAAACCCTACATGCCACAACTTTTAAACCCCTCCAGGGATGGTGACTCAACCGCTTCCCTGGGCACCTGTTCCTGTGCTTGACAACCCTTTTCAGTTCAGTAGCTTTCCCTAATATCCAACCTAAACCTTCCCTGGCATCACTTGAAGCTGTTTCCTCTTGTCCTATCACTTTTTATCTGTGAGAAGAGACCGACCACCATCTTGCTACAGCCTGCACATTTCTCCTGCAGAGAAGTTTGTAGCAATAAGTTCAAGGTAATTATTATGATTAAGCCCCTCCTTATGTCCCTTTAAGGAGGCATGCTTGGAAATCTGTAAAATTTTTCTTCTACTTAGTATAGATGTTCTCTTCAAAGAATAGAGTCTGTAAAACCAGTCATTAGCTACACTGATTAGTGTGTATCAAACAGTCAGCTGTGTTAAGGCAATTTACACAAATAACATCTAATTTGAAAAATTAGTATTGAGAACTTCAAGTCATTGCTTTAGGAGATATTTCTGCTTATGTGTTTTCTGTGAAAACAACTTACTGGAAAGCATATATCCTAAATAAGTGAAATCTGTATTTTTTTTTGTTGCAAAAATTACTATCTTAGTATTAAAAATGGCTATTTTGGTTATTATTCTTGCCACTCTAATTAAAATGTGGAAGAGTGTAAATAAAATGCAATGAAAAAGTAACAAACCAGAAGTAATGATATTCAACAGCACAGATTCCGTTTCTTCTGACTTAAAGGTGATTACCTTCAATATTTACAATTTACTTCCTCCTCGGGTTATTGGTAAATATAAAATACAGCGTTTTTTCTTGTATTTTGTCCAGCTTCTCTTCAGTTCCAGATCAGCTTGGGACGTGGTGGTTTCTGTGTCATTTCTCTGGCCACAGTGTACTATTTGTGCAGTGAAAGGTTTTGCCAGCCCCCAGAGTTTTTGTGTTACTATAAATACACTAAAAAGCTTTTTTGGTTCCAAAACACTATCGATTGCTGCAGGGTTTATTGCTTTGTATCAATTAACAGTATGCAGAAATCCTGGTATGGAGATGATGACAGATTCTGCCTTTCAGTGCATGCTTTGATGAAATGAGCAAACAAAAAGGAACACAGGGGACTTAATACAAGTCTCATTTCTTGCTGTTTTCATAATCTCAATGTTATTGACACAGCAATGTCTGCATTTTCAAGTTTTCTTTTTTTCAAAATTCGTTGTAAGAAGGCCACATAAATACGTTTACTTGAGATACACAATATTTCACAGCATTCAAGTAAATGTTGCTTAGGCTTGTGCAAATGCATATTTAGGTTAGCATAATTTAAGTCAATCTTGCTGCCTGGATGAGTGCCTTATTTTGACAGAATTTGTTTTTAAGCAAATTAATAATTATTTGCTTCGAATATAGCAGTACATCATAGAAATGGCACTTTTTTATGCCTCTGTGGGGAAGTGGGGGAAGGTTATGAGAACCATCATTTAGTTAAATGCTTTTAAGAAAATAAACAAGAATATGATTAGCGTTTCTTATACAAGTCTTACATTGGCTTGAGTTTTGCTTTTAGCCAATGCAGCACAAGATTCCCTTTCAGTTTTCCATGGATGCACTTCCAGAAGGGGTCTGGTGCAATTGATAGGGGTGAGGAAGTCTGGCGTTTTTGACTGATTTTGCTTGATCATTGTTGAGAATGATGAGGGAGCTCATTTGTCTCTTCGTAAATGGGGATGTTGTGCCCTGATATCTTATTATTGAGAGTCAGTCATGGGTGTAAGGCATGGACACGAGTGAAATTGCACTGCTTGAGCACTGTGTATTGTAGCTAGAGAGAGGATCTTGTAGGTTTTTGTGTCCCTTATTTTAGGAGGAAGACATTTGCAGGATGGTCTTGGAAAAGTGTTCTTCATTTTATTTTCAAACAACAGCAAATCTTGCATTCTGTAAGATGTAGTGAAAGATGCCAGTGAATTGGCATTTTGCTCTTCTAGAAAAAAAAGGCACAGTACTTTGAGAAGTTTTTGTGTAATATACATGGTGAAGCTTTTAACTACTCTGAGATGCAGCATTTCAATTGCTACTGAAATTAAACTCAGCATAAGATATTTAAGTGGTTCTCTGCAGTGAAGATAGCCTCTTTCAAGTGGGAAAATTCCATCTTCAGGAAATCACGATGTTGCAGAAGGTTACATGTATCCAATTTTGTGACTGGAGTTGATGATGGGAAGATTTAGGTGTGACTGTAAAGTGCTTTAGATATTTTGAATCTGATCTTTAAATTACAGTGTCTGAAATTATTCCAAGCAATTACTTTCTCCCACAAGCTGCTTGACTGTGAGCAAGACCGCGTCCAAGTAGTCAAGTTTCACGTCAGCCTATTGTTTTGGCAGGGTGAGTAATGATAATTTTGCTTGTAGTATTTGGAAACATCAGGTAGAGGTATTTTACACAAGAATAATCTCTGTCATCCGACATGCATTTCCTTACCTTTCATGCATGAGAGCCAGAATATCCACAGGATGTCCAAGGCATGGGCGTCACTAATGAGGTACAGAAATCAGTCTGTGCCTGTTGACACCATTTTCATGAGTTATGGACAAGAATAAAAGAACAAATTTTCCCTAGTTGAAGACACTCGAATCAACAGCCCTGATCCTCCCCCTCTCTTTCCTGCCCATACCTTTTGTGCTGTATTTCAGTCTGAGATGTCCTGCTGCCTTCAAGAGGATTCTTTCAACAGTCAAATTTCTGTCCCTGAATACGCTGAAGTGTGCAACAGATACATGAAGTATCTAGGCATAAGGCAACAATTTTGGGGTCTGTTTTCCTAGGAATGCAGGTATCTCTGGCCCAGCAGGATGAAAAGGGGACATGAGAAACTGGGAAATGGAGAAAGACCGCAAAAAATGTACCTTCTCTCTTAGATGCTGCTTTGGTCGATCCTTCTCTCTATGCTTATGGCTGATACTATTGGATATTGAGGAGACAAGCAAGGAAGAAAGGCTTAGTTTTGAATCCTATTTTTCCATGGGGGATTTATGACTTCCTTTTGACCAACAGCAGAAAACATAAGCAGCCTAACTGACAAGTAGGGAGACTGAAGCCTTTCCTGTTCCAAATTTTTTTGAAACAGAGAAAACAATTATGATACATACTTCATTATAATTAAGTTCACATAATCCTATGTGAAAGTACACATAAAAAAGAGAAGGAGTTTTCACTCTAGGATGGAATTTTTCAGCAGTGAGTGAGTTGTTTTTTCTCAAAGGTGTCTGGTGGTTGTTATCACGATGCTGTCTTTCGGTAGAGATGGAGATGTTCTGCTGTGGTGGCAGAGGAGCAGCATGGATTGCGCATCAAAAAACATCTGACACTCTGTTACTTTAAAAAAGACTACTTTAAATTTTCTTTTACACGTTAATAAACTATAAACCAAAATTGTTATAAAATTCATTTAACATACCAGTGATTTCTGAGTGAAAGAGAAGAAATGAGTTGTGGCAAACAAGCTACTATGTGAATCCACTTTTGCCATTTCTTCCGTGCTGGAACACAAGGGATGATTAATGCTGGATTGTGTATGCTCACTCTTCCCAGAAGTGAGAGACAAAAGCTATATATTGCTCCACAGTCAGTTTTCCCTCTGAAGTTTGCTTAGGACATGTGTGTTCTAGCTTTGGTCTTTGGTATAGGCAGAAAATGCTTTAAAATATTCAGCTACAGATGTCTCAGTCAAATGTGTGCACTGGTATTGATGGAAATGTGAGCATGGAAAATAGATCTCTCAGGAAAAAATGATGCTGTGTTACTGTCATTTACTGGGGAAGCAAAGGACTATGAAAAGGTGTTTATGGCTCTTAGTTACTTCCCCAAATATATTGCTTTTATGCTTATATCGTTATAGGAAATACTTAAGAGATTTGTTCGGCCTTTCTATACAAAGTCATTAAAACCATCTCTGACCCTCAAGAGATTGACCTAACAACGTTTTTACCTCTAATTTTGCAGCTTGCACAAGAGTAGCCAATTTCTCTCTATTTTCATTGTGCATTTGGAAGCAATCATTTTAAATATTTATTAGAAAACTAAAATGTTCTAAAGCTTGCATTTCTGTGGTCAGTAATTTCAACTGTTTTTGCAGAGGTACAAATGATGATACTGAAGATGATGTACTAGTGACAACTTCCAGAGCCCAAATAATGTGCCCAGAAAATGATGCAAGCCTAATTAACCCAGGATGTTACTGCTGACATTGCCAATCATTTGTAAAACCAAGCTACTGCATCTCATGTTTGCATATCTCAAGTAATTTTTTTTCCCCTATTTAAATTTTTGTATTATAAAACAGTGAGTTGATGATTCTCCGCTTCCCTCTTTGGTCATCATTCTTCCAAATCCAGTGGTGTAAATGATATTGTGACTTAACATGAAAAATAACCAAATAGGAGGAAAATATTTTTGTCAAGGAAAGTAGAAGAGAAATATCTTTTCTCCCTAGAATTTCATAAATTTAGAAGATGATTTGTTGTCTCAGAGTGATAAACATGTACACTGAATTCACATTACAGTTATCTTCCAAGTATTTGAGCTCCTTGGATTACAAGTAAAAGGACAGTCTTCCATTCTCTGTCTGAAGACTGCTTAAACTGCAGGGTATTTTTCAGTGAGAAGAGGTGAGCAGTGTAATTTGGTCACAGGAGTGCTTGGGAGGAGCAAAAGCATTTCTGCAAACCCAGGTTTCTTTGGATTTCCTCTGAGAAAGAACTATTCCTAGGCTTGTTGAGTATTTTTTAAAATGCAGGCAGCCATTACTTTTCTTATGCCAAGTGAAAATACAGTTTCCATTCAACTGAAGTGCTCAGGTTTACTGCATCTTGGGAAATGTGAATTATTTCCCAGGGTGAAAGTACACTAGAAATTGAATAAGGGACTATTATTAATTCCTTCTACATTTATTCCTTTCTTTCAAAAATGTGTCTTTGGCTTTGTAAGGCTTCTTTGCCTGCGACTGATTCCCAAGTAAAGCACAAATCTCGAGTCACGTTCATGCTTTAAAGCACTACTTTGTGTGTGCTGTAGATCCTTTGCTGCTGTTGTGATGAGGAAATGAATGCTTATGAAAAGATTGGAGCATTGCATCCCTGAACTCACCAGTGCAGCGCCTGTTTCTGGTAACACTGGGGACAGCAGGGATCAGAAAGAGCAAGATGTGGGATCCCAGGTGGAGGAAAGGGCACTTCATGGTAAAGTGCCCCATTTCTGCTGTTGAATCAGTGTTTCCCGTTTTAATATACAGGTAACGTGTATATTAAATGTAGATGTGAAACAGCAGTAACCCTGGCTTTTCTAATTGGCAGAATGAATCAGCTCTTAAAACAGCAAACAACTCTGTAATTAAGTTAACATTTAAACCACAATGCAGATAGCCAGAGCTCTAATTCCTAGAATCACTGCTTTCCCCTAGTATGATTTTAAAGAATTACAGTTGCAGAAAGAGAATCCTGTCTGTTGGATAACAGGATTAGCAGCATATTACCTCCTGAATTATGTGTTCTGGATTCAAGATCTGGAGTTCATACCCGAAGTGCTTCTGTGTATGATTGCTGTCAAGTAGGTTGATTATTTTTTGTAAGCTGTGATTGCAGAGCGATAGTTCTTAACGATTTTGGTGCATAATGCAGTACAGAAGGCACCTTCACAAAGTGCTTAGGCAGTGGAACTGGAAAGATCCTGTGTCTGCTCTGTGATAATTTTGTGTGGTTTTTCTTTTTATCAGTGTTTAAAATTTCTGTCTTGGGAGAATAAGGGTCTTCCTAAAAAGTAATTCCTAATATCAGACATCGATATATATTTTTTTCTTTTTAATTATAGTTTTGGATTAACGAAGTCACTTGTTCAGTTGCTACAAACTGGGAGGAAAAAGCCAATTATGTTTGGTTACTCAGAACATTCATGACCCAAAAGCAGAGGAAATATTGAAGCAGTCTTTTTCCTCAGCATATTTCATAAGGTGGTCCATACTGGGTGAAATTAACCTTTAAAGTCTTATGCACTATGATAAGATGAAACGTTGCTAGGATTAACCAGCTCTGCTATTGCCAGTCTACCTTTATTTTCCACATGTCAAAATCACATTATCTTCAAGCATATTTATTCTGGAAGTTTTAGAAGTAGGACATGTTTCACCCATTAGTATTGTCAATGATTCCATTACAAAAAAAAGACAAATATCAGGTAACTAAGTTTTCTATCAGCAGAAATAAAGAATATCACATATACAAATAACACATGAACAACTGGAAAAGGGCTCTGATGTGGGTCTGTCCTGACCTGAAGAACTTTTAAGGGAATAAAAAATAGCATGTTGCTGGGGAATAATATGTAAACTTGAAATAAATATGTAGCTGACACCATCCCTTAGCAGTGCACATTTTCCTGATTTAGCCTTAAATGGTTTTACAGCAAGAGATTTTATGGTCTCTTAGTGCCTGGAAACAGGGAGAAACACTTGATTGATCAATATGGTTGGTAAAGCACATTCTAATGTGAGGAAATTTCTTCCACATCTTATTCATTTCTATTTGAGTTCAAATAAATATGTTGTAGAAAGGTCCCAGGAGCATCTTGGGCAGTGTCTGCTGTTGGTGCATCAATTTCTCCGCAATAATAAACTTATAAACATCTTGTTAGCACTGAAGTTTACCATTTACTGTAATTCACCCACATCACAGCACTAAAAACCCTTTTTAGTGATGATGTCTGACCATTTTTGCTTGAAGGGGAGCAATGCACTTCCCTGGCCTTAAGGGGAGAAGCAGTCTCCATCCTGGAGTTCCCTTCCTACGGAAGTGATGCAAGTACAGATCATTGTCTTGCATGAAATCCTCTGCTGTAAGAACTCATTTATAAACCAAGCGTCCACTGGTGCCAGTTTCACTAGAATTCGAGCCAGATTATATGAATTCCCTAAGGCATTCTAGAACTTGGCAGATAAGACTGAAAATGCAAAGTTTTGTAAGACATTTGTGGTTTTTAAATAAGCTCTGATGCCCTTAAACTGCACCGGAGTTTGCATTGGTTTGCAGACCTTGCATAAAGGATTGAATGCTGTGTCACTGCCTTTTTAAGCAAGTGCTTTCTTCCTTAGTTGCCTTAATTAAAAGTTTTCCACAAAGTTGGCTGTTGTGTCCACGTGTAAGTGTTTTTCAGAACCTGCCAAGTTGGAGTATAATTATTTTCTGGAAGAAACTGGTGTCTCCTCAGCTCTAAAGTCTGAATATTTGTGTATCAAAGTATGTAAGAGTTTGTGCAACACTGGCACTTTAATTAATAGTCTCTGCTAGATCCTAGAATCTTTTGACTATATCTACTTAATAAACAGTTATTTTCCTACCTTTTTTTGATGGATATACTCAGGTCTTTGATGTTTTGCAATTTAGATGATGTTTCAGTATCTACAGCAAGAAAAATATATGCAAAAAACAGAGAATGGTTTTGTTGCATGATATAACAGGGGTATTTGCAAATGTAATAGATCTCTCTTCACTTCTTCGCTGGGTTTTATTATTAGGTTATCAATATGGTAATATCCTGGACTTAACAGCTGCTGGCACTGCATTAACAGTGTCTGTCAGGCTCTTTTCAAAAACACACTGTTTAACAATTTCCAGGAAAATTCAGTTGTTCCTCAGTTCATTTTAGGGAGATCTCAGTTTCACAGACAACTGAGTGAGAGTGTCTGAGTATTTTGGGACAATCATGGCTAAGCATAGTTTTTATAGATTTGGCATATAGAGCTATGCCAAAAGCACAGCACCTCTGAGTAAGAGTGAAGGTTTCAAGTATCTCCATGTAAAATGTATGGATTTTATTTTGTTTGCTTTGATCATTTTAGGGGTGACTGAAAGTGCTGCATAATATATCTCTTCTGCATTTCAAGAGACAAGAAGCCCCGTTCTTTGTGCTTAACCTGATAATTCTGTCTAAGTTCATGATTCTTCAGGAAATATTGTGCTCTTGGAGATAAGTTGTTGGGGTTTTTTTCTGGGTATTTAGGCTTATAAGTGGAATGATTTTTTGTCTCAATTATTCATTATTCCATGAACACAATCTCTGGGTTTTCTCAGGAACATTCAGGTCCTGAAATGTTATTTTACTGGGATGTCCAAAAAAAAAAAGAAAAAAAAAAGTTGTAATAAAAAAATTACTTTACTGTGAAGGTAAAATTTTAACAGATTATAGAGTTCTTCACTCTGCTGTGATCTTCTCTTACTTATAAGAGTGCCAAATATGTTCAAGGGTCAGGAAGCAGTAGACTGTCACAATATTTAGTTTTTATACTACCAGTTTAAAAACTGCCTGGAGGACTGCTGACCTAAATGTATTTTTATGTATAACATTTGTGTGAAAAAGGAGAGGAAAAGAGGGGTGGTAGAGGAGCCCACAACTAAAATATCACTGGCTTTGGGTAGGTATTCACATTACAGTACCTCTGTCAATGTGACCTTAGTGGTATAAATGTTTTTTATTTAAAATTGATTAAGGATGAAGACTTGTACAAATCTAAAGGTAAACTAGATACAGGAATTTCTGTTGAATGTTGGAGTTTTTAAATAGTTTGAGGTGTTTAGAATTACTTACCTTTTTTTCTATCAGTGATCGAACTATACCTTCACACTGCTTAAGGTGACTCCTCAAAATGAAAGAGAAATGCCAGTTTAAGAGTGTAATTATCTTTTTTTTTCAGAAAGAGATGTGCAGCTATTCTCATGTCCTTTTGATCTCCTTAATGCTATTTTTAACAATAATAACATCCCTCAAGAATTCTTTGTGTAAGTGATACCAGCTGGAAACCCTGTGAGAGTCATTATTTAGAACCAAGGGACAAATAAAAAAAATTGTAATTATTTTGCATTTATCTCACTTGCAGAACTGAGACTCTGCTGATTCAATTGATTCAGAATTGTGTACATTTCATGCAGAACTGCATGCAGTGTTGATAAATGCCCCTTCCTTAAGAACTCTCTCTGCTATAGCCAATAAAGTGTCCTACCAAAATTTTTGAGCGAGTCTGTGAGACAGGTGGTGGGATCATCTTGCATCTTATAGACCAGCAGTGAATTTTCTTGCCGGTTTTTAAACTATGTTTTTTTTTTACTGAAGTTGCACTGCTTTGTCAAAGAACAATGTCTCTAATACGTGAACTGTAGCATTTAAAGCCAAAGAGAGTGTGATTTCTGTTCTTGGGGAAAGAAAAAAGCAAAATTGATCTGAGTTAAGCAGCAGGGTGAAATCTATGCTAATTGTTGGTCTAGTAGTGATTGCTCTGCAATTTATATAAATATAACCGTAAGTTCAGTTGACTGACTTCAGATTTACCATATAGGAGAGAATAGTTAACATTTCTGCATGTTGCGTTTCTCAATATGCTTTGTCACTTTCAAACATTGTCAATTATTCCATTTTCTGAGAATTTTTAAGAGCATCCATCTTAAAAATTCTCAGAAAAAGGGTTGTCTAGTTTTATAAAACTTTTTTTGAGATGGGTACAGCAATGGAATTATGTTGATACTATCTGTATTTTTGTCTGCAGAGATAATCCTTCATGATGCCATATGTTAAAAGCAAAATGAAAAAGCCCTCACTTCTTCAAACATGAATTATGAATTAGTTCCATTTTTATATTTTCTTGCAGAAGAGGATAATTAAGCGAAGAGAACGAGTGCAGTTAACAGCATATTATAGCATGCCATATATATTCAGGACCAATGATGAGTCTCATGCTCGTTTCATGAGAAATCTCTCCAGTCTCTGCATTTTTGATGTGTTCATTGTTGTAGCTGAACAGTAGCATCTTAACCTTCAGGGTGAGCATCAGGAGATAGGGCTTTTGTGGATAAAGAAAACATTCTAATACGCTGTGGTTCTTTTATTTTCCAGAATCATCCAGCCATACAACAAGAACAATAATGGTAAGTATAGAGGAGATTGTAGGTGTTGATCTGTCTATAGCTATGATTTTTCCTTTGAAAATGAAGTAGATATAGTAGTACCCTAAGCCATTGGCTTTTTTTATATAGATTCCAATATCACTGTAGAGATAAAATGCGTCTGTCTTTATTTCATGAGAAATTTTGGGAAAAAATGAGAGGTTGAAGAGCTTAAGAGGTAACAGTGCTGTCAGTTTGAATAGCTGAAAAATCCGATTATTATTCCATGTTCTGTGTTAAAGTGATTTTCGATTATGTCAAATTAATGTTGATAAAATTTCTTGCATTCTGTCTATATCACATGGGTCAGAGCACATTTAAAGTTCAGAACAATAGCTGAGTAATTTCTTGCATCACATTCCTCAGAGGCCAGTTTCTGACTTTACCTTGAGTTTGATAATTTGGGTTCCAGATATAGAGAAAGGTTTAAGTGGACAGATACACCTTCAAAAATGAGATTAGAAAGTTTTGTGTAAAAAAATGTCATGCACTTTGTAAAAAAATATCTTGCATTTTTATAGGGTGAGAAATGTCCGTCTCTTTCTGTTTCAAATTCATAATAAAAGTTAGATAAGGGCCGAACAACAATTCACACAGAGAAAACCTTTCTCTGACAGGGAATGATTGATGCCTGTCCTGTGGTTGTTTGAGGAGAGGGCTTTCTGCTTCTGGAGAAAGACCAGTTTTTGAGGCGAGTGTTGAAATTTTAGAATAAACCCAAACAAATCATGGCATGAGCTTGTTTGTTTCCATTCCTACAGTTTTTAGGGAGTCCCTTGAAGTTTATTTACCTCTTCTTTATGTACAGCATTTGTGAGACATGTAAATTCCCACATGGATTTCTTGACTCTACAGGGCATAAAAGGTTAATATCATTCATTGCCTTTATCATTAATGCTCATTAATAATCCAGTGCAAATGAATTATAAATAGCTAAGGACTAGAGATCACAACATTTCAAAATAGTAGAGATGTCTGGAAAAAGTGATGTTTCTCTTTCCTGCTGGATGTGACACAATCCTTGTTTGTCATGAATTTGTTTTAAACAGACCCATTTCAAAAGAAGATGCTTAGTTTTTCAAGTGTATTCCTCTGCTATAAAATTTTGGAAGGGATTGAAAAACGTTTCAATGTCTTTTCCATTCTGCATTGGTGTCAGGAAAAGAGCAGGACAATTGTGTTGAAGCAGGTGAACCCTTCACTCTGCTTTACCTTTACTCTTTTTGTCCTATTAATTGTACCCTGAAGATACTCAATCTCTCTTTTCCATTAATGTATCAGAACAGTTCTAAAAACTGGGCCAAAAGAGTGGAGGTTTTGCCTATAGAATTTCTTTCTCACACCAAAACATGTCCAAACTTTTAAAGAGAGAAGGAAAAGGTTTTTAAATGGCTCGAGCTCTTGAGGTTCCTGTGTTATGAACCCCTCCGGGCCTCTCTGCTGACGACTCAGGTGGCTGAGACCTCAGACTAATGTTCTGCAGTCAGTGTGCAGTAATTGTTCATTGCACTTAAATAAATAAAAGTATAAATGAAACAAGTATTCCGCTTAGTGAGAAATTGTTATAGCAATGTACACTCTTCTCTGCAACTAAAGCATAACCGAATGTGTAAAAGAAAATTTTATTACTCCCCAATGAGTGAGTAGAAATTGTTACTAAAACCAGAAAATATGCTACTGCTTGCACTACCAACACTGTGAGATTATACATTCATTACAGATGTAGTAAAGGAATGCTGCTGAGAGCCAATATATGATGGCTACTGCAATAAATAGTTACTCTGAAATGAAGTTCCCTTTTTCTGACTGATTATGGTTATATTGTAACATAAAAAGTTAAAGCATGACCTTTAGTCATCAGAATGTGAGAAGTATCACAGCAAATTTGTATTACCGCCTTAGATGCTTTGGTCTAAAAAAGCTTTTATCTTACCAAAGTGGAGTATTTGAACTTCTTTAAAGCCACGTTTATAGGTGGTGAAATAATGTATAGCATTAAGTCTGATCTCATCTCTGAAGATTCAGATGTATGTTCAAGTCAAAGCCAGCAAGGTATAGAGTGTGCTCTGTTAAATTAAGTGCAGATTTTCTGAGGACATTACAAGAATTTTTCTTCTGTATTTAAACGCAATGAGACCCACATATTTTTTGTTTCAGATTCTTGTTCATAAAAATAAAAACACAGAAAGTATTTTAAGCATCTGTGTGATGGGAAGGAGAGGGAGGACATGCTCTGTGTTTTAACTATAAAATAAATTTCCTCTTACTCTGTGGATAGTTGCCTAGGATAGTCTTTCATTACTAATTTACTGATTTCCATAAAGAACTATTTACTTCAAAATGGTGCCTTCTAAGATAAGATTTATTCAGAGCTTAATATGGCTTTTTTATACCATCTATAACAAACAGGGACTATAAACATTGCAGTATTTAAGCCCAGATGCTTTGGCAAGTCAGCTGTCATCTTTTAGGGGGGTTGTTTCTTTTGGGGATTTTTTGTTGGGTTTTTTTTTTCCCTTGCACAGAAGAGTCATTGACTTAGATTTTCAGCATTACAACAATTGTGGGTGTTTGTGAAAGATTTGGTAGAAAATCCAGAGGTTCTAAAGTTACACTTGTGTTGACTACTTGGTTATTTTCTTGTATATGATCTGTTGTTCGAAAATCTTTCATTTTTAATAGCCTTTGGGTTTTTAAATGAAATTCTATACCCAAAGAGCTTGTGTGCCTGCATGCTATTATCAACATTTGCGACTTCATGCTGTGTAGAGATTTTGGGTATTAATTTTTGCATTCAGCTCACATTTCTATGAATAACTAAACCAGCCCCAAACCCTGATGCTTATTAAAGGTACAATGCTAATCCCTTTGGAAACAAGAATACTTCAGGTGTGGCAAAAGAGAATCAATACCTGATTAAACTTAAGGTAATTCTAAACTTGTTTTAAATGATGTATTGTATAATTATGTCAATGCAAAATATAGGCAGCCAAATAATCTGGGTTGTTGCCAGTCATCTGAGCATAGCTGATTTCTTCTAGTGATTTTTTTCTCTCTTTGTAGAGAGCTTCTTTTGCTCTACTTGATTTCAATTGATTTTTTTTTTGATGTAATGAAAAAAAAAATTAAAATATTTATTTAAGGCATTGGGTATATTTTCCTTTTTGAAACAATGGGGAAAACATAAGAAATCATAAATTGAAGTCCACTTAGGAATTTATAGCAGTCCAGCCAAACATTCCTTCAGCCGAAGTACAAATTTTCACTGTTAGTTTCTACACTTTGAATGACTGTGGGTGTTATGTATTATTTTAAAGCTGAATGTCTCTTCAGACCTGAGTGTCTTTTCAGAATTTTTGGTGGCTTTTGATGAATAAATGCTCAGCCACTTATACAGCAGTACAAACTGAGCAACTTATAGACAGGAACCTTGACTGTGATTTGGGGTCTGGGTCTCATTTCTGAATTTGTACTGGATTCCTGTCTTGACTTCCCATCATGCATCTCAGTATCCCTGTGCTTCTCCACAGGAGCCAGTGAGGACAGGAGATTTACCCTCGCTAATAAAAATGCTGTATTAAATTGTCACTTAATTGTAAGGTGTTTTTGGAATTGTCTGAGGTATCCAGGCTTCACTGGACTCGCAGATGCCACTAGAGCAGATACCATGTGTACAGTGATTCTATACAGTCAATTCCTTGGCTTCCCTGCCACAGCAAAGCCTTATGCCTCGTGCATCTTGTGTTGAAAGACCTGGATTTACAGTTGTAACTCAGTGCTGCTGCTGCTTCCAGAAGATTTGAGAGGGAGAAAGACATGTAGCTTCTTCGTGAGGGGATCTCCTGCATTCCTTGAGCCTTGGAGTTGTCTCAGTTGCCCACTGTGAAATGAATGCAGGTGGGAAATTCATGTCCCTGCCAGGTGAGTTTTGATGAGCAGCATTTGCAAGCAGCAGAGAAAGGGATCAGCAGGGGACAGGGGAAGCTGTACAACAAACAGTCTTCATGTAAACTCCTTGTTGAAGACCTTGAAAAGATTGCTTTTGGTCTCTGAGGGTGTGTTCAGTCTGTGGCTTGGACACCACCTGCTTGGCAGGTGAGATTCTTCCCAGGGATGAGCACATGCTGACTTAAATATTTTTGTTCTTTACTGGATGTAACTTTGCCTGCATCAGAACTCCCTTTGTCTTGAGAAGTTTTTCTTTCAAGTGCACTCAAAGGTTTTTCTCCTGATGTCTTTTGAGAATGGAACAATTTTGTCCTAGAGGAACAAGAAATCTCCATGAATGTACTCAGACTGAGATGAAGAACGTGGGAGAAAGGAGTCACTCTGCACGGAGGAAGATTTGTCCGAAATGGAAACTCCTGATGCAGGTGCTGCTCTGATGTGCCCCTGGTATGCAGACCCTTAACACCAGTGGCTCTGTGGCAAACTCACAGCACAGCTCATTAGTGATGTACACAGTCGGAATCAAAGCACCAGCAGCTGATTGCACATGGTGGCGTTGCGAGGAAATTACCGAAGCTTTCTGCAAGCAGGGTTTTGAATGAGAAGGACCTCTGTGGTAGCACAGGGAGTATTCCCGAGGCTTTCATAACCTATCTGGCATAACTGTGTGCTAGGGGGGGAAATTTCAATTCATCATCGTCATAAAAGAAAAACATTTAATGAGTACTTTGTTTGAAAGTTCATTTTGCTCTTGGTGTTGATATTAGTGTGACAGTGGCGTTGAATGCTCATTTTCACACACATTGGTGAATATATTTTTGAGAAGAACTAATGAACTGATTGCCTGGTCAAGAGCTTCAATTGTTTTTATTAACTTGAAATTAATGTGGTCCCTAGCACAGACTGGAGAACAATGATCTTATTTTGTCTTGTCCTTATGTGAAATGTAATTAATTTCTTCAAATAGCTTAAAAGGGCTGGGGTAGAAGGGAAATAAAAGAGAAAATTCTAACCAATTTTATGCAACAGAAATGAGATTATATTGTAAGCCTTGTGTCATTTTGTATAATGTTATCTCTTGCCTGGAGTGAGGGTTAGGGGCTAATAAAAGTAGAAAAAACAGAAGTTCTGAATTAGTTGCAATATCTGGCTCTGCCAGGGGAAAAAGTGTTGTGAAAAGACAAGTACTTTTTCCATCAGGCTTCACTGTTCTGCACTGTTCATGCCATAGGAAATACGGTTTTTGTACCTTGTACGTTTCCTGAATGTTTTTTGCCTGCACCTCTTATCTTGACTAAAGGAAACATTCAGTGGTGCATTAGAAAGGAGCCTGGGAAAAGATCTGAACGATTATATGAGATAACTTACACCCATTATTGAGTAGGGAAGCACAACAAAAAATATACCATTGGAGGCCTTGAATGTTCCTCTGTAGTGTATAGAGCTGGCAATTTCCAGATACAAATCCTTAGTGGGAAATCTGATGTGTGGCAGTGTTTTCCATGCATGACTTCTTACTCTCTTTTTGAGCACCACCCACTATGTACAAGAAGGGATCAGCAGTTAAAAACCTTCACAAGTTTCTAATTTCATAGCACCTATGTGTTTTACCCTGAATTTATTCTAAGCAACAGCTGAATTACTTCTAGTAGCATGTCTTTTAGGTCTTTGTCCACACCGAAGACAATACAAAAAAATATGTGAAAGCCAAACTGCAGTCTAGACACTGAATGAAAAATGGGAAAAAATTAAGTAAATATTTAAAGGGGCTACAAAGATAGATTTATGACCCTATGTGCAGCAACAACTAAATTCACCATAAATCTTTGTTTTTAAGGCACAGGAAAAAATAGTTTAGCTCTAAGAAAGATTTATATGTGACTCACTTTTGATATCTTGTTCTTCCTCTTCTGGTTTGGTTTTTTTACATGAGATCTAAGGAATCACAGAGGATATGGCTCTGCTACTCACGGTATCATAATGAACACTGGAATTTTCCATCCAATGCATAAAATTTGTCCTGCTGGAGAGAGCAAATAGTGTGGATCAGGGTGTGGTGAAAGTTGTGTCATAACGTGAATGTAATGCTTTGAATGTGAGTGTAAGAATTGTTCAGAAAAAATGATGTCCTTGTTTATCTTTTCTGGCTTTTATGTTTTTATGATTTAAGAGATCAGTTCTATGCTCTGTTTTGCTGGTGTTTGTGGGTGCTACCAGCCTCTTCCTTACTCAATGACTGCGGTGTTGGTCCCCTAATTAGGGGGTACTCCCATGGATATGCAGCACTGTGTGCATTTTAGGAATGTTACAAAAATGCTATCAGTAATGTGCAGTACTGGTATTCTTCACCAAGAAAATAGTACTTCTTCGTAAGAAAACATGATGTTGAATCCATGGGAGAGTAAGCAAATTTTCATCTTTGTATTATGTCTTCTATCATATCTGTTTTTATCCAATCTTTGTTAATTAGTCCTGCTGCTAATCAATTATGTGGAAAACAAGATTAAGATTTCCAGGACTGATACTTTTGTCATGGTGTATTCTCCCAAAACATTTACCTATAGATGATACAGAAAACATTTTCACTCTCTCCTCATGTGTCAGAGGGCAGCTTCTCCTGTTAGATCTGGGTACTTGCACAATTACTCCGGGTAAATGTGTAGTGGAAAATTAATGCATCTTTTTCTGTTTGAGGTTATCCATTATGAAATGAATGCAGATATATTTCAGGTAGCTCTAACTACCTAAGTAAGTAAACCTAAGTACTATGGCACCAGCATGGTGATATAAACCTTTGTTTTCCTGCTTCCATTCAGGTTAGCAGCAGGGCCAAACCACTTGTCTTATTCAGTGACTTCTATTTAAAAGGAAAGACAGGCAGAGTAAGGACCTACAAAGTGAGAAGTATGAATTTTTTTAAATTAGCTTAGTGCCATATTTGGATGAAAAAATAGGTCTCGAGTCTCATTGCTTGGGATGTTAGTTTTTTTGCTCAGAAAATGTTCATTTTCTCCTAAAATCAATGGGTTTCTGTTTCTGAACTGCTTGGTTCATAGCATTGATTCATGCCTCAAGATCTTTTTGTATAGAATAGCAATAGTTAGTTTAGTTTTTAAAGAGCTTTAAAACCTATGCATTAATCATGTCGATGGGCACAGGCTGGTTGTTATCTTACCCCCCGGTGCAGGTTGAGGCCATGGGCTGGGTTTTGAGACATGTGTAGGCTGCCCTGTACAGCAGAACTCGTCAATGGAATTATGCTCATTCTCAGCCAAACACCTTTCCCTTTTGTTATGATTTCAGCACGCTGCTCCCCACATCCACATGACTAATGGTAAGGCCTTGCAAGCCGGTGCAAGCGCCGTTAAGGCAAGCACCATTCCAGTGATCAAGAGACAGAGGCAGAATTGGCTCGATGCTTCAGATGAAGGTTTCTTTATAGCTACGGAAGAGACCAGGTAAGAAAAACGAAATCTTAGCAGGGAATGAGGCTTCACTGCATACATGTTACTGATCCACTATTTGAATAACAGTTTTGACAGTATTATTGTCTGAGGTCGCATTACAGCAAAGAGCCATGTTTGGCACATGCCAAACTTTGCATCTTCTATCAACTAATATTATCAGCATTTCATTAATAAGACTTAGTGCTACTTCTCTGTGGCAACAATTAGAACTTTTAAATTAACACTTATTGTAGTTCATATGCAATGATGTTTAGGGCACCTCTGATCATCCAGCAAAATAGAAATGTATCTACAGCATAGGTTATCCTCTAAAATTTTCAGAACTTAAAAAATAGTGTACAGTGGAGAAATATATAGCTGATAGCATCTTTTCCACCCTAGAAGTTGATTTCCTTTAAAAGCAACTGAGATGATAATTTCCATCAGCCTTTCATTTACAGATTAATTGGTAAAAATTAATGAGTTTTTGCTTTTCCCAAAAGAGCTTGATATCATGGAAGAGTCACTAGTTTTCTGGAGGTTCCTCTGTTCTGTTCTTTTCTTCCCCTGTCTGGCGCTTCCCTGACTTAATTCAGACTAAGACAAGAAGTTACAGTCTGTCTGTTTTTGTAAGCTGTGCTTGCTGGGCCTATTATTTAAAAACCTTTAATATTTTGCTTAATTACAGCAAGTAACATCAGGCTGTTCCTCCCTTCTATGATTATTTCACAAGCCTAGCAAAGCTGGTAGTAGAAGAAAAATGTGAATAATAAAAAGAGGGAAGAGAAAGAACATATGCAAATGTAGAGATAACCAAAGAAAATGTTCACACTTAATCCCATTAATGGCAGATTCAGCCAGGAAAATTAACATACTAGCACATGATAATTTGATGGTTATTTCAACATAGTTGATTATGGCACTTTTTTTTTTTTTAATGAGGAATGCAACAATTCAAAGAGAGTGGTACGAAGATGATGAGCTGATGAGCTCTTAGGCTTCTGATTCCAGCCCAGATTGATGGCATTTTGAAAGTTGTTTGATACAAAGACCTTAGAAATATCAGACTAATCCCTAGCAATTGGATCCTAAAAGTGAAACTGTTATCTTTTGAAGTTTTAGAATTTTCAATTTAATTTTTTTCCCGGTGTTATAGAGGGAAAAAGGATGAGAAGAGTCTTACATGGGCAGTGATCGCCCCACTGATCTTGGAGGCATCCCAGACAACTTACCTGGACTGGATATTTAAATCTTAGGTGGTTTAAGTGTAGTGAGATGAGTCCTGCTTTGCAAATCACTCATCTGTGATAGCTCTGCTTGTTCCCATCTTAGGCAATCCCCCTCCCCACTCCCAGGGCTGTGGACACCATACCCAGGCCAGGGAGCGAGCAGAGATGATTCTGGCTCTGCAGCCAGGGTGGGGTACAAACAATGGTCTTGGTCCTCAAGGGTTTGTGTCTGCTGCTCTTCTCCAAATAATGAACAGTTTAAAGAGTAACATTTGAAACCTCCTGGTGTGGGGAACACAGGGAAGTTGGACCTCACTGATACTCCTCAAACAAGGAGGTACCTGAACATGTGCTGCTGCATCACTCTGGCAGGTGTTGGAGCAGCACAGCGGGGAATGCTTTTTATCCTTTGAAACTCTGTTTCACGTGAGATCTGTTCCTTGTCTTTCACATGGCTTTTCTAGTTTTTCTTTTTTTTTTTTTTTTTTGTATTTTCCTGTCCTCATACTATCCCATTGATTCCTTCCCTCATGTGTGCCTTCCCCTTTCTGATTTTTTCCTTTGATCCCTTTCACCTTTACTCCAAGACTATGTAGAGATGGGGTAGCTTGTTCTCCTCTGGGTTCTGAAAGTCTCCAGCCTTTAGAGCTCCAAGTGGAAAGCACTGCCTGGTTCCGCTTCTAGGAATGCCCTAATGTCCAAGACAACAATTAAATGCTCTGTTCTTTGAGGGCAGGTGGAGGCAGAGAGCATTCTCTGACAGGCAGCCTGTCCTGTGATAGGAGATCACACAGCTCAGCACTGCCAGGACAGAGTTGAACACAACATAATTGCAATGGAAAGAGTTGTCTAGGGAGGAGACGTTTGAAAAAGCAGCACACAATTT
The DNA here is from genome assembly GCA_013398015.1 of Oreocharis arfaki. Taxonomy (NCBI): domain Eukaryota; kingdom Metazoa; phylum Chordata; class Aves; order Passeriformes; family Paramythiidae; genus Oreocharis; species Oreocharis arfaki. The sequence continues at coordinate 971,389 of VZRR01001221.1, read as the reverse complement.
ACCCAGTCCCGAGAAAGAATGGAAAAAAACAAGTAACCAATGAGAATGAGCTGCCAGGGAGCAGCCATTGGGTTCTGAACATGCTCTGAACACTCAGCTCAGAAATAATTGCCCCACCTAAGGTCACAACTGGTTCTTTAGGGAACTTTTTTTTGTGCTCCATCAGGATCCAATCTGTTTTATCAGGTGAATTTGTTCATTAAAAATACATAATGAGAGAGACACATGCTAATTATAAGAAAAGGAAAAATATGTTTCAGTGTAATTGAAACCTGCTAAAAGAGAAATATTTTTCAGTATAATGCTTTGTTTGCAACAGTCCACATCAATTTTCATTTCTCTGTCTTAAAATTTTTTTTTTGTCCAGTGAATCAATGTTTAAGATGCACATTTCTACAAAGCATCAAGTAGGGAGTCTAGAGGGTAAACTTTCACAGAAATTTAGCTTAAAAAGCCTATAGTATAATAGATTCTTGATATTGGCTGAGAAATAAAAGAGTAATAATATTGCTCCTAGACTAAATGAGGTACCGGTCTATTTTATGCTAATCAAACCAAAGATGCACATGAGCATTCTAAATGTTGCTATTCATCAATAGATAAGGTGAATATATGTATTTATGACTCCATTTTAGAAGACATTTTTATTAAGTTTTAATAATTACCCTTTCCTCTCTGAATTTAAGCAGCAGTATTATTTCTGTAAAGTTAGCTTGTGTATCTAATTGCTCACAGATTTGAGATATTTGTAGCAAGAGATGTGTAGGGAGCGAAATATTAAGAGCAGTGAAAATAGTTATGGGAATTATATATCATCTAAGCTTTCCAGGGTAACCCTTCGAGTTGCCCTAGAATCTTAGGGCAGTGCCCTTCACTCAACACTCAGGCTGCAGTTTAACAATGCCTGCGGGTATCCTCAAATATAATCTAACTAATCCTCATGCATTAGTATGAGCATATGTATCACAGAAATGCAAGGACTGTGGTTTATATCTGAAGATCAACAAATTTTTAGGTGCTAATCTGCCCTTCAGAGTAGAACATGAATGTGTTTTATATCAGTTGCAATGCCCATCCTCATACATTTCAGCTTTGTTTTTTTGTTTGAAGTTGTAGCTGTTTGAAAGCCATTTCCTCCCCCGTTGTTTATCAGTGTCTGCACATCTGGGGAAAAATGGCAGCAGAGCTCCCATTTGTGTTTCCCTCTTTCCCAGCCCCGTTGCCTCTGCAGAGCTGGGCTGCACGTTAACACGGTGCTGAGCCCCTGTCATGACAGCCCCCGGCCACTCTGGGGAAGAGACAGAGTTTTTCCATCTGTCTGTGTGTTAGTACCTCGAAGGGGTCATCCTCACGAGTTTTGCTCTGTGTGTGTGTGGATGCCCCTCTGAATGCCTGTCGGCGTGCTCAGCGAATTTTGCCAGTGAATACAGAGGTCCCCAGTTTTGCTGTTTCATCCCTGGTGACAAGCTGCACTCTCTATTCGAAACCCTCCCCTACGCCTGTGTGAGACCAGCTCCCACGGGATTTCCCTGCCTCTGTTCAGTCACAGGCTCACAGCAGGGATTAATCTAGGCAGAAAAACACATGGCAGTTCAAGAACACTTACCTTTTGACATTACATCATAATTTTATGTTGACCTTTACTGGATTTAATATTTTTGTGTTTTTCTTTATTCAAATCCTTTTCAAATTAAAAAGAAATTCTCATTCCCTACTGTGAAATAACTTGCTCAAGATTTTGTTCTAAAGTGCAAACCTTTTACACAATTCAGTGGAAAAATCACTCTTTAAAGAGCCTCACGTTTATCATTGCTCACCAAAAGAGTGTCCTTATTTATTTTTAATATGCCTAGATGTTAGTTGATAGGGCTCTCCTAGCACTAAGTGCATGCTTTAGGATAAGCCAGAAGTCTCCTAACTGTTGTAAAAGAATTTTATTCATTTCTTTGTACTAAATCACGTTTGCTATAAGAAAGTTTTTTGGCTGGCTGTGATGTGGATTCTATTGTAGGCCAAATTAGAGGTCAACAGAGAAAATTACCATATAGTGTGGAACTAAAGTCTTTGTACAGAATCACTATTCTGGGAGTTAATAATTGAAAAAAATTGAGCGTTTCATATTATGGTCTTCAGAAGTTTAATCAAAACCATAATATATTGGCTTAATATATCTTGAGTTATAAAAGATATAAACATAATCTTTGACTAAAATTAATAATACTGCTGTTGAACCATTCGATGTCAAGGGGAATATATCCGTTGATTAAAACTTTTCTTACCAATTCTAGGTATGCAGTGTGCCTCTATTTCCTATACACACGCTCTGTCCCTGACAGAGTGCATGTGCATGCCAATGATCACACTTGCATAGGGACAGCTAAAACACTGGTTGGTAAATGAATTTCTTTTTTTCCAGCATTTGCATTATAAGAAATGTGTGGAAATGTTTGGCTGACTGCGTTGTAGCAGCGGATTCTCTATGCTTTCCCTTCATGGGCCGAAAAGCATATTTGCGTATAGATCTGCAGTTGAATGACTCAATGCTTGTTTCCTTTCAGTGCTGAAGCAGTTAGAAACCTTCTCACGGTAAGTGCAACTCCATTGGGAATGAGTTAACTGCAACTGCTGAAATTAGAATGTGATCTCTAGCTGTTACCAGCAGACATGGCTTCCTTTTTTTGCTGATAAAATGATTTGAGAGGCATCCCTGTGGCAGCATTATGTAGGCAATTTTCGTATCCCTCTCTTCATGTTGTGTCTCCAAAAGGAAAAATCTTCCCTTGATTTGTTGAGATGCTACATAAGGATATCACAACTGCTGTGATAATTACCTGGTACCACTCATTTTTATTTATGCATGTCTCATAGCACACACAAAAAGCTTAAAAACCAAAGTTGCATGTCGAGAAAGAAGAGAATGTGAGGCTGGCAACCAGCTTCTGCAGAATGTTGAGCCTTGCTGTGCTGTCAGTGGTCTGCTTCTCTCGCAGAAGAGGGGGAGAGCCATGCTAGTGCTCATAGCCCTCCGTGCTCCTGCACATGCTGCTGGCCCTCTCTGCAGTGCAGCTTTAGCCGTGGAAGCCCTAACCCGTACCTTGAAACACCAACTGGAAACCTGCGAGAGCCAAAGCCCGAGTTAAGAGCTGTGGGTGACCTGCCCCTGCCCCCTCTCTCTCCCACGTGTGCTGTAATCAGTGCTTAGACAGGGCCATGCACAGTGCTTGAGTTGCAGCACGTTGCCGGGAGAAAAGGGAGAACTGGAGGAGTAAGGCTTCGGTGCCTGGGGTCTGATGCACAGCTGCAGGTCTACATCCCAGCCAGAGCTCCAGTGCTGACTGTTCTGCTCCTTCTTCCTCTTCACGTGTGCAATTCCTATCACACAAGCGTCCATGGGTATGTTTACTCTTTCTTTTCCAGCTGGCCCCAGCTGTGCAAAAAAATTTGCGCAACAAAACGAAAAAAAAGTTTTTTGACCTCTGCTTTTCATAAAGATGAGGCACCTTGATTTGAATTGGGATCCTGGTTTTGAACTACACCACACTTGGATCCTGGGCACAGTGTATTTTCATTTCTTACTTGCATGGCATCATGGCCTTTAGACCCCAGTCCTGTACCCAGCTGCAAGAAGATGCCTGGCTGCACTTTTGGAGCATCAGCTGCAAGCCTGAGAATGTGATGCACCGGCTCTCTAACAGAAAAACCAAATCAGCCTCTAAGGATGTAATTTTCTGGTTCCTTTACTTCTGTTGTATTATAGAGTTGTCATACATCTTGAAAAGCAGGGATTACAGAATGTATCCCTTGGAATTCTGTTTAATCCCCGCTGATAGGATTGCAAATATCTTATTGACTGGTCACATCTGAGCCCAGGTGACCTGACATCTCTCTCCAGTCACTATGATGATACTGTGTGAGGAATTTGGGGAGGAACTGGCCTTGCTGCAGTTTAGGAGCCATCCTACTTGGTTAACTCCCATTCAAAGCTGTTATATGCTCATGAGAGAACATAATATTTTCTGTGAGATGTTATTTTGACATTATTTCGTGTGGACTATTCATGAATGCTGTGCACTGTTCACACCTTATAAATCATACTTTTCTGAGCCCCATCTGAGGTACTGTGATACAGAATCACAAGCAGCAGTGTAGAAACTAGCTCATAATCTCTTGCCATTCGTTTCTCATTGAGCAGCTTTCATGGGTCTAAAGACATTTTCTGTCAATATTTACCTACATGAGTTTTTCCTGTTGGATCCTTTATTGTACCTACTAAACCAAAGTAACACTATTGTGATAATACAAATGTTTGTTTTTAAAAGCAGGTTCATTCCATGGAACTAAAACAACTCATTTGAAGAATGCGAATATTTTTTTTAACTAAGGGAATCATAGCTACATGAAAGGAAAACATTTACACAAAAACCCCTCAGAGCTCAGTATACGTTGTGCCAATGGATAGAGCTGGGAGGTTGGAAGAACGCATAGTGTTATGGGGTTTGCTTTATCAGTCTTCAGAACAAATGAAAAATACAATAATGCTGCTTTGGAGCTATGTATTAATCTTCTCTCAGCTTAAAATGGAGTTTCAGTGGCATTGCAGTAAGCTGCTTGCCCTGTTTAAAGCCACATGGTAGTGGAAGGATGTTGCAGTATTTGGAGCGCTTACTTAGGACTTGGGAAGACATGATTCAGTTCCCTGCTTCCTCACAGACTTCCCAGGAAATGTCAAGCAGGTCTTTTAAGTCTACATCTCCAAGCATTTATATATCTAACTCCTCAAATCAAAATTAAGAATCTACCTAAGTACTTGCTTGAAGATTTGGAGGCAAAGAACAGGTAACTCCTGTTCATCACCTGAAGAGTCAGATGAAGCTTTCTCGTTCTTCCAGAGGGCTGCTCCACACGGAGCAGGTCAGAAGCGTTACAGGGCATCTTCTTTCAGAGAAACTTCTTTACCTTTCCTGGTAATAAAGTCTCATGGAAATACCACCCACAGGTGTCCAGGAGCTGTTGACTGAAACTGGATGATTTGTTAGTTTCAGAGCTGTCTCCACTGATTAGCTGGTGAAAATTAATTAGCACACAGCTTTGGTGATGACTGCAGAGAGGCTGAGGCCAGGAACAGATGGCTGTAAATGACCTAGTTACTGCTGCCTGAAAAGTCACACCTTTGGCTTTTGTGAAATGATCCTGCCCTGTTGTGAGCAGAAATTCAAATATGCTGCCTCTCCAGGGGGGCTTAGATACCAGAGTTTGCTCTGCAATTGCATCTTAGGTCAGAGCTTGAATGTGCTTAATTCACATGACTCAGCTGAAAAACAAAAGCACATTTAGAAGGGTCACTCAGCCGCTTGCGATCTTCTCCACTGCCTTTGACAAATGTCCTCTCACATTCAGACAGTAGGTGCAGAAGTAGCCAGAAAATTTTATATTTGGGAAGGGAAATACCATTTCTAAAATGAGCCTTTTTGTAAAATTTTGTTGTCCTGGGAAACTTGAGAGGGAAAGAAAACCCCAACAACTTATATGAAATACAGGGATGGTAAGTGCCTTAAGGATTGTCTTAAACACAGATGTTGGTGGTGAAGCTCCTGTATAAGCACTTGACTTTTCCAAAAACCTTGTTTGCTTTGCTAGACCTTCCAGACCCAATTCAGCAATCCCACTGAGCACAGTCCACCAGCTAGAGTACATCACGGAGTCCCCAGTGCACCCTATTTGTCTGAAGTTTAACTGGGATGCCATGCAGTTCTAACCTGTTTTCTTATGTTTCTCAACAAATTTTGAGTTTCCTGCAGTATGGTTGGCCATTTCAGGTTTTCCTTCAGAAGCTGTCTTTCGTGTTTGCACAGAGGATTTGATGTAGCTGAACCCAATCCTCTTTATCGAATGTTTTCACTGAAAGTCTCAGGGCTGAGCTTTTTGTTAGCTTGCTGCTTAGCTTTTTCCTAAATCCACATGCCCGGTGGGAATGTGTCATCTTGTAATATTTGGCCGTCTTCTATTGTGGGAGTTGAAATCAATTTGGTTTTGAACAAGAAGAGATTTTTCTATAAATAAGCATCTTTGTATGGGAAGCCAATTTCTCTGTCAAGGCCTTGGGAAACAGACAAAGCAACAATAAAAATGCAAACTTGTCAGACCAACATATTTAAGTATCAAAGAAAAGATACAGACAACATTAATTATACAATTGTTACCGATAGTGAGGCTAGAGTAACGTCAGCTTAGGGATAAAATTAGTCCTCTCTCACCATTCTCATGCCTAAACCATGGAGGTTTATCACATTAGATCTTAGATACTGGTGATTGTAATCCTCAAATACTGTGCAGTATCAGTGTTCAGAGATATTTTCCACTTAGGATTTCTACTAAGTGAGCAATAGTAACTCGTAGAAGCTGGACAAAGAGTTAAGAATTATTTCATCTGAAGGCAGGGAAACACACAGCAATAATGTGCATGTAGGCAGAGAAACTGTGTAAGTCCTGTGGTGAACACACTGTTGCTAAAGTTAAATAGCAAAAAAGATTATAGAACAGTACTGCGGTGAATGTGTTCAAAAATATGGTGTCAGTGATCCTCACAGTCTTAAAATTCACACAGAACTGCCCACTAAATTTAATTTAGAAGTTGTCCTCTATCGGTCTTCATTTCAAATTATAGATGATTTAATCCTGAATTAGTCCATATTTCAGTATATGTATTTAATCATTCATTCTAAATACTTTCCCTGATAATTTGTTTTTTGTTTTTTTAAACTCATGACCCTCTGGCATAAATGTAGGTAAGGCTGTGGAAAAACAAGTGTTAGTTGGTCTCTTTTTGTGAAAAAGCTTGCATAAGTAACTACATAGGCATTTTAAATATAAAATACCAAAGAGAACATATTGACTGTGACTGTGAAAGTCAATCACAGAGATTACTAACAGTTCTTGTCAAACGTCTAAGGAGACTTGATAACTAACAGTTCTTGTCAAACATCTCAGGAGACTTGACTGGCTGTTTTTGTAACTTGTAACTTGTGCTATGGGTAGAGGCTAAAACATTTACTTGACAAAATACTATTCAAGTGTTGTTCTTGTGGAGAAAGCACAGATTAAAACTTTAAAATTCTGAGGTTGCCTCTTGCTTGGTGGGAGACACCAGACAAGTAATTTAATTCAGCCTTTCTGTAGCTCCACCATCTTGTCTGCAAGCTTGAATAATATTGGTGTACGCCTACTCTTTAGGATGCTGTGCACTTTTTAATTAACCAGTGCAACAAGCACTATGAGATACTGATGTGAAAAGTGCTGGCCATAAACGCGGAGAGCAGGATGAGTGGCAGAAAATGAACTTAAGTAGACCTTTGGTCACATGAATATTTAAAAAAGAAAAGTTTAAAAAATCTTCAGCCTTTGACACGAAAATGACCTTAGAAATTAGCACCAAATCATTCTGTGGCAAAGCTTTCCTCTGTCAATGCCACACTACAGGTTTCTAATCCATATTCTCCACTGGAGCTTCTGTGTGTAGAGAAATGCTGATTATGCACGATGGTGTGAAGCAGAGCCCCAGGGGATGGGCTTTTGAGGGAGCTTTTGCTCTCCAACTGTTTCTGGTAAGACTGAATAATTTTTATATTTCAGCCTTTGCTTAATAGCAAATACCTAGGATGCCAAGAACCTCCTCCAAATATGCTTTATCGGTACATATGTTATTCCAGGAAAAGTATGTGCATAATTGATAAAAAGGAAGCATATTGCCAATCTTTTTGAGCCTCAGGTAATATTGTAAGCTGTAATACTCTAAAGCATAGCATTCAGGCCAAAAACTTCAGATGAAGCCTACCCTGAAATAATCAAGCAAGGTAAGAAAAGAAAGACTTAAAAATACAAATAAAAAAGTAGAAATATAATATCTCATTTTTTCCCATGAAAAATATAATAGGGAGTTTTCTGTCATCTTGGACTTAAATAAGTATATTTAGTTAACATGATATTTTTGGAAGTTTTCCATGCAGTATTTAATGTTGCTGGGGAAATGCCACTTAATGCTTGTAGCCCAAGGCCAGAAACAGAATTTGTATGTTCTTTGTCATCTTAAGAGTCTGGGATAATGCTGGAATTGTGAATTAGTATGCAAGGTGTTTGGGGAGTAGTTGAAAGCAACATTGTGTTCCACTGTTAGCCAGCTCTGCTGCACCTTCTCTTCAATTTCTTGCTTGTCTCAGGAAAAATTATATGCTGCCATGTGGGTAATTTTTCATCTCATGGCGAGTGATATTTAATCCATATACAGAATGGCCATCCCACTGCAGAATAAATAGATGGTTTTGGAAATTCCTCTTGATAGAGTATAGAGTTGTGCAGAGTAGGAATTCATTCTCACCCTGCTGATATAGTTAAGCAGAATAAAGGAGGTGCTTTGAAATCTGCTGGTGTTCGTGCCTGTGAGCTGTGGAAGGCTTTCTGGCTCCTTGGATTCCCAGAGTGCCAGTGTATTGACACATCTCCAGTGGTCTTGTGTTTTTCTTCCCAGGGATGAGAGTTTAAGCAACCCTTTATTGGATAAAGCAGACTTCCTGCCTTGCAGCCTCTGCAGTGTAAGGGAACTAAGGAGAGGCTAATGAATTTCAGATAAAGTGCAGAGCAGCTGTCCTGTAGCTCGGGTTACAAGTCTGTTGAAGCCCGAGCCATTGCTTTGTTTTAAGGAGTATGAATAATTTACTTTTTAACCCACTCCATTGAGCTTCCTTTGCTAGGACTTAGTAGTTCTGCTCCACTCTACAGAGTTGGATACTGGTGTAATGCCATGGATTCAAAGACAGGCTTTTCTCCCTTCCTTGAGGGAAGGACTGTCTGAAGAACACGGCTCTGTGCGTGGCTCTGCCATCATCACTGCTATGTGTGAGGTGTTGTCTCTGCTGAGTGTGAGCTACTGTCCTGCTGGGCTCACAAAGCTCCACCCAAAACACGTATTGAGTCTGTGGTGTCCATCATTCCTGCCAACTAGATCAAGGGGTTTTTTAACTCTTCTTACTCCTGGTAGGGCTTCTGTGAGAAGTCAGCCTTGCACCAAAACTGATGTGCAACCTTTGTTGTCTCAGCAAAGCCCCTTGGTGGTAAATACCAAGCTCAGAGGATAATCTCACTGCTGATTGCTGGGATTTAGATCTGTTCATCATGTGATGACCAGTGTATGACAGCATCTCTTTATAATGTTTCTTAGGGCCTAAAAGTATTTTTCAGTTCTATCATTCAACTGAAAAATGAATAGTGGTGCTGAGAGTAGGACTTCATGTTTCTTTAATTCCTTCTCTCATAAACCAATTTAGAATACTGATGAAACATTTTCAGAAGAAATGAAAATATGGAAAAATCTATTGAATTAGTTAATTATTCCAAAAGCTGTGACAGTTGTTTGCAGTTAAACTGGACAGAAATAATTTCAATAGTAGATAGACCTGTTGTTCTAAGCACTCTAGAAATGCATGTAATGAGGTGGTTTCTGCCCCAAGATGATTTTGATCCGAGTAGATTTTAAATCAGCAGTACGTAGAAAGAGACAGGGGTGGCTTGTGCCGTACAATAGGTCAGGCATGACAGTCAGAGAAATCTGTGCTTTAAACACTTGACCTGTTTTTTTCTTCCCTCTTTTTTTCCTCCCAGTAAAGAAAATGCTTTAACCCCATTATTAATGGCCTTCTATATACACGTAGTACCTCTAAGCTGTTGCTTTGAAACACAAAACATCAGAGGAGCCCTCAAGGTGATGCAGTAGTTGAAAAAATATGTTATCTTAAGCTTCTTCGGAAGATCTGGCACTCTAATTTGTGACTGGTGTGTCTAAAAATTATTGTTCATAGAGAAGAGTCTTGCTCCATAAATATTGATAAAATATTGGAAGATAAACACTAGCAAAGGAAAACATTTCCTTGCTAGGAGGAGAAAAATGAGATAAGCTCTTAAAACATTTAAATAATGTTGGCTTGTCTACAGCAGCACCTCTTTAATCTTATAAAGATTATATCACTCTATCTGCCATCTGCATGGGTTTTATAATGCAACTATGTGGCTCATGGCAACAGCTTTCCAGTAGTCCCATGCTTATTAAAATCTTCCATTTTGTTTTTATAAATTAACATTTCCTAAGGCCCTTGTTTTTAAAAGGTGTATCAGTGTCAACCCACTTCTGCCTTCCAAAACTATTTTTAACTAGTTTCTGTCACGTTGAGGTTAGATTAAAATTTTAATGCAATATGGGAAAGCTTTATCCTGAAAGTGTTGAGGGGAAAAAAAGTCTAAAGCAACAAGCCAAACAGTTAAATAAAATACATCTCATTTCCACACAGGTAGAAATGTAGGAAGTGCTGTGAGTCCTTCAGTCAGTAACATGTCAGGTTTCTAAGGATCTGTGCCGACAGCTTCATCCCAGTTACACTCTCTTTGAGCAATCAGCACTTCGCATATTTTGGCCTTTCATTATGTTTAAAAGCCTGTTGAAATGAGTAAAAAGCCTATCAGCTTTCTAGAAATAGTACCCCCTCCTGTAATTTAATCCACTGAATAGTTAAAATGTACCTCTGGATAAAAGAAACCCTTGGAGAAATAAGTGATTATTTCATCTACTAACAGCCAAGGAATTATGGTTATTCTTTTAAATAGTTGTTTTTTCTAAGTGTCCTTGAATTTGCACTGAAAATTTATGTTGCACAAAATTTATATTGCCCTGGGGCAGCAGCAACTTCACAAACATTTCTCTAGAATACTTTTTTTTTTCTTCTTTTTTAGCGTTGTTTTCTCTCTGGATGACTCTATGGTTAGACTGATTGCAAGTTTCACACAGAATTTGTGCCAGAGCACAGAATTCTGCTAGCGTTGGCAGTATTTATGCATCTAGCACATTTATGTTGCTGTTTACACTTGGCAAGTCATAGCAGAACACTTCACCCCAATGGAGAGTTTATATGGGATTTCGACTATAATTGTGCAGGAAATCAGTTTTCTTATGCCTGCTGCCGACCTGGGGGTGTTCCTCGTGCTACCAGCAATTGGATAACAATACATTTCCACAGCACCAGTTCTTACATATGGGGATGTCGCTCAAATGGCATCAGACTAAGAAAGACTCAGGCAAAAATATCAAACTAATTTAGGGAGAGTGTAGAAAACAAAACTGTGTCCTTGAGCTTTGAACTCTGTAGCCAGGTTTTATTAGGTCATTAACGTATTTTTAGTGGAAACAACATCAAAAGCAATTCTGGACCTTGGTGTTTAAGAAGAGTTCTGGGCATCTCACAAGTGCATGTGTGTTGGGGGCGATTCCTCTTGCTAGGAAAACGTTTCTTTCAAAACAAGGTTTGTCTTGTCATCTGCTTAAATATCAGCAGGCTTTTGCATGCAATTAATTACTTTCACGGTAGAAACTACTTCCATAATTTTTATTTCTTTAATATCACTTCTTAAGTAGTGTTGGTCCAGCTGATAAGACCAAGCTCAGTGTAGTCATCACAACTCTGAGTCCAATGCCAAGGAGGCAAGAGTGATGCACAACAGTTTACATATAGCACAGTAGCACGCAGATAGGCCCGATGTCAACAAACCTAAAGCAGGCAATGCCTTCCAGTCCTGCTCAAAAAGGCTTCAAAACATGTTCTTGACTAATACCAATTGGAGGACATCGCTCTCTATTCTACTCAAGTTTAAAAACTGATGCTGTTTTAGTGTGTGGCAGAATTTAGAGAAGGGAACCTTGAGTCAGCTTTTACAAATGTGAAACTTTGCTACCGGTTATCCTGTTCCTGGGAAATCTGGACATAATAGATTGTACAGGATTGTGCTTCACTTCAGCAGATGGTGAGTTACATGGAACACACTTGGATCCTGAGAAAGGGTTGGTTAATTACAATGACTTGCCTGATTAAATTTAAGCACAGCATAAATGCCCTGTACAGCCTAACCATTATTTCTTCCCATGAGGTTCCAGTCTGTGTATGAAACTTGCACAGAGACCATAGGTCTTCATCAAGACCTTTAGTAAGACTTATGGACATTTCCATATTTCCCTGACTGGGTGCCAAGGGTCTTTTATAGCTTTATCTGCAGTTACTTATTGAAGTGTCATGCAGACATAAAGAATTCATATTATTCCTACATTACATCAGTGCATCACATTTGACTTAAAAATGAGCACAGTGGGCTTTATATTCTGATCCCCTATTAAAAATTTAGTTCATTCTCATACCTTTGGTCGCAGGAAGGGTAGAAGTACAAAGCAAAGGCTTTAAAATACTTTTGAATTTGCATTTCAAGTCTGTAATGCATCATACTTCAAGCACTAGTACAAAAGTCAAAGGAAAAAAACCAGGGGAAATGGCAATTAATCTTTCCTAACAACTGCAAAGGATGTTACCAACAATACAGATATTAAAGCCATTTATTGCCATTGCCAAATAAAAGCTTTATGTAATTAAAACATATGGCTGGTATTAAGGGAAAGAGGGACAGGAAATTGAGCATTAAAGTTGACTCTGCCCTTAGTTCAGTGTATCTTTGGGGGAGGGCGAAGCTCTCTGAGTGGAAGGGTGACAACAGCTTTATCTTTGAATATCCTGCCTTTTGTCAGCTGTTTTTGCGACCTGCATGTTTTAAGTGTTAAAAAATCTCTGAAGAATTATAAAACATGATGAATGTCTCTCACAAAGCTAGACTGTATATAGATGCTAAATTCATCAGTGTAAAGAATCCAGTCCCTCCACCTTCTATATTTTTTTGCAGTAAAAAGAACAGTTTTGGCTTTTAGAGAAATGATTGTTTAAATATAACGTTTAATGTAGTCAGTGGAAATTTCCATTCTTCCACTTTTATTTCTGAAAGGCTGTATCCCAGAAAGTTAATTTCTGGAAGCATTTTCACAATCCTGTTTAAACAGAAGTGCTGGATTGCCTTTTCAGAGTGCATACCAGATTAGTTTTTTCTGACAGAGTGTATAGAGCTACTTTCATTTATACCGAGTGAGGAGTTGACTCTGTTTGTGGCTTGCTTGATATAATAATGTGATGACCTTTTTGTTCTGCCTTTCTTTGTGCTGGTTTTGAACCTGTGTTTAATGGGAATAACTATATCTTTTGCTTTACTGTCCATATAAAAAATAGTAATGAATTGTAATCTCAAATACTTTACTGTCCTTACATGTCGTACCAGCTGCAAATTACTTTCGTAAGCAGGAACCTCTTGGCAGTTTATAAAGTTGTCTTATTAAAAATTCAGAAGGGTAAACAGTTGTCTGATATTATTTGAACCTTGGACTTCGCAAATGGCTAATGACCATATTGCTTCTGTAAATAAATGCAAAGTTTTGCAAACAAATATATCAAAAAGGATCCAGTCTGTAAGGTTTTGCTGAGATGATCTCCATTAGTAACCAGTATGGGTAACAGCTATTGTCTATTCACATGAATTTATAAAACCCGGCTGTCTCATTATTTTAGAAAGACACATTTCTTCCAGTCTGAAATTACATTTCTATGGCCTTACTGTTCTGGAAGGTATGCAATATCTTTGCAATCAATTTAATATCTTCTTTGGCCTAATTTAAGATGACCATGTAAAGTGAATACTAAAACAGTAAGTTTTTTTCTCAGTGGGATTGTGTGAAAAGCTGAATCTTAACTTTCTGGTGATTCCTTTCCTTTTCTTCTATTGTGCTTATTGCTGAAGGATGCTAGACCCTAATTTGATATTCCAGGCCATGAAGACATCCTTCTTTCAAAAGGGAATATATCTCTGCCCCTTTAAAATACGTTAACCAAAATAGACGTATTTTTCAGGCTCCCTTTAACCTCTAATAGCAGAGTATACATTCTTCTGCTTTTTGCCTGCTTGCTTTTATTTTATTCCTTATGTTCACTTGTGTGGCCCAATTAGTTAACATGGAAGATTAAATCAACCTGTAACTACCTAGTAACAAACCAGTGTTTGAAACTTAATATGCAAATTGTTGTTTTAGAATTCAACAGAATTTATTTACAGCTGATCATGTATTTTCAATGTCATGTGCCACCATTTTTCAGTTTCAGAGGTAACAGCCCACTTAGATGAAAGGGAAAAACCACTCCTTGAGTTACCATCTCAGAACCTTGATGCAGGTAGGCACCTCATCACCCTTTAGTTTTTAGGTCACATATTCAAATTGAAAAGTTTGAATTAGAAAGCCTGGTCTCATTAAGTATTAGAGGCCCCAGTTTGCTGTAATTTATTTCCATAAGCTCAAAATCCCTGTAATTTATAAAACTACCTAAATGAAGGCTGGGATTCTTGAGTAAATTCAGAAAATAGGTCATTTTCCAGTAGCATCTAATGTTCAGCTCTATGCCAATGAAGATGGTTCTTGGCATACTCTGTGTGTACCATTTCTGTGTTTTCTGATGCCATACCCTGGACACCCTCCAGTTACTCTTCAGTGGTTATTGATTTATAACAGTAAAGAGACAGAGTAGTTGAAACATAGCAAGGATTTATGCTTCAAAATTAACTATCCTTGGATATTTAAGATTATGATACAAACAACATGGCCACCTGTAGTTAATATGTTTGATTTGTCATCTGAAAGTCAAAAATGAGAATGAGTTCACTGCACCTGAATGGCTCTACTAAAAAAGCCCAGAGCTCTGGGTCACTTGTCGTCTACAGAAGTGGTATAGTGCAAATAACAATTGCTCCCACTTTTACAGAGGTAGCACATTCACTGGATGCTAACATGGTCCTTTCTTCTGTGGTCCTTCATTCCAGTATCCATGTCACATGTGAGGATTCACTACCTGGGCATTCTGGCTCAAGATTTCATGTAGTTAAATACTATTACTCAACTATTGTCTAACACCAGTTCACTTTTCAATTAATCATTATCAGACAACTGTGACTCGTCAGTTGATGGACAGGGCTCACTCTTGTTGACTGCAAGTCTCTTTTCCATGAATTAGCCTTCCTGCTCTGGTAAGAGTATTTGTTATGTTTGTTATTGGCTCTTGAGCAGTCTTCTGCTAGAGACTGAGATTTATCTCTTCTGTTGTCTCTCTCTTCCTTCCCTCCTCTCCTCCTCCCCTCCTTACAGAAAAATCCGTAAGAAGTTCACCAGATCACAGCTGAAAAGAGCTTCCAGAACACCTTGTTCTCCGATCATTGCAAAGACAAAGTCTCTCATGAACAATAGGCAGGCCCGAACAGAGCCAGGATCCATCATATTCTGAAGATGTAACAGCATCAGCACCATGATAATGTCAAAATCATGTTTAATTGTGACTGCAGACATAACAAGACTTCCCACATCTCTGAGACAGAAACGTTGTGTGGACATATTGTGGCTGGGTTCTGTGTTCTGGGCAGGATCCAACAGCAGCCCTTGTTTTCCCTCATCTCTGCAAGGGCTACTTCTGGTTCACTGTGCAGGCCTATCCTGGATTCCCTCCGTTCCCAGTCATCAGCATGGCTGGTCAGGGAGGCACTGTTTGCACTGGTCCCACTGAAGGAGCATGGATGTAGAGTCCACCCATCACATTTGTCTATGCCTTCTAGTGGCTCAACAAAAATATGCAGCTTTCAAAACTATTGCAGTGTCTTTAAAGTGGGATTTACCCTCGAGGGGTTGCATTGTCAAAAACAACTGCAAGTTTTGAGTGTTCCTATTGGCTTGAGTAACCTTGGATTTGATTTTCTAAGCTGAATGTCCACAATGACAAAGTATTGTTCAGCAGGTTTTGAAACTTAGACTGAATTAGGAAATGCTCATAATTAGTGGCCAATTTTGAAAATGTTGGCTGTATTAGCTTTGGTTAAAATCCTGGGAAGTATTATGTGTGACAGCGAACATCCAGCTGGACTAGTTGCATGTGCAGGAACTGGTCCCTTTGTCTCTATATTTGAAAGCAACCGCCTATTTCTTTGGGTATTTTTTGCATTTCTTGAAGCCTATTCTGAATAGTGAAAACCAGCAGAACACCATTCCCAGAAAACATGAAGAAATAGATTATTTCTCATTAGTAATGTCTCTCCACAAAATAATTTCTACATTTTTATATGTCTGGATAAAAAGATGTCTTGCAGAATGCTTTGAAGTTCATATATGTGAGGCTACAGGTGGATACTTACCGTGGAGAGATGATGTGCCTTTTGAAACTACACGTAGGAAACTGTCAGTCTCCCTGAAGGTGGGAATGGCAACAGAGGCAGGTCTTTTTTTCTACTCAGGTACTTACAGGTGAGCAATCTCTGCCCTACTTTGAAATCCAGAGAAAACCGGTGTGTAGCACCGCCGTGTGAACCTAGTTGGGATATGTCAATTGTCTGAGGCAAGTTGTCCTTCAATAGGTTTGGATTCCACATCGCTTCTAAAGGTGTGGTCACACGCTGGACACATCATAGCGAACTGAGGTGAGAGAGTTCTTCAAGACTTTTTTTTCCTCTCTCTTTACCAGGTAGCTCTACCAGTATAGTACAGATGTGAGGTTTTCATCCAGTTGTGGACATGCACCCAGCTTTGTGATTAGAAAGTGGCATCTCGTACTTCTGGGTGATTGCCCAAAAATTATTTTCCCCCATGCATTTTATGGTTTCAGTCTGAGAGAACATCTGTGATCTCAGCCTAAAGCTAGCCATACTCCCCATGTAGAATTTTGAGCTACTAAGACAGTGACTCAGATGCTTCTTCAAAGAAGAAAACACCCTGACCTCTTGAAGGGACTTGCTGATGATTTTCCATAATGATGGATCCAGGTCTTGTCCACTGTCCTTCACCAGCAAGAAAAGGGTGGATATGAAGGAGAGGTTGATGAAATGAAGTGCTTGCTCCTAGTGCCCTGAACACTTCAGTGAATGTCATTGATTCGGACTCAGTTGGAGAAGACCTGGGATTCATCTGCCTACAGTACTTTCCAGAAGCCACTGAAATGTGCAGCCCTAGGAGTCTCTTCTCGGTGCAGGATCTGCTTTTTCCTCTAAACAGGAGGGCTTTTTATCAGATAGCTGAGTGTAGACAACCTACTCTTATTAGTAAGAATTGCCTTTATTAACTGCAACATATGGAAACACCTTCTGTATAATAGCTTCCTCACCCATTAGAATAAAGAAAACATGATTACTCAGCAATCTGTTTGACTGAAAGTATGAAAAACATGAACATAACGAGCTTTGTTTCCCTCAGACGTCGGTGAAATCACGCACAGCAGACTCATTTTCAAAGTGTTGTTAGCTGTAAGGTGGTAGATTTTTTTACCCTGCCTTATTAAGCTTGTACTCAAATGATTTCTTTTAGTCAGCGTGCTCCAGTGTCTAGACAGTATTTTGTAAAATCTCTGTGTGTTTCTGCTTTTGAAAAAAGTATTAATATCTGTAATAGTCCGGTGTGAAGTCATTTTTCCTTCTTTCCCTCTGAGGAGAGAGAGATTGGTACCACAGCCCCCTGTCAGCAGCCAGCTGCCTGATACCATTATCTTTTGCATCAAATAGCCATGGTAGGGAAGAATCCTTTGCAGCTTCAAGCTGAGGTGCTTCCTCTGCATACACTGGAAAAAAATGTTCCACCTCTGCCCAGCAGAGCCGTTTCCCAGGTTGCAATAGCCCGGCTTTGGGGTGGGTAAGGCATGGAGGAGGCTGATTGCTGGAATAACTTCTGCTCTGTCCTTCAACTGTTCCACATGCAGCTGCACTGAGACTGCCTCTCTCCTAGGCTGCACACAGTGCACGGAGAAACTGCACACCATGCATTGCACCTTAGTTTTTACCTGCTCTCTCTTCATCTTACCTTTCCTGCAAGATGTTCTCCGGAGATGGATGCAGGATTGACCTGTGAATTTCGACTGAGAGCGTTGATGGAAGGTTCGCTGAAGATGTGTTCCTCCTGCTGGGTTTGGGCATAACTATTTAAATTTTTGTAGAAATTGTGCAACTCCTTATCGCAATATCATGTAGTTCTGCACTTCCTGTTGAGTGGAAATATTTTTCACTGGCTGTGAGCAAAGATTACACATTCCTGTGTAAACCGAAACCGTATATCCACAACAAATCAGAGCTCTGCACTTTTTTATCAATCTTCCCAAGTTACTTATTTTAAAACCAGCTAACATATATCAATCATCAACCATGACACTGAGTATAAACATGAACCTTGTAAACAAGGACAAGAAGTTTGGTACTTACCATGATATGAGTGAGAGAATCTAGGCAGCATCAGCTCTAAATTTACAATATGATTTATTTTTCTGTTAGTTAAATAAGAAATCCTTCTGAAAAATTTGACTCTCCACTTACAAATATGGGGCTAGAAAACCATGCAAAATACACAATCTCTTTGTGTCCAGAGGCCTCATATAGAAAGTAGGAAGATTGTTTTAATGTTTAAAATGTCTATGTTGCCATTTTCAACTATATAGCTTCTCTGCTCTCTTGAAATATTGTATATACTGTTCTAGATTATTTTTTAAAGTCCCCTACTTAGTGATGGAAGTTTTGATTTTGTAGGATGGAAAAAGGTTTTGAAATACTCGAGATTGCCTGAAATGTATTGGTCATATGAAAACATCTTTAAAATTAGTGTTTTGATTAAAGGCAAATATAGCCTTTGTTTCTGCAGTCCAAACCTTGCAGCATGTTACGAAAAACTGGGAATTGGAACTGAAATGTAGAACAAACAAGGAGTAGAAATGGTGAAATGGAGCCTGCACTTACAGAATGTGCACTTTTTTAGTAATCTAAAGTAAGATTTATTTTTTTTAATAAATATAATTTCAACAGAGATACTTTCCTAATTATGAAGGCTTAAATAAAATGGAATGGCTACACTGTAGTTTCTGATATAGTCACAGCATAACATGCCACAGCCTTTTGCAGAGAACAATTATAGTCCTGCAGAAATACTATATTACTGGACACAGTGTCTTTATGTATATGTGCTGCTATGGTAATGGAATTGTTAGAATCCTTTGGAAATTTCAGCAAAATAATATTCATTTTTCATTTTATTTTGAAGCTTCTTTATGTAAACCTGTGTCTTCATAAGCCAGAGGGGTTGTCAAGAGAACTGAGTTTATATAACTTCATAGTGGAATTTTTTCGGAGTAAGTCAGGACTTTTTTATTCAAATGTTGCATGTTGAGGGAGGAAACCTAATTTTGGAATACATGGGTTTTGGATAAAAGTTTTGAGGTTGTACTATATAGCAATCAGCAAATTTGCAGAATATGCTCCTGTTGCTCATAAAGATTTAACAGTTGGTATTGAAATACAGTATTGATTAAAAAAAAAAGGAAAAATTAAAAAGTTGTCTTTTAAAATTTCTGTTGTTTAGAGTAAAAGTTAATTTCTCAATGGAATGGTAAAACTGGGAAGCTCAGTGTTGGGTGTTTGAGAATGTGGAGCACCTTAGAATGAAACAGTACTATTTGATTTGCATTAAAGTGTCTTTGTGTACAAACTCTGTGACTCTTGGCCCTTTTTGCAGGAAACTAAATTTCTACATTGGTACTGTCATCCAGTTTTACAGTAGGCTACTGAATTGTCAAAAGACTGAAGGTTGGTGAACTACAAGAGAGTTTGTAATACAAGTAGATAACAAGGGGATGAGGAGAGAAGACTCAGAAGTTGGGGAATGTGAGACATGAGGTATTGGTCCTTACCCTGGAACACCAGAAGGCTGGTTAGGATTGAAATGAAATCTAGGCCAGAGGACTCATAGTCTACAAAAACAATGCTAGAAGCTACACTGCATTGCAGTCTCCAGTGAATTGACCCATCTAAATGTCTCAGGTTGGTGTAAATGTCAAAACCTTTGTGTCTTCATTTGGTAGCACCTGGAACCAGTGGCTTCTATGGAAATATGGAACATTATCTGAATCCTCTTCTTTACTGACATCTGATCTAATTTCTGCAAATTAATTGGATTTCTTTTTCAGAGAAGGAGAAGCATATAAAGGTCCTCTGAACAGAAGTAAGGACTGCTGCTTCACAGGTTTGTTCAAGGCAACTGTTTCCATCTCCTAATTCCCCAGTCTGTCTTGGGGAATGCAGGATGCTTGGACCACAAGCTAAATATTGTTTCAAATGTTTGTTTTAGAACGGATGATCTTTTTCTCCTTCCCTTCCCTCTGCCTCCTCCCCCAGAGACACCTGTGTAGATCCAAGCAGAAAAACTCAAGTTCGTCTGTGGTGTTTGGATTCAATTGGCAAGATGAGTTATGTTTACTGGTTCTTCTGGGTGTGTTGCATTGGTATCACAGAGGGGATGATCTCTGGAAGCTGTCCTTTGCTGGCAGAACTGAGGAACTGGGCATGTCTTTAACCAGGCTTGGCCAGGCTTACAAGGAATCTGGTGAAAAAGTAGGAGGTCCAAGGAACTCACCACTTTCAAAGTATGGCTGAAAAGCCTTTCCTTTGTCTAGTTGAAATAGGTACTTAAGGGATCACTTCAGTCTCTCAATTCTTTTGTTCACTCTGAAAGTATT
Organism: Oreocharis arfaki; assembly: GCA_013398015.1. Lineage (NCBI taxonomy): Eukaryota > Metazoa > Chordata > Aves > Passeriformes > Paramythiidae > Oreocharis > Oreocharis arfaki. Next base: position 950,915 of record VZRR01001221.1, on the reverse strand, counting down.
GATCACACATACAAAGCCTCAGCAATGAAAGTACATAAAATGTTTTTCTTTCCCTTGCACTAGCAGTCAGAAAAAAAGAAATATATATATAGATGTATGTATATATATACCCCCACAATAAAAAAACCAAACCAAACAAACAAAAAAAAAACCCAAAACACCCCAAACCAACCAAACAAACCCAAAGAAACAACAGCCAACCAAACAAAAAACCATTGCTCTGCTGTCTACTTGAAAGCAGAAATTATTGGAGAGGGCATTTTGGTAAGACCTGAGTTTTGTTTTGGTCCTCGGTATATGCAGAACTTTCATAAACCACTGCAAATACAAAAAGCTTTTCTGTGGGGCTGGTCTGATATCATGATGCTTTTCCATGCAGTCAGATGCATTGTGGCTGCTTTATAAAACAGGCAAGTAGTTGATGCATGAATGTTACCAAATCATAAAAATCCTACGTGAGCTTTAGGGCCCAGTTATATTACAGCCGCTTGTTACCACTGTGGCAAGACCAAAGGTTCTTCAAATACACATTAGTTGTGTACACATTAAATTGTGCTCCTTATAAGCTAAGCAGAGGGATCTTTATGGAAATTAAAACTCTTTATTACTCATTTAAATGATGATGAAACCTAGATGCCAGGCCAAAGAACTGTCTGTGGCCAATAGTATTTAAGACACACATTCAAATCAAAATCCGCTTTGTATAGCTGGGATGTTCCCTAAGCATTAAAATTGGCACTGATATTCTAAGGACATTTTTTTTCTAAATGGCTTAATGGAGTCTTTTAAGGTGGAGAATCACCTTCAGGAAATAAGTCTTAGTTTGTACTGCTTTGGGCAATAAAATGGGAAGAAAAGGGTTGGAGTCAGATTTTGATGCTGATTCTCTTCCTACCAGGTTGTCAGCTCATGACTACAGAATTTCCTCACCAAAACTAAGTTCCAGTGAGTCTGGAGGAACATGGCAACGCTTTAATTTATTTGTAGGGATTTTTTTTCCCCTGCTGGCTAGCTGTTATTACTTTGGAGATGTGCTCCTCAGTAATCTGAATCAATAGTTTCATTAATGTGGAGGAGGCAGTTCATATCACCTTTGGGTTAAAAGTGTCTCTTTCCCTGGTTTATTTTGCTTAGGCACATAAAAAAAAAAGTACAATAGTAGGAAAAAAAAAAAAGATTTTCACAGGCATTTGTGTGAAGCTAAAAAGTAAGTTAAGAGTATACAACCTTGAAGTAGCAGGATATAGCAGAATAGGACACTGAACATGATTTTATTTTGTTTCATGGGGCACAGCTGTTCATGACTGAAGGATCATTCTTTCAAAGAATCCTTTCCGTTACAGTTCTGTGGATGCTGCACTTGCTTTTCCCATATTCATCAAACTCCCCCATTGTGCTGTTTGCGCTGCCCAGTAATCACCCTGGAAGAATGAGCTACTCATACGTTAACTTTTCAATGAGATAAGTTATTGGGGCAGATGCAATGAAAATTTAAAGGCTATGATATTGAGGAATGGCTCTATATTTGTTTTCTTTCCTTCAGTCTTGATTTCCGTTGGAATTTTAATCTTTTTTTCAGGCAGCAAATCTAAGAAAAGTTACACTGAATGCCTTTGATCCTTAGGATATGCATTTAATCCAAAGTAAGACAGTTATGTTGCACAGTCTGCTTGCAGGAGCCTGACTCAATCCCAGCTGTTTGATAATCCTGCCCGGTTGTTTATTTTCTGTATTAGTAACAGTAAGTCCAGTATTGATTGGCTTTTCCAAGCAGACCAGACTCCATCCTGCCATTTGTACGTGCACAGTTAAGGCACGCTTAAATATTTTCTCCTTTTTTATGATCTTTGCTTGCTCTCCTGTTTCTTGTATGTGTTCAGAAGAGCTGAGATCTTGATGTTGCTCCCCTTCCCAGTGTGTGTGGGTCTGGCTCAGTTGCTGCTGAGTGCCTGGGAGGAGGAAAGGCTGGATCACTGCTGACTATCCCTTTGCACACAGACTGTCCTGGGCACCACAGACTGTTCTGATGCTTCTTCCTCTGGAGTTCTAAGTGTGGGGACAGCTTGTCAGGCGTCTGCTGCTGTCACACATAGGATGAGCGTGTCTTGCTCTGTAGCCAAAGCAGGCTCCATGGCACCGCTGCACTTTGGAGTGTAATGAACGGTTCAGAGTGGCTGAGCCCTCTGGAGATGCTCCCATTCCACTGCTGCATAACTGGAATACACTGCCAGCCCCCTTATTTAATGGCATATTTGGATCCACTGCCTAAGTTGCTTCATCAACGTTCAGGTACCCTAAGCCTGCCATATTCTGTTTGCTTTGCTTTGTTGAACCTTAATCTCTATGGATTTCAACTCACTTTTCAGAATGATGTCAAGGAAGATTGTAATCAAGATGCTATAAACATCTAGAAATTTTTGCTCCCTCACCCCTTAATTTTTCAATTTAAGGCCATTTTTTTCCCCATTATGCTTTCCTTTTCACCTTCCTTTCCATTGGTCTTTCATTTGCTGATAAAGGATCATCAGACTTTATTTGAAATTACATAGTCTTCAAAATAAAATATTTGTACCTATCGGGATGATCTGATGTGGGTTTATAGCTCAATAAGCCTAGACAGTATATTGGCCAAATCATCAGAACTCAAATCCAGATAAATATTTTAAACCTGCCAAGTTTCTTGGCTGTTTGGATCTAGTGGGTTTGTATTGTCCCTTCCAAAAATGAAGGCCTGCTTCAGACTTGCGATCTCAACAAGTCTGGCTTTTTTTTAGTGGAGTTCTGCTCTAGGGTTTGCCTTGACTGTACCTATTGCACATGTCTTGCCAGCCTGTGATTAGACAGACTGCTTAAATGCTGAGTAGCTTTCTTCTGTTTACTGCTCATATGGATTAAATGTGCAAGGTTTCAATAGAAGAATAGAAATGAAGTGACTGCCTAGCTCTGGATTTTCTCCATCTTCGCTTGATGCACTAACGAGAATCAATTGCAGTTGCTTATTATTTTTAAATAGCAGTTAATTTGAGAAAATCTGATTCACTAGCTCTTTTCATTTTGCTGATTTGATTTTGCCTTCTGCCCATCTGGGCCAGCCTACATGTACTGTTCAAAATCCAATGCCTAAACTCATTGGTGTGCACAACCAAAGTCAAAGATACTCAGCCTAACAACCCAGCAAAGCACTGTCTGCAACAGTGTACTCCAACCCTCTGTTTTCTTATTGCTAAAATCCTCAGCGAGAGTAGGGGCTTTACTTTGCAATTAGTTCTCTGTTGTGCCTGAAAGAGAATCAGAGTAATTATAGAAAAAAACCTCCTCCTTATCCATTCAGTTCTCTGTGTGTTCAGATGTGGTGGCAGTATCTCAGACTGCGGAGTTGAATAGTCAGAGAAATGGTTTCCTGAGCAGATGAGTTTATTCTGCCTGGGCATGTTCTGGTGGAACCCCATGCTCACCGTAGGATCTGTAGAATTAATCTCTCTGAAGTCATGTGGCACTTCTAGAAATGGCCTTCTGGTCAAACTGCTGCATCTGTGCAAATCCCCTTGACAGCAATAAAGAATCCTGAAGTAGGATTGTAGGCTAAGCTGTAAGCTCTTTAGGTTAGGGCTAATATCCTCCTGTAGTCATTTAAAAATGCTTTTTATATTTATAGCTTCATGGCAATGTCTGGGGTAAAAAAAAGACTATTCAGGAGCTGGTAGTGTATACAAGGTCTGTGTATAGACAGATGCAGCAGTGGATGTCACTGGCTTCTAGAGAGGATGTGTGCTGTTCTCTGATGTGAGGAAGAAAAAGATGTATTCTCCTTCTCTGAATAAAGGGCTGGGTGAGGGTTACCAGTTCCTAATGGTCTCCCCACATTTAAATCCATGGTAATTTCTGTTCACAACTCATTAAATGCTTTTTGTTTCATGGCAAGAAAAGATAGGATAATACACTGCAAATACAGGGTGGTTGTGTGTGATGAAACATTGCTTTTTTTCATTATATACACACAGGGAAGTTGAAATATTATTTGTAGAGGATAAAGGTGAACTTTGCTCATGATTTTATGAACTTCTTTATTGCACAGTCCTCTTTGTGCAAACAGCACTTGACACTCTCTTGCCTTTTGTTATTTCCAGCAGATTGGAGTCATTTGTTTTTTAATGTTGAACTGTGACAGAGCAGCAGGTGTTGGATAAAAGGAATCAAGATCACTTTCGGGTTTTGTGATCAAATATTTAGGGGGATTTGTGAAGTACTGTAAAATTCAATTAGTTTTGCTTCCCATGTCCTTTTCTCCTAGACCAGTGATTTGCAATTCTGGAATAATTTGTCATGGGTTTTTCAAAAGTGGAGCTGGTAGCTGGTCTGGGCTAAGGCTTTTAGCCCAGCTGGTGTTGCTGGGGTTGGTGTCCACTTTGCAAACTGCCATGCTGGCTGAAGATGTCACCCCGAAACAGCTGCTTGATACTAATTCCCCGCTGAAAGTTTCTGCCCTCTCTTAGCAGAGAGAATAGCATGGACTGCTGTTTGCTTCAAAGTTGGGCTGAAAATTAGGCTTAACTGTGTAGTTCTGAAATGAGAGAAGGAGGATTCAAGTGAATCCACTAACAGTGAGAGAGGGGAGTAGGGAAGAACCTCTGATGGCCATGGAAGACAAATAGCTCGGGTCAGAAGCATCTGCTGCTGCACAGCCAGATCTGGAACTGGCTGTCTGTCTGTAGCCCAAGTCAGCCTCTGGGTTTGCCCAAGGAATTATTAACCCTGCAGAAATAAATTCCATGAAGAGCTATTAAGGTATTGGAAAAGTAGAAAAGATCTCCACTTAATCAATGCAATGTCATCAGCCAGATTCAAGCATCTATGTATGTCTGACTGATTCATTATCTGTATGCCTGTGACCAGTTCAGCATTGCTGTCAGTGTCTGCTCCTCACCAGTTTTGTATCCTCGCCTGTGTCTGTGACCACTTCTGTTCCATCACTGCCAGTTCAGGAGGGTCTGTCAGTCTTCAGCCGGGACTGGACACCTATTGAACAGTGTCAGACTCTGAATTGCTTAGTCCTTTCCCTCTGCACTGCTAGAAAAGAGCCTGATTTGCTCAAAACTCCAACTGTAGTTAGGATAAAGGTCAGTGACTTGGTACACTTGGTACAGTTTGCTTGAAATGTCAAGAAATATGATAACTTTCCCATAAACGAATAGGTTAATCCAATATGGTCACTGAGAAAGAAGTAATTCTGTTTTCAAATGTTTCCACAAACTCAGTATTGTCATGAACACAGATACTGACATTCTGATGGCTGGTGAAATGTATTTCCATGCTGTTTGGAGCTGTGTATGTATATTCAGGTAATTCATTCTGCTCTCAGTAATGCGGGATGCTATAAATAACGGCGAAAATTTCATAAATATGCAACTAAAAATCAGGAGTGATTGGGAACAAAGCCAGAAAAAAGACAGTTTTAGTAAAATGATCAGCAATCAGGAAGAGGCTCAGGTGAGTAGTCAGTTTTCCCTGATTTCTGGATATAAGCATGTTAATGTATTTTGCTAATCTCATGAAAAGTCTATCGAAGTTGCCATTCATTTTTTAACTTGAGCACCCTCTAGTGTGCATGGTAAAAATAATGTAAAAAAGTAAATTTAAAGTCAGATCATTATGGCACTTAGCAGTGGAAGTGCTGGCATGTTTTCAATGTCAAGAGGGAAAAAAAGCACGTCAGAGCTTACATCCTGCTAACTCTCAGTAAAACAAGCCTCAAGTGACATTCTTGGGAGCCCACTCCCCCTTTTAGTTTGTACTTCACCTAATCACTTGCTTACACTTAAAATTAATGCGAGAAATGAAATGCACAAAAATAAATTTATTTATTGACAAGCAGGTTAAAAATAAAATAAACCCAAACAACAACTGTTTTTTTTTTCTAAATATAAACACATATTTGTATATTTGTGTATGTCATGCAAATATAAATGCAGAGTCCTGCACATTGCTGAAAGCTGATGCTGTCTGCTCCACCAAACCCCTGGCTTTCGGCTAAATGGATCTTGGCAGATGTTCTCTAGATCTACCAGACTTGGAATGCAGTCAGAGATGAGTCTTTCCTGCATGCCTAGATCAGAGTGAGTGCATTTTTGAAAAGTTCAGCATGCTTTTATTTTTCCTGTTAGCGTTGCTTCATGCAGGCTGTGCCCATGGCGTGGTTTGGGAGCAGCCCAGCTGTCATTGCCGTTGCTGAGAAGTTCATACTGCTCTTTGCAACACATTTTGTTTGCACCTGTACTGGGAAGTCCCTCTGACAGCAACTTCAGCCCTTTTTCTGATGACCTCACATTCCCCCATATAACGAGGTTAAGAGCTGCTGCTGGGGAGCATTACTCATTCATCAGTCATTACTCCACCGCCAGTCACAGCTCTGTCCCTTGCTACAGGAGCTGCTGCGGTGAGGGAAAGATCTCTGGCTCCCAGGAGTGCTTCTGGCTTCTGAGTAGTTTTGAAATCAGAGGAGATCAGAACCTACCATTAGCTTTTTTTTAAAAAAGCTTGTGATTCGTGCTTCAAGTGAGAGATTCTTTTGGGAAGTGGGAGGCAAAGGAAGGGGACATTACCAAGACTCTTTAAAGCTTTCAGCTTAAGCATCTACTGATTTTTGCTGCCATTATTTTATGAAACAGGGGCTGCTTAGGCAGACAAACCAGTATTGTTTTAAGGCCAGAAATGAAAGCCAAAGCTGGTAGAACTATACCAGAGAATCAAGTTTTTTGTAAGACTAAGACAAGGAGGAAAAATTCATTTGGGGCATTTATCTTTCTCAGTTCAAATAAGGCTCTGGGAATGGACATCACTGGCTCTAACAGGCCCATGTGCTCTGGCAAACTTAAAAGCTTCTTGCTTGTATAGTCTTTCTGAGACCTGGCTCAAAACTGACATAATTCAGATCAATAACTGCAATTTTTAAAGCTTAATAGCTGGGTCTGGATGAAGCTTTTGAACTGGACCTATCATTTGCTGACTTGCTACCCAGACATATGGTCTCTAGTGCAGCACAAACTGCAAATTTTCACCAAAGCCACACATCAAATGACTTCTCAGAATACATTGTCCAGATAATAAGTGGTAAGAGCTGAATTATGGTGAGTAACCCCATACGCTGGGGTTGAAAACTGCTCAACACCTTGTGTGTGTAGGAGTTGTGAGCCCTACTATCTAGGGAACACATTAGTAAACTCTGGTTTTAGGGGAATCTTCTGGTGGGATTAGCTTCTCCACCCAGAACAATTTTTCTTTGAATTGTGCCCCAGTGTTGGGCAACCTCTTCTGGCAGAGAGAGTTTTCCCTTTCTAGCCATTTGTTGCCCTCCAGGAGTGAAATGCCAAATGGAAAACATACTGAGCTAGAAAGAAAGGAGTGCCTCAGTGTATGTTCAAATGAGATGGCATAAAATTGAGAATGCCAAACATTCATGAAAATAATGTTAAAAAATTGTTGAAGTTAGATCCCCTACTGTTATTAGTGTTACATTTACTGTCTGGTAGTTTTATGACATTTATTTCTGCTCAGATGGTAATATCAATATTGTTGAATGATTCATAATTGACTAATTCAGTTTTCTTTTGGAAAGGAAAATCTGGCTGCAAACCAGATGTTGTGTCTGATCTGAATTTTTAAATTGATTACAAAAGCACACACAAATGCACACTTTTTCAGGCTCTTGAAAAGAGACAGCAACTGTTTATTTCCCCTTAAGTGTAAATGTGTTGAAGAGAGCAGCAGTAAAGTGATTTATAAGGTCTATGAAATTATAAATCTTCAGCCTTCCTCTCCTCTCCCCCCACCAACATACCAAAAACTTGTAGCCTCCTCTGTCACTAAGGCATGATTCCCATTCCAATCTTACCAAAGTTCGGGTGGAGCTGTTGCTCTCTGGTATGCAGCATAGGATATATCACCGAGATAAAAATTAGGCATGTGGTTCTAGCACTGCTGGAATTGGTTTGCTCACCTGAAACACACAGCACAGAGAATTTGGTGGTGCTGTCTCTGAAAGCTCTGCTCCAGTGGTTCTCCATTTCTTTGTGTAATTTCTGAAAAGTTCAGTTTAGGTGTTTTAGTGCTCCTTGCACAGCCAGCTATCAAATCTTTCAGCATGGAAAAGAACTGCTTCCCATTAGTGCTTTACTGTCCATACAGGATTTCAGTATCTCACAGAGGATTTGGCTTTATCATTTAAACAAGGTTCAAGAGGTTTGTCATTCTGCCTTTCCATCAAAATTGGAATTTTGGGTAGGATTGTTAAATGGAGTATTTGCAAGCAGAGATGCATATTCTTTTTTTTTCAACAACATGGTTTTAAAAGCACTTTGATTTGGCTTAAGCCCTTTCTTCTTCAACGGTAGTTTTTTAATACTTGAAAGTTGTTAAGTTTACTACAAACACTCTTTAGTCCCCATTCCCTGCAGGATTTTCTTTAAAAAATGGATTCTAATGGGTGGGTGAAGAATCTTGGGCAATCATATCCCATGGGATGAGAAATAGGCATCTGAGGAGCCAGCATGAATTGCAGTCTGAAGCCAGGTAGAGTTAACACCACAGAGCTCACAGTCTGCAAGGGGCTGTGCTCGAGTGCTTGTTACAGTCTCAATGCTGAAGAATTAACTGTTCACATTTCAAGGCACGAATGAAGAGGAGAGCTGCTGGTGACCAGACCAGTGAAGTCTGAACACCAGCACACCAAGTTCCTACCAGAACTGAAATGGCTTTGAAAGAGGTGTCCAGAGAGGTACAGTATAATTCTCTCAAAATGCTGCCATTTTTCTGTCATTTAGTTCCATGGAGGAAGTAGCACGTGGTCCTATTCCCTGACCCACTCATCTGTCTATGTGCTAGTGGAACACCACTTGTGAAGTTAATGAGTAGGATGAGCTCACTGAATTTCTGTCTTACCAGATGTTCATTATTTGTTGACATCTCATGAAAGAAGATGGAATGTCTGGCTCAACAAGTGGATTATTTGCATTTTTGAGTGGGTTTTTTTTTGTTCTATATATTATTTTCTTTGCAAGTCCGGGGATCTCAAAACTTCAAATGTTTCTTTTTGAAAACTTTTTTGTGTCAGGGCACACACCTGCATGTTCCCATTTCCTCACCCTATAACTAACTCCTGAAAGCAGCTCCCAGGAATAAAAATCTTGATGCTCTTATAAAAATGAAACAGCCAGCCTTAGGAGAATTGCTTAGTTTAACAGGCAGGGTTTATAAAATGACTCTGAACAGGGAAATTAAGACCAAATGAAAAGTAGACTAATATTTGGTTGTGGTTCTATTGAAGAGCATCCTTTACAGAAAATTCTACCTGCTATTTTTTTTCATAGAGATCTATTGCATATTGCGCTTTCAGGAGGAATTGGATTAGATTATGTTAATCGTATCCCTGTTTGTGCCTGGACATTAATGTGACCTATAATTTTTCAGTCTGTATGTGTTATTCCTGAAGGGAATGACCTTACATATCAGTGAGATAACAGAAAATAGACAACCAAACATCTTTAAATGTATGTATTGCTCATTTTTCTGTTTAGAGGCTTTGCCATCAGTTGTTCTGTAACTCAGTGGAATTGTGCCTTATAGCACCTTCCCTGCCAGCAAGCTTATCAGGACATTTCAGACTAGTGCAGCCTTATCTAGAGATCTTCAGTGCACACTTTAAGAGTCTTTTCCATTAGCAGGCACAACTGTAGCCTGGGATGGCCTGAGGAGTTTGTTGCAGAGAGTGTATTTACTGTCTGAATACTTTTGCTGAACCACCACAATTTAAAACTCAGCATATGAAAGTAATTTGACTGTAGTGCCTGTTCTCCTAAATGTTTTGGACTAATAGCAATGATTCACTATCTGCTGCATCAACAGCTGAGCTGTTCCTGCAGCAGCAGCAGCAACGATGCAGTGACTGTTTTGCTTGAACTTTACATTACTTCAGTTGGCAGCAGGGGGGCTAGAAATTGTCCTTGTGCCAGGTCACATTTTCCTCATGTGACCTTTTTACTATTAATTCAATGGAACCCTTAAATACTGTGCCAAAGGGTGGTTTCTGGTCTAGATGTGAAAAACAGAAGAGAATGGCTGGAAATAATGACCTGTCAGAGAAAGATGTGCAAGAACACTCCCACACAGTCACCTGCTTTGGGCTGCTTGTATTTGGAGTTTGAATGGTCATTTAATGCATGTGTAAGGGTCTTCCCCAAACTGTCCCCAGCTCGTACCCCTTGATCAAGGCAAAACTCCCAGAGATTGCAGTGGGGAACTGGAACATGTGTTTCCTTGTATCCATAATGCACTTGTCAATGACAAGTAGATTGAAGGGACTCACCTGCTGTTACTCTTGGGGCTGGTGCTGTGCAGGGCCAGGAGCTGGATTTGATGATCTTGATGGAGCCCTTCCAACTTGGCATATTCTGTGATTCTATGATTCACTCTGGGCTATTACCTTGGAATTGGGCTTCTCTAGAACCCACAGTAATGTAGCCATACTCATGATATTCTACTCAGAATACTTCTCCTTAAAAGAATACTTTTATAAACAAAAAAAGAGAGTAGTTAAAAAAATAATCACTTATTAGGAATAAGGGGCTACTGTGTTTCAGTAGATAATTCCCTGGTCCAGTTTTAAATGATCCAAGCCCTAGATCCTTTGTCACGGACTAGGTACGATCAGACTGGGTTTTGCTGTTTAAAACAACTCCTGTCTCTGTAGATTTGTCACCACTCAGCTCTGACTCCATTTTACACCATCAGACTTGTCTATCATGTCAGATCCACAGCTGACTCTCAGTGGCTATAAATCAATACAACTTTTTTGATTTCAATGTTGTTTCCTATTCACCAGCTGAAGATCAGACCAAGGATTCACTGACTGACTTTCCCATCTGGGTTGTGATCTGTATTTCTAGTTAGATAGAGTGATGGCAGGTTTTCTTCTGGGTTTAGCTTTTGCTCTGGTTTACTTACTTTATTAGAGCTGTATTTTATTGCACTCCTCCTATTCTAGTAAGTTACCTTAAAGTAGCTAATTGAATCAAAAAAACAAAGTACATTTTTAAATGATTAATAAGAAAAAAAAAGTGGAATCTCCATTATCAAGTGGATATATAAAATGTCTTGCCTTCAGAATTATTGCCTGTAATATTGTTTATTGCCTGTAATATTTATTTATTAGTAAATAAAAAATTCCTGGGTTTTGATTTTTTGTCATCCATCATTTCCAGACCATAGCAGACAGGAGGCTGTTTAACTTTGTGTCTTAGGTTCCTTTTGACAGGGGTAGCTAAAAATCTGGAACATGTTTGCTCATATTTCCATAAAAGCAAGCAATTGTAATGTACTTAATTCAAGCTCTCTAGTTTTTCAGTTTCAGTAGGAAAAAAAAAAAAATTAAGCCAGGTGTTTACTCTTTGTGACCTCATGTTTCTCTGACAGTTATTTAAAAATCCAGAGATTATCATTCAAGTGCATTTTCCTCATATTCTAATCATATCCAGATTTGTATTTTCTTGTATTTTGTATTTCAGAAGCAGTATCTGAGTAAGTTTGAATAAGCATCTGCCATTCTAAGTGTGTTACTAAGGGTGAATGTTCTCTTTGAGCTTTTACCTTAGAGCAGTTGCTCGCGCAGTCCTCCTTATGGAGACAGCTCCCCTGAAGAGTGTCACCTAATTTTTCATGTTATCCAGAAATCAGAGTGCCTTGAACTGCTTTCTTGTGTTCAGAGCTTTCAGAGGTGGTGATGCCAGCTGGAAAGGGCTTTGTCTTCCACTCAAGAAATGCTGTCAGCAGTCACCATAAGAAACGGCAAGTGTTACTTAAAATAACTTTTGTAGCTGCAGGTGGCGATCCCTGCTCCCTTCTGCATTGTAGGTGCTCCTACAGCCACTGAGGAACATTCTGGTAAGGAGAGGTTTTTGTGAAATAGGGGTAAAACATCTTCCCCAAATCTTTCATCCGGAATAGTTGCGATGCTGTGCAAAACCAAGAAAGGAACATTAGGATCTCTTTGTATCACTTTTACTTTTTTGTCTTTAGGACAAACTCCTCAAAAGCATAACAGGGAAGTCTCACTTGCCAACTGCAAACTCTTAACTTCTGAAGGAGGCATGTGGCCCTTGGCTATTTGTGTCATGACGTGCTCACTGTTCAATGTGTGTGCAGTGTCATGGGTTGACACTTTAAAGTGTCATGCTCATGGAAGAGGAAACAAGGGAAGTCTGTTTTTCGTGGGAGAGGAGCTCTAGTTTTAGCAGAGGGACTGAACCTCCGGCTCCTTGAAAGCAATTCTTTTTAGTAATTCATTTTAATTTAAAATTAAGTAAGTCCACTTACTGTTGTGAAAATCATGCTGCTTGAAATGATCTATCTCCTTGGGTGAGCGGAAAGAAACCAGGCATTTGCAATGCCAGTAATCTTGAAAAATGCATGCTGTTAAAAATGCATTAAAAAATGCATTAAAAAACCATAAACTGCATGGCAGAAACACACTCAAGGACTAGGAAATAGCTGGATATGAGAGCCCATGTAACACCATCTCGTGGTAGTTTGTGAATCATTTGCGGTGGGTGGAATAGAACCTCAATTTCAGCAGGGTCTTGCTAAGTTTCAAAATTCGAATTTTGGTGAGGTTCAAATATGAATTATATTTTCGTCTCTGATAGACTGGTGACCTTCCTGGATAAAGTGAGGAATAAATGGTAATCGATTGGTTACACCTTGCACAAAAATACAACTTTGGGCATTATGTCTGTACTCACAGGAAATGTGTGCCAGCTACTTCTGAAGGCTTCTCTTTAGGTCTAAGTGTGCTTATTAATGTCTTAATTTTTATTTCTTTCTGACAGCCTGAGGATTAGTAGGAATACCTATGGCAGTTGGTTCTGGTTTACCTCTTTTTCATGCTCAGATATGGCACAGGAAAGTTGTAAGAGAATTAATGAACTTAGAGCTGAGAAGTGCTTCCACATCCAGAGTTAGCACAGGTTGGCTGTTGTTCTAAATAGAGAGTAGATGGAGTATTCTGGTGCAATTCCAGAGCATGGATGAACTGCTCCTTTCCTTAGAGGTAACAATTCATCAGGATTTCCTATCTTAGGGAAGAGAGGGCAATATCTCTCCTGTACTGAAGACATTAAGTGTTGTATCTGCCCAGATTGCATGAGTAATCTAATATCTGAACAAGACAGAAATCCCAATTAAGACAAACGAACAGAAGTTGAACTGACAAAAATGTTAGCATCCCAATCAGTAAAATAGCTATGGTTTGTATTAGAGCTTTATATTGGCATTTCTTATTAGAAATTTTCACAGTATCATGGAAAGGCTGTGGCTGGAAGGGACTTCTGGAAGTCATCTTGACCAGTCCTCTCCTAAAGCAAGACCACCCCGAGCCAGTTGCTCATGTCCAGATAGCTTTTCAATATCTCCAAGAAGGGAGACTCTGCAACCCCTCTGGGCATCCTGTGCCCCTGCTTGGTCACTCTCACACTACGGAAGGGCTTCCTAAGGTTCACAGGGAGTTTCCTGTGCTTTGTTTGTGCCCATGGCCTCTTGTCCTTAACTGGGCACCACTGGAAAGAGCCTGTCTTCATCTTCCTTGCATCCCCTCTTCATCTTCTTTAACCCTCCCTTCAGGTATTTATAGACACATTGGTAAGATCTGCCCTGAGCATTCTCTTCTCCAGGCTAAACAGTCCCAGTTCTGCTGTTTATTCCACTTCAACCTTTAAGAACCTTATTAGCTTTTAGACAGCTCACAGCTGCTCAGTCATTAGCTGTGACCAAGAAGAATGAAAAATCTTTTTCCAGGTCTCAGCTTGCTGTAATTGCAGCATTAGCTCTAACCCAGCAATGGCATTCTCTTTCGAGTTCTGATTTCTGCAGCATACCCTGCTTTAGTTGCAGGGCAATATGTAAAAAAGCCCCACATCACTGTCAGATCAAGAACTAAATGTTGGCCACTGGCTTCCTTGCTGTGGGATGTACCACAGTACTTTGCTCTTCTGTGACCTGCACTGGCTGGCTGTGCAAGCTGGCTGGTGTATTTTACCCTGGACAAAGTCCCTTAAAGAGTCCCACAGTTAAGGATTGTTGATATGGTAAGTTAGAATTGATAGGACAGGTGGGGCATGGGACAAGTGCTTATGACATTTCTGAGCTAATGGAAAGCAGCCACCTGAAATTACTTCTGTGTGTAATGACAAAAATTGTTAGGGATTTTACCAAGACAGAGTCTGAGAACTCAGGGTGCTGTTTTTCCTGCTCTATCAGGAAGAACATGGTGGAGACTTGCTGTGGAGAGAAAGCTTGATGTGATAATCACCAAAGACTGGGTTACAGAATATCACCATTTACTCTTGAGTGTGTGGGAAATTTAGATACATTTCTCATTTTTTACAGGTGTGTTCTTATACTTCAGGACTGGTATGTTTGGAGTAGTGATGAATTTTGTGTGTATAACCTGTGCTGCTCTTAGGTCAGAACAATGGGCTCCTTGTGGCTGGGCTATTGATGCTTCTTTGGACTTTCACAGGACTAGAAAAGAGAGGAGTTATGCTCTGGCCAATGCTGGTATATGTTCTAGAGAGCAACACTCCTGCCTCAGCTCTCAGAGGGAAGCCCAGCTAGGAGATTTCAGACTGCCCATGCAGGGTTGTTGGAGCAGCTCATCCCATATCCCATCTGCTGGTGACACATCTGTGCAGTCCCAGAGAGCTGCCTCTGGCAGACCCTCTGTGCCTTCCAGCTGAAGCTGGCTTTGGCAGCCCCTCAAGAGTTCTGCATGAATTTTGTCTGTGCCTTTGCATCAGAATATTCTGAATTCCAGTGGAATTGCACTGGTGTCATGTAAAGGGAGAGCAGCATCTGCTTTTCACTTGCTTTCAAATGGGTTTTTAAACGTAGTAGTTGGGTTGGGTGTATTGCAGACTGTTCCATGCAGGTATAAGAAGCCTGACTGAAGTGTAAGTACCATGGCATATGGTGAATTAAAGTGCAAAACTTCCATGAACTTCTTTCAGTATTTTCCAGGCATTAATTTTAGGTCACATGAATGCCAAACTGATCAAGAAATTCTGTAGTAAAAGATATTGGACAAACTGAGACCTAGCTTTTTTTTTTTTTTTCCCCCCAAAGTATTCTTACTCTACTGTTGTTTAGAAGTAGAGGATATAAATGAAATAAAATTAAAGAATAGTAATAAATTTATTATATAATGCATTAAATGCAATATTTAAAAGGATATTTTTCAATGACACCTCAGTGGCAAAAAACCTTAGGGTAAGTATACAAAGTTGGATAATTATTCTCAAGACTGTATGCTACATTTGTCACTGCCATTGAATTTGCTGCAAGTAATTTGGATTGCTATTTTATAATTAAATTTGGAGTTTATTTAATTTTTAAGAAAATACTACAACGAAAGTCTGAGGAGAAAGAAACAAAGATGTTAATAGGCTGTGTACAACCTACATCAGAAAAAAATACAAATTAAATAAACTCTTTCCTTGTCAGCACCTGAGGCAGTACAGAAATTAATTAATTAGTAGGCACTCTGGAAATCACCTTCAGCAAGAATCTTTGTTTCAGATATATAGGGACAAACAGTGTAACTTCAAGGGTGCAACACATGGTGATTGTCAAGCTGCTTGGCATCTCCTTCTCCACCTCCTCTGCCTTGCATGGAAAAATTGGAAGGAAAGAGTATGGACCAAGCTGAGCTCTCCTAGAGGTATTCAGCCATTTCCCCAGTTATGTGAAACCAACCCAAATTATTTCTTGATTTCAGAAGACTTCTGTATCACAGATATGAAAGAATCAGCTTCCAAAACCAAACCCAGCTGTAGGGAAGAAAAAAATGAGTTGACTGAAACTCTGGAAAATGGCAAAAACCTTGTTTTAAAATTCAAACTAAAAAATGCTTTTAATGTAAGTAACTTGCACCAAACTCTAAGATTCTGTTGGTAAAAGTATAACTTTAGATATTTTTATGGTACATTTTTTCTTCAGGAGATTACAGGCTTGATCTCAAGAAGTTCCTTAGAAATGTACTTGTCACAATATGCAGAAACACATAATCTCTTACTGATAATTTGCCTCAAAACATAAAAGCAGACAAAAAACTAATGAGAGAAAAATATTAAATTAAATAATTCTATCCAATTTTCTGCATTTCTAAATTTTTAATCCAATGATCTTATCTGGTCATAAACTTCGTCCGTGAAAATGCCACACATCTCAAAGGAGATGGAAGCACCTAATTTCATATGCTTAGATTCTCATACTTGAATATCTAATCCCCATCTTTAGCTATAAAAGGAATAGAATTAAATTGGTTGATTAAGACCATAAGGTCCTTGAGGCAAAGTTTTTGCAAAAATTGCTCTTTAAAACCTTCTTTAAAGACCCATGGTAGTATTACATGCATAAGAACAATGATCCACACATTAGGTTGCAGAAATTTTATTAAGTAACAATTATGTGAATATCTTTGTAGTAATGTAGTAAACTTCTTGTTTCCTCTATTATTGGCTAGAGAAAAATGGTTAAGCACTTTTAAGAAACAGTTTAAATCTCTGAAAACCAATATTCATTAATTACTTTAAAGGTAAGATATTTGCAGCCAAGCTGATAAAGTTTATTATTAGCAAGTACCAATAAATGTTTCCATTTTAGCCACTGGGGACAATCTTCCACCAGTAGGGTAGATGCCTGAGTAGCTGTTGTTGCTCTGAGGCAAAGACTTTCTCCTGTGCTGGAGATCCTCTCCCCCCACACCATGCATTTGTATCTGTCCAAATCAATTATTTCACATAGTGGCAGTGAAGGGAATGGTTCTGTCACAATTGGACTGTTTCCACCTTTGGAAATTAATGCCTTGTGCTTGCCATGTTTGTTGACAATGTGAGGGAGACCATTTGTAATTGGATAGCATAGCATTATCTCTTTGCTAAATTACAGGAGCCTTATTTAAAGACAGCTTTTTTTCAACAGAGTTTATTTGCCAAGCAAGGAATGGCTTGTCCTAGGAAAGTGCTGGCTTGCACAGACAGGCTACTCTCCCAGCATGGTGCATTACATTTGTAAGCTTCTATGTGTCTGCCTCCTATCTTATTTCAAGTAACAAAAATTTCAAGTAACAAAAATTTCAAAGACACAGACTAGGAAAAATAAAGCTTTTTTTTTTAATATTCACTACAGTTGCAAACAAAAATTCAAATCCTTGAGCAGGTTGTTATATTTTTGTCTGAGGTGCTTTTCAGCTTAAATTAACTCTTTAATTTTAAAGTATTCAAAGTCATATATATATATAAGTAGAATTAAGCCCCCTTCCACTTGAAGTTTACTTTATTTTGAGATATAGTTACAGCTGCTTCATTGGTGAAATGCTGTTCATTTTCAGGTATGCTGCCCTGGCAGTGTTCAAGGCCAGGCTGGATGGAGCCTTGAGAAACCTGGTGTAGTGGAAGGTGTCCAGCCTAGGAGAGTGGGAGGGGGGCTGGAATTAGATGATCTTTAAGGACTCTTCCAACCCAAATCATTCAGTGTTTTTATGATCTGCAAACATTTATGCAAATTGGTTCCTCTATCCTGAAATAACGAAACTACGGCTTCAGGTGAGCAGACTTAAGGGATTGATTATGGAAAAACTGAAAGCAGCTATTGCTGGAAGAAACATGAGGTTTGGTTAGAGCTGGGCCCTGCTGAGCTCTTTGTCTGCTGAGGCATCTGGGAGCACTCGGAGCTGGTAACCCAGGTCCAGGCTGCCACGTCCACTGGAACATGCTGGGTGTGCCAGTCCACCAAAATGGAAAGGGAAGGCAGCAGGAAACATGGACACAGCAATCTGTCCTGGCCTCCAGCTGGGAGTAGCTGTGAGAGCAGGGGGCCCTGGGCACCCCCCAGGGGAGCTGCTGTGCCTCAGGTGGGTCTCTCGGGACGGCTGCTGAGGGGCCTGCATCTGCTGGTTGTGACACTGCCCGGGGAGAAGCAGGGAACCAGCACCACAGCAAACCCTCCAGAGCTGGTGATGGATGATTTCTGGGTGTACTGCAAGCAGACATGATTTATGGTGGGATTTTCAATGGCTCAGGGAGCCCTTCCTGGCCTCCTGCTTCTAAAGCTTTTAAAAAGCTGATGCACTTTCCATCACTTGAAGAGTTTTGTCCTGCCTGTTCCTGCCTGAGGTGGTTCTCATGGACCCCGTGGGCTGCTAATGGAAGTGGGCAGCACTTTATGCCTGCCCTGTGTCCTGGCCCACGACGAAATCACTCTCCAAAGTCCATTACAAAGCAGTCAAGGAGAGGCTGTTGCTTCAGCAGAATGTTCTGTAATACAGAGAATTTCATTCCTTTGTCTGGAATGGACAAAGTGCATTTCCAGGACATAATGCCATGAGAGCTGGGCTCTGAACTGCATTAGAGACCCACCCTGCACCCTATTAAATAGCTGACTGCTTTTGTATGAAGAATTGCTAATCAAACTCCTCTAATAAAAAACCAGTCAGAATGGACTTACACTTCTAAAAAGCCCTCCAGGGTCAGTAAAAATCATTAATTCTTTTTCAAAATGCATTCAGCTCTCTGAAACACGGAGAAATGTGCAAGGCTTATTCTCAAGCCTCTCCACTCTCTCCATTTACCTCAAAAAGTTTGTTAAATTTTTCATATAATCACAGAACTCTGGGAACTTGGGCATCATAAATTCATTCATTGTAGTACTCAAGATATAAGAATTGACAATGTGCGGATATTTTCTTCCTGCATAGGAGTGTCATAGTTTTGAATCAACTATGGACAATACAGTTAAGAGAAATGAGGTGGGTCACGTAAAAGAAGCAAGAAAAAACCATATTTTCTAGTTACTTTTTCCCCCCTAATCCTCTGTAAAATGCAGTATTTATAGAATGTGCTGTTTTCTGTGGCTGACTAATGAAAAAACTTTGAATCAATAATGTGGTAAACCCATTACAAGGACCATTTTATAACTATTAAGAAAAATGTTGTTCAAACACACTTCAAATGCAATGAACATTCAGAAGAAACAGTAATAATTATGGCAGATGGCAAGCAGAGGCATAACTTGCTTTGAATGCAAAACTGCAGTTCAGGCAGATATTTTGGTTTTTTTCGACTCACAGGTTGCCTGCCAGAGGTTCTTGCAAACCAGATGTATGCAGTTAATCCCACAGAAATCAATGAAATTGCATGTGGGACTGTGAGAGTAAAAGATCTTTTTCAAGAACGTAAGCTCTATTTAATAAAGCTCTTCTTTATCTTGCCTCTGTATTTCAAAGGCTTCTAAGCAATATTTACCTGACTGGTCAGCCTTTGTGTCACTCACTCTGCCTGCACAGTGTCAGAGGAAGCTGTAGCACAGCTGGGGCAATTGCTGCCATGAAATCCAGCCTTGACAAGAGAAATAGAAATACTTTAGGACCTCACAGGCCCTAAAGTCAAACACGTAAATAACTTCCCTGACCAATGTAGCTGTTTGTTTTTACCTCCATTTGCTCCCAATATTCTGAGTGTATTTTATTTTTATAGTCAGTATTTCTATTTTGTAGAAAAAATATTGGGTTTTGACTAAAATAGTTTTCACAAGTATCTCACTTGGGTTTGTTATTTTCTTTCAAAAATAGAAATTGTTGAATAGGTCAATATTTGGCTGATAATGAGACATTTAATTGAAAGGTTCTGCTACACTGCATCGAGGGAATCATGGTTGTCTTTTCTTAGATAATAAGACTGAGATTTCACTCTCCATTGAGTTGTTCTTGATGTGTTCTGACCAGAGAATTCCATTATATACCTGGCTTCTCCATGATGGAAAAGACCATGTTGCAATACTGACAAAATGTGCAACTTAAAAGATACATTTGCCAGAGAGATTAGTAATAAATATTAAAAGGAGATTTCCTCTGGATCTCCCATTTGGCAATATTTCTGAAGTGAAATATTTTGTTTTCTTCTGAAATAATTTTTGCAGTTAGGTTTCCTTTGGTGGAAGGGAGAGTGTGTGGATATGGTGGTGAGGAATAGAAATAATTCCTTGTAAAAATGCTGATAGCACTTTTTCATTTTTTAAAAAAAATTATATAATTTTTCTGGGAAAAGTCCTATTTTTTCAATCAGCTCCTTTATTCAGATACTTAGTATTCATTATTAAAAATAAAGCTGTGTGGCAGGTTATATTATGAATGCACATTACTGGGCTTGACTTGACAAATGAAGCATTAAAAATGCCTTACACTTGAAACAAAAAAATTGTATCTCTGTATGTATCTCAGCTGTGGACCCAGAATTCATTTCTGTTCATTTTTGTTCATATTCCTATGAACAAAATGTCAAACATATGGATGTTTTAAAAAGGAAACAAAAAAGGGTGGTAAAGCATTGAATCACATTTCTAATTAGGAGCCAATTGAATATCTTTGGTGATGTTAATCTTCTCACACTGTTGCATTGGCAACTCTTGGTGAATATTTATTTTTCTAATGGTAACTAGCCTGTGGTTGTTCCAGGGAATGGACTTGGAAATTGTATTTATTGCTAGTAAAAAGGATATGACTCTGAATTGGAGTTGCAAACATGAGCTTCAGGTTCAGAGGTGTATGCTGGACATTTGCCTTGGTCCTTTCTTCCATAGGTGAAGGAAACTGGGTAATGAGAGATGAAAAGGTGCTGTGGTTCAGGTCACCAAGCTGAATGCCCCGTGGAGCATATTTGGGGTTTGCTGAGTAAGATGTGGGCATTAGATCCCTTGGAAGCTGCACAGCTGCAATAAGCATAAACAGTGAATGCTTAGTGAGATGATATGGCAAGTATTTTGTAGGTAATCTGTGGTCTGATTTATGTTCCTAGAAGTAATCTTTTCCATATCTCAAAAAAGCAGCGAGTTAGTAGTTAACAGAAGATCTGCACATGGATCGTTTGCATGAAGGGAAAATTGTTAAGTGCTTCAATCAATGTAACATCTCACTGATATTGATGAGGAGGGCCAGCAGTCAGATGAAAGGCAGTCTGTTGAAGTCTTTAACTACGAGTTTCTTATCCCAGCAGGATTTCCAGCTCTGACTTGATAGTGTCTTTAGGTCCTGCTGGTTTTATCCTGGCTAGTCCTTGGGGAGAGTATTTTTTGGAACTGTCTTGTACAGTTCATGAGACCTGTAGATTATAACAAACGTGTGAGCTATCTGCTGTAAGTAGCTCATCTGGCTCCTTTTCCTCTGTAAAGGACATGTTACAACAGCACATGGAAGGAGAAAGCTGGAAATATGTACCAGTGGAAAAGAAAAACCTCCAAACCCTAAAGCCAAACAATAAGGACTGTGTCTGTAGAATAGCAATAGTGTGATTTAGCAACACATGGAGCAGCCATAATTTCCAGATTAAAGAGGAAAAGTTATTTGTTGGATGTCAGGATGACGAATAGATTGTTTTTGCATTACATCAACACAGCTTTCATTTTCAATATGTTGCAGGGTTGAATCAACATGTTACAGTTGCTGAATGCAACCCCAAAGATAAAAAGGGATGTTAGGCCAGTAGCAAGAACAGTAATTCATTATCAGTGGCACCTTCAACTATTACAATGAATAGGTGCCCTGAAAACATATTTTCCAAAAGCTTGCTTCTACCCTGTACTTTGAAGAGGTGTTGAAAACTCTCCTGATGACTGTTCCAGCTGTGGATTTGTCTGTCTCCTTGGTCCACGCGAATTGCCTCAGGCCTGCTTCAGGGTTTCATTACTGAAAGGATACAAACAGAAGACCCAAAAGCAAACAGCTTGTGTAGAAGGGAGATCATGTCAGAGAATCACAGGAAAAGAGTTTGGAAAGGACCTTATAAAATGGAAGGGACCTCTGGAGGGCATCTGGTCCAATCCACTCTCAAAGCAGGGACAAATTAGAAAACTTTCTTGAGACCTTGACTGGTGGGGTTCACACAGGAACTCGCTTTGGGAACAGGTGGATCATCTGCTTTTTGATTGTTTGCACAGGCATTTTAGGTCAGGAAGTTTAAGGTGTATCTGGACAAGACAAATTGAGATGTGTCTGGAGCATGTTGCAGGAACACCTTTGTTCGGATTTTCTGCTTTGCTTCTGTGAAGGATTCAGCAGAGGGGCTGTTAAAGGGAAGATCAAGAGAAAAAAGGGACAAAGCTGGTTGTCACTCTGCCTTCGTGACCATGCTTTGATCCACAGTTGAGTACAGTGAGTAATAGCTGACAAGAAAGTGCAAACAGGGACAGAGTGTATGGAGCCTTGGCACAGGCCATGGATCAACATGTTATACAAGTACATTATTTGAAACTGCTGGGAAGATGGACAGGGATATTGCTGGGTGCTGACTGGCAGCCTGTGCCAAACAGTGGCTATAAAACCCCCAAGTGAGGTCAAGGGAAGCATTGCTATGCACACATGCACCACTGGATGAGGAATGGATGAGGAGGAGGAGGACACAGAGTGAAGCTGTCAGTTCTGAGCCGCTGAACAGAGCCTGCCCCTGGGTCTGGATGCACTGGGGTGTCGTGCTGCCTCCAGGCAAGACTGAGCCAACCTGCTTAGGTGGTAACTGGGGTGGGTCTTGGTTTGTGTGTGCATGAGCGAAAAGCTTTTTCAGCTAAAGCTCGTCCCTTGCTCACTCAGTAAGTTGAGCTTAGCAGTGTCACATTGCCTGGTGTTCCTTTTCTCTGTGACACAAATATACATCCGAATCTCAGGATGACAAGGACTCCAGATGCCACTGGCTCACATGTAGTCAGGCTCAGAAGCTGAAAAGTGCTGTTTGGCTCTAAATCTACCATCTCAGATGCTGAGACTGTTTATGGAGGTTTGCCTTTGCTGCAAACAGTGGTTCCTCTTAACAGTTTAAAACACTTGAAATATCAGAGGATTCTGTGCCATCAGTTGTACTTTGGTTAACTTCATGCCTCTGTGCAGCATAGAATATAACAGCAAATGAAAACAGCGCTCGATTCTCTCTGTTCAGTGTCTGGCTACCAAAAATACCATGAGAGGATATTTCATATTACAGCGCTACTGCTTTAGCCTGAAAGGAAGGGGCTAATTCCATACAAAAAGGGCTTAAGGAGCTCAGGTGTGACTCAGAACATGTGCAGGGAGTGAAATTCACCATAAAACCCCCAATGTGCTTTAATCATGATATTTAAACAGCTTCTCCTTTCAAAGCATTGGGCCTGACTCTAATGTCATGATATCAGCATAATGCAGATTTCATTCAGTTGAAAAAAGACCAGATTAGCCTTTTGTAGAAATATAGAATAGCCTTTCCTTCTGGAATTTTCAAATTAAAATTGAAGCTGTATGATAATTCTGACTGTATTCACAGTAAGGCTCTCTGATAACAATTACTGGTGATCTGCCACCACTTTCTAGAAGCCTATCAAGTTACTAATTTTACAACAACTCCTTAAGGCAGAAATCCTTATTAAAAAAAAAAAAAAGCAGAGTTAAATTATTTTTCTGTGACTGTTTGAAGGAGAGCACCTCGAAGTTTCAAGCTCTTCTTACCATTCCCAGCCATTAAGTGTGCTTATTTAGATCTGGAATAAGCAGGTGAAGTTAATTATTTTTCTCTTATTGCTCATGTTTTTTTGTGGTAATGCTTTCAGCTGCACAACTATTGCCTGCTCTATGACAGCTTCGAAATTTTAAATTAGTCTTGAACCTTGGCCAGCTTCGTAACTGATATAATTTGACATTGCTCCAGTGACTTTGCAATGTTGACTATCACTAAAGCAAGAGATGACACATGGTTTCTAATGTTTAAGAAGGCAAGAAGAGTTCAGCCATACGCAGAATTTAAATGCTGTGATCTTTAAATGAAGCATGTGAGAATTCTCATTTCATGCCAGGTAAATACCGAGTTAATACCAGGTTAACCAATGCTAATGGAACTCAAATGCTGCTCTAGGAAAATCCTGTGGAACCTGAGCTGGATCTGCTAGTGATACCAAAAAAACTGTACTCCCACATTATTTTCTGCATGATTCAAGGATGAGAGCAGACAATGTGATATATGCTTCCTGAGATTAGGTAATAATGGAAGCAATAGGCTCAGACCTGGCTTCTCACAATCTGTTGTTAAACAAGTGGTTTGTGCATTGTTCATTCTACACTGAATAAAAAGTGTGGCAAATTTGGAGTAAGAAGTTTGACTTGATTCTATGTTGTGATAATCAAGTCATGGAAACCTGATTTTTTTTTCTTGTAACCAAGGCAGAATAAGAAGCCACTTTGTGAGTTTAGCATTTGAGTGTCAGTCTGCAGTGATCCCTTGACTTCAAACCCCTGCTCCTCTTTTTTCTGCCAGTTCTCATCTGTTCACATATGCTCTCACTTTATTATTCTGTCTTCTGCTTCGTACCTCTGTGCCTCTTTTAATACATGTTCTGTCCTTGCACCACCCTTTCATTTTATATGTCAATCATAGAACCATAGAGTGGTTTGGTTAGAAGGGACCTCAAAGATCATCCAGTTCCAACCCCCCTGTCATGGGCAGGGACACCTTCCCCTAGACCAGGTTGCTTAAAGCCCTGTCCAACACTGCCTCCTTATTGAAAGTGTTTTTCAAAACCTATTCATTATACCGTGGTTTTCATCTCCTACCTTGGTTTCCTAAATGAAATTCTGAATTAATTGAAGATAATTGCAACACTACTATTGGCTTCCTGAGAGACAGATTTAATTTTCTGCATCTGGATTTGTCAAAGAAAGATTGAATAGTATTTGGGACAGAGACAACTGGATAGATTTCCAGTACTTATAGTGGTGTACTGGCCAGATTTTTGTTTTTTGTACAGTGCTTGGCTCTTCTAAAAAGATTTTCCCCACCCCTGTTAAATGAAACCAGAGTCCTTCTGAGATTGGGACTTCAGAGGTAATGAGATTTACACTCCTGCTCACCCTACCTACCCTCAGCAATTCAGCTGAGGTCTGTATGTCAGGAACTGAGTCATGCTAGATCTCCTCTGCAATCAGTAGGTGGAGAGAAGCAGTCTAAAGAGACAGGTCCACTTCTCTATGGTATGTACCACCCTCTGGATTTGCTGCTGGCTCTCTCTAGTGACTACAGCGGTGTTTGTGCTGACTAGACTCCAAGTTTGGGCACCTCAGATTTCATCTGAGACCCTAATGTCACAGAAAATCAAACAAAGCATTAGCTGAATACATATCAAATTAAGTGGAGCCGATTCAACATTTTGACACCACTTGACTTGCTCAAATTTTTATCTGCTGGGAAAAGACTATAAATGCTAACCAAGGACTTCCTCATCCTCCTTTCTTTCTGAACAGCTGGGCCATGATGCCTTATTGCACACAAAGGACACATATATCCATGATGCTATATTGTATGCAAAACCCCAAAGCACCTTTTTAATTTTGTAGATAAATATCAGGAATAACAGAGGGATGCAAACACAATTCTAAAGTAGTTCTACCTCCACAGCATTAATACTTTGAGAGACTGCAGTCTTTGTTCAACGTTTCTTGCTGAACTCACATCTTCATCTGTTACAGGGGTCTCTCTAAATAGTTGTAGTTTTATTTTCTTTTTTTTTTTTTTTTTTTTTTCTCATCTACTTATGGACCTGGACTATAAAAGCCATGCATAATGTTCAGGCACACTATTTAGGTATGTAAAGGCAATTGAGGCATGGAAGAAGGGACTGCAATACAAGTTTTTGTAATGCTTTCCCCAGTGCCAATCAGAACAAAAAGAAGAAGAGGAAAGAAGCAGGCAATGTGTGTAACAATGAACAAAGAACAATGCCTATTAGCACTTTATATCTCTTTGGATTCTGTTCCTTTCAGCCAGCTGCTTCAGATGGAAGGTGATCCAGAAAATACGGAAGAAAACACCTTAAAGGCAGAAAATAAGCCAAGAGCAAAGTTTTAAGATGTACAACACCTTACTGGTTAGGTATGTAATTTTGACAAGATTTGTCATAATGAAAAGCTTCCATGGCAATGACACGGAGGTTCAGAGTATTGATATTTTATTCAACTTCTGGTGCAGATGAACCACTATAAATAACCAGTCTAATGAG
Source organism: Oreocharis arfaki (assembly GCA_013398015.1). Taxonomy (NCBI): domain Eukaryota; kingdom Metazoa; phylum Chordata; class Aves; order Passeriformes; family Paramythiidae; genus Oreocharis; species Oreocharis arfaki. The sequence goes on along the minus strand of VZRR01001221.1, from coordinate 924,812 downwards.
ATGACAGCAGGAAATACAACACTCCTGGTTCTGTTCAGAGGCAATGGAAACAGATTAAAACTGCAGAGGAGTTCTTCAGAAATCTAAAGTTTTCTTTCCTGGTTGTACTGCACGTGAAATGACAGACTAATCACCAGTAAGAAATCAGCAACCATTCTGCTGAAGAGGTGTATGGTGCTTGATCTCTGGTTGTTCCTATAAAAGCACAAAAGATGCTCAAAGCAATCCCACTCCCAAGCACAGGGTCAAGAATTATCAACACTGCATAACTTCCACTTGTCCTTTTAGTTGTTGCTGCCATTCTGGAGTTTTTCCTGGATTCATCATCACTGTCTTTGCTGTCGGTCCCAATCATTGGTAAATTCAGCTGTTTTCTAGCCAAGAGTCTGTGAAGTGAGCTGTAGAGGAAGAGCAGTGAAGTTTCAAGATGTGATATGTTTATACGCAAATTATGAGTCACAGTGAGTATGACAGACCTCTTCAAACTGCTAAGAGAAGTGACTAATGATCAATTAGTTCAATAAAGCATTGCCATAGAATACAAAACCTGGCTGTACTGTTTCTAGGTCTCCAACAAAACCACAGGTGCAGTAAAACAATAAATCTTGTTCTTATTTTCATTCAGCCTCATCCAGTGAGAACTGGCCCAACACCAAAATGTCATTCCCTTTATTTGAGGTTCTGCATCTGTGGCTCAATGTTTGTTGTCCATAAGTTCAGGGTAGTCCTTGGAGAGCCATTTGGCAAAGCATTTAGGCATCTAGACTGCTTTGGAATACACAAACACCCATTGGTTTCTGTTCAGTTCTTTCTGCAAGTGGCACCAACAGCTGCATCAGAGGAAGGAGCTCTGTAGCTAAGAAGCTGGGTAAGAGAGAAGGACTGCTTACATTCCCTCACCAGGTGTACCAGGCTGCTCCCTGAGACAAAACGTTTAGTGCTGCAACATCTTTTTAAATTTTTGCTGATTAAACCTATTTTGTTTCCTCATTTAAATATTTGCTTCCCTGGGATCCTTTCTAAACTGTCCATTTTTATTCTTTTTTTCTGTTGTGTAGCAGACACCATCTGCATGGATACGGTCGTATCTCCAAAAGGTTCGCTGTAACTATGGGGACTGGGGACTGGGGCATGAACTTAAGTTCTATAGGAGTCTAGCTATGTCTAGAAGCTGCAGCTATCTCAGAGAAATTAGTTTTACAGGCATGTCTGTCCCTTGTAAAACAATGTGTTCTTACACATTAATTTCAGGTATGTTGTCTTCTGGAATACCCCCTTTTTCTTCAGTCATCAGAGGAAATAGGAAAAACATTCTTTATTTTCCAAGTATTTTTCACAGTATTTCTCTTAATTTCATCTGTGATGTGAAGAACTCTATTTTTTTATGATTATATGTTTCCACAGCTTTTGGAAAACCAGAAGAACTTCTTGAATAGAAACAAATAACTTAGAAATAGAAAAAAATTTTGTCATGTTGGTTTTTGTCACATAGTGTGAGTTAAGACCTCTGTTTTGAAGAAGGGAGTAAGAAAATGATGACTTCACCTTTAAAGAACTTTTCTACAGTTCTCTGGGCTTGGAACCCCCAAACCTGTCAGTTTTGTAGTTTGAGAGCTGTGAAAAGCCAGGGACAGAGGTTCTTCCCTTCTTCACCATGAGGAGTACTCTGCGATCTTTGTTGTGCAAAGTTATGCGTGCAGGGCCCATGCTGTGCCCTTAAGCCTCTTGGAGCTCAGTGTCTCTGCAGGGATTTAATTCTTGAGAAAATTCTGAGATGAAGCAGAAGGAAGCTGCAGTAAGTTTGAGCTAACAGTGGTATATTTGACATTACAGCAACAGAAGGATTAGACTGAACAGTTTCTTAGCGTAATCCATGTCCAAAATATACAGCAGCACTTGCCTTTCACAGCACAGCTCAGAACTGCTGCAGAAGTTATTTGCTAATAGGCAGCTTTGGATCATCCTGTAAAGGTTTATCAGGTTTAAGAGGATGGTTTCACTGGCACCAGTTCTGACTTTCTTTGAACTGGTTTTGTCTCATTGTACTTTAGGTACAGCAATAATTACCATAGCAGTTTATAAATTCCATGCATGCAGGAAAGTTACAGCGTTCACAAGATTTCTCAAACAGGTAAAAAAACCCCTTTTCCGATTTACTCACAGCTCTCTTTGGATAACATCGGGCTAGATGATGCATGTTCACAATCCAGCAGGAATGTGTCATTGGCAAGACAAGGTCCTGGATGTAAAAATACAACAAAAACTTCTGAATTATTATCTCAGCTGATATTTGCATTTACTGCTGAACCATTTAAAGCTAATCCTGGGAAAAGTTTAGGCACAAAATTACATCCTTAATGGTTTTGGTCAGTCATTGCAGAAGCGTGCATATGTGTGTTTATAGAATATTGAAATTCATCTATGGGATGGCACTCAGAGTATTTTGTAGCATTGTTGCCCTGAGATATTCTTAATATTCCTCTTTCCTCTTCCAGTGCTTGTCGCTGTTGGGGTGGCCATGAAACACAAGGAGCAGTGCAAAGGTGAAGGGGCAAAAAGCGTTTATTTGAAAGAGACATCATCTTTTATAGACTTTCAGAATGTTATAGTTCGTGTTACATATTCATTGGCTACTAAATTACTACAGTAAACTCACTGGCTATATTAACTACAATACATGACTATTGGTTACCTTCAGCATCAAGGTTCAAGCATTCAGAAAAATAACAGGTGCAGATACGTGGCTGCTTTTCTCTTTCCATTGTTTAGATTTCTTGCCTCTGTTATTACTACATTTTCAAGGCTACAAGCTAATTTTTTTTACTTTTAACGGGCTTTTCTCATAAATAGAAGTTAACCATGTCCAGCTTAAGGTCTGTGAAGCCTTCAGGGTAGCTGTTGGCCTCAACAAATTTTGCTGACTTAGAAGTAGTGGTGAAGAAATAGATTGCCCTGGAGTTTTGGGAAGAGCAAGTGTTAAGCTGTGTAAAAACCAGCTAATTCTGTAAAAGAGTGACCCTAATTAACCAAAGGAAGTTACAAAAGGGCCCACGTGGCACCATCAATAAGATTAATTTTGTGCACATAAATCCCAGTGAAAGTTTTTGAATGTCAAATTGTCTTCCTAATTGAAATGTGCTCTGTTGTGAAAGAGAGATGGGGTGACACTGACCAAAGTGGCTTCTCTAAAACCTTAAGTTTTAACATGTGTGTTGTAAACTTGCAATGCATATGGGGATTAAATAGTAAAAATATAAATATCATAGAAAGCACATGATAATCCAGTGGGTTTGGGCTTTTTCTTAGACTTTCTTTTCTTTTTCTCAGTATGCGCCTGGGTGTGGGGGAAGACAGAGAAATGATCTTTTCTTTCCTACCCCGGGAATCCTCTGAAGCAATAAGCACCACTTTTGGTCTGCAGCAAGGCTGCCTCCCACAGGCCCTAAGGAAGCTGTCCTGCCTTCCTGGGCTCTGGTAAGGCTGCCAGTGCCACACAGTGTGAAATTCACCCTGATTTTCTCAAAAACCGCCAGCAGGATTGCCAGTGGAGGTACTGGGGAGACAGATTCATAAGCCAGTTTGGCCTCTAAATGAACAAAATGAGCTTAAGCTCCAATTTCATTTATGTAGTTATGAAAGATATTGAAATTTGATTTTTTGTTTGTTTTGGTTGGTGAGTTGGTTTTGTGTTGGTTTTCTTTTTTTTTTTGGTGGTGATGTGTTTTTTATTTTTTTTTAATTAAAGAACCTAATGAATTGGGACAGAAGCCATAGTGAAACGTAAAAACAATGCTCGTCTTTCACTTTTATGGCATGGCTGATTTCTGATCGTGTTTCCTATTGAATATTTTATTTGGGGCAACACATAAATGGAGCAATGTTGTTCCCAGTTGTGTGAGCTTTATGATTTGATACACACTTTTAATTATAGCTTTTTTTTCCTTTGATCATGGAAGCATAAGCCCATGTGAACTTAACTCCAAACCACATTGGGGGCTGTGAACACAAAGAATATTGTCTCTGTTTTAATTTTGCCTTTTAATTCCTTCCCTGTCTTGAATTAATTTGTTTAGATGATGAATTGGAAAGATAAAGTTATCTTTTTTTGGACAGCTAGGCTTTGCAGCCAACAGCTAGTATTTACAGTTTTGGAAAAAAACGACTAACAAAAACCCCCAAACATGTTATGGATTGCTTGAAATCAACACAGATTTTTCTTTTGCTCACCTTCTACTGCTGGACAACACAATATGGCAGATGTCTGATGTGTCTAGCTGGTTATCTGGGTTGTGTGCTCCTGTGCTCATGTCCTGACTAAAGCTAGGTTACATTTTGTGGGAATTAACAGCAAGTCAGCAAGCTTGTCTGAGTCTGACATTAGTCTCAGCATAATCCGTGTCTACCTGTGAGAAACTTAATCAAAAGAAGCAAGAAATTCAAAACAATAAAGGGAGTAAACAGCAAATACAGCTGCAGCTAGCATTTGTTTAGATTCTTGAGATACCTATGTTGTAGATAACTAATAATAGTATAGTGTAGTTCAAATAGCCAATGAATCTATTGTAGTAGTTAAGCAACCAATAAACAATTAAGATAAATGATAAACATACAAAACTGTATATATATAACATTAGCTTTTAGAATAAATGCTTTTTACCTACACTTCACATTAAACTTAGTGTGTGTCGTGTCCACCTCAACTGCAACGTTTCAAATTGTTTGTCTGGACGTATTTTGTGGAGATGGCAAAGAGAAGCTTATGTTTTCTTGGAGCTTTAGGGATTGGAGGGCTTTGCATCCCAAGTTCTTTAGCCTGTGACATAGTTTCCTCTGCGACATTTATGCCTCCTCTGACATCCTGTTTCAGAGCTCTATTTGCAGGACACCATAAAGGAAGAAGTTATTGCAGGAAGATTTTTCTTAGCTGATTATCTCTAGAGAAGGAGAGAAATTGAGGCATACAAATGCATGTAGAGAGGCATTGCCTGCCTCTTCTCTTTAGGACCTGCCAGAAGAGATTTGGCCCTTGCTGCAGCTTGGGGCATCTGTACCTGGTGCCAGCATGCACCGAATACTTGTGGCAGCGAGATACCGAGGGAGCATAGGGCACACAACTGTGTTCAGCTGCACTTCAACAGCAAATTGCCTCAGAGACAGAGGTGGCTTTTTGGTCACATGTGTGGATTTGGACTGCTCATGGGTTTGGAGCCCGTGTGCTCCAAATGCAGAGGCTGACCACCTGCACGTCCTGTCTCGCTTTGCTACACCCTCAGCCCTTCCTGTCTAGGCACACTCTGTTGCTTTTATTAGGCTTTTGCTTGAGAAAGTAAACAGGATTATTGGACTGTGCCTTGGCTGTATATAACCATTTTTCAGTTTTTGTTCCATTATTACAACCGTTTACATTAATTGAAGTTTTAATAAAAGCCCAAGCAATTCCCACAGCAGGTGCTCTCTCAGGCTAGGCACAATCTGAGGTCATCACGGCTTTCACAGGCAATGCTGCATATTTTTTTTCCCCTGCTGTTCTGTTTTACTTTGTTTTCTACAGGTGCTCAGGAGAGAAAGAATTGTGTGGGTTTTTTCTCATTTACTTTGTTTGTGAAGGGTCTGTACCCCCTTCAGCTCATTCCAGCACTTCCCTGGCCAGTCCCTCCTCAGACCTTTGTGATGAAAGTAGTATAATGTGCTTTTCTAACTGCTGGCTCACTGATTGCTTGTTGTAGTCTGTTGTCTGCTATTCATTCCACCCATCATTCCATCGATTTTTCCAGCTCCCCTTTCTAAATTATATGTTGACTAATGCAGACTTCTCAAACCTTTTTTCTTCTGCTCTGTGAGATTTTGAGCACTAATCAGTGTAAGAGATTTGACAGGTGTTTTCTTTTTAAGTGCTCCTTCCTACCAGAGCATCACGCAATTAGCCATTAGTCAAAGTGCCATATTCCCTTTCCCTCCTTTTTGGAGGAAGGGAGAAACAGGAGTGAGGCACGGGCAGGTATCTGGAATTCTCAGAACCCAAAGTGGTCCCTAGGGCTCAAGACCTTCGTCAGCATTTGGCTGCACCCTACTGTGCACATCTCTGGGCTGTGGCACATGTGCTCCCACATTACTTTCTCTGCACAAAGGCTCCCTGAGGATCTCTGAAAGACCTGGATCTGTGTGTGAGCTTCCTGGCCTTCTATATTGCAGCAAACTATAGAGTGTTCCTGACTCTGCATTCCCGTTATTTATCAGATACCACACGCTTTTTAATTACCACTATGTCAGTCTCAGAAAGGTCGGTGTCACTATTTCAGTGTCCCTAATTATTTATGCATTTAGCTGTGCTGCCTTGTCCCTGGGGATATCAGCAGACTCAAAAGATGTGCTTCAGCACTGAATCTGCCAAATACTGAGAGGTGGTGGGCAGGCACAGTCTTGTAACAGTCCTGGTGCTGACAGTATATGAAATAAAAACCACTTAATGAAAATAATTATCCTCCTTTAACAGGATCTTCAGATAGCAGTGAGACCTGAAGATGACTTTCTCAAAGATGAGGCTTTTAGGACCAAGATCTTCATCCATGCGCATTTACTTCCAATAATTTTTCTAAAAGGAAAAAAAGTGAAATAAACACTGATGAGATCTCCTGAGTTCCACGTTTCGAAGGTTTGGTCTGCACACAGTTTTTCTCCTGGCATAAAAGGTTTTCCTGGGTATGATTTTTTAATCTTCTCCTCCAACTAAGTTATTCCTGGTGAAGCATTATTTGAATGAAATTGCACTGGTGTAATTCAATTTGCTTCCCATCTTGTAATTAGTCTACAATAGTTCTGTGATTGCATCAATACTCAGAGATGTGAATAAAGCAATTTTTCTGTGCACAGAAGGGTTCTAAAACATGTATTTCCCCTAGTATTTAATATCATTGAAGATCCTGATAGTGCTTTGAGAATATTAAAGGAAGCTAGATTAATTACTTTGCCTTTAACAAAGTCCTACTGTCTTTCCTTGTGTGCCATGAAAAATGCCAGCTGATGTTAATAAAATCCCTCTATCTCAGCTTTTAAATTGCTTTTTTTCTTTTTCAGTTTAAGTCCTAAATATGTGAAAAACTTTTGGGTCCTCCAAAACCAAATTCCAGCAAATGCCCCTCTAAAGGAGCTGAGCTTCTTCAGTGCTGCAAAATAAAAAATGCTATTGTAATGGTAAAAGTGAGTGAAATAATCTGAATTTTACACCTGTACCCCAAACTCTCTATTTTCTGAAAAAAAAAACTTTCTTTCAGTCATGTCTTTACTTGGTGGGTTGTATGTAGACAGAAGGGCTCATGAGAAATGCATTTTCTGCACATCAAAGTTATGACTGAACTACATTTTTTGCATTCAGGGAGTATTTGAAATCTGAGGTTATCTGAATCGTGACCTGGGTGTAACACTTCGACAGCGGCAGTTTTGTAACAGAACTGACCATGGACTTAATTTATTCTATTTTAAAGAATAACTGAGACTCTTTTTGAACAAGCTAATTTGCATTCCTATCTCTTCTCCCAGGTTTTATGCCAAAGCTTTTGCTTAATAGATACCCCATATTGTCTTCACGGTGTAAATGTGAGAGCCGACAAGACCGGGGGAGGTTTAGCTGGTCACAAGATGTCTATACTGAAGGTAGGAAAGGAAGCAGGCTCTTCCAATCTCTGTGAACACGATATTCTTGCTCGGAAGAACCTTCTTCCCCAGGGACATTGTCTCTGTCATATGGTTTAGCGTGTTTGGATGCAATACTGGACATTTGATAATTAGTATTATGCATAGGCATCCTTGTAGCAAATCTGTGCAGAGTTTTGAAATGAAAGAAATAAGTTTCGATATGCAACAGAGTATGCAAGTGGATAAGTTGTGTGAAAGGTCTCATGGTTTCATGCAGATTCTTTCAAATGTTTCCTTAGGGTGATTTTTAATGAAATGGGGACTGTGTTTTCTTTTCTTCTCATTTCTGATTGATACTGGTATGGTTTTGGCTGCTGCTTGAGGCAGCACGTAGATCTGCAGGTCTTTGCTCTGTGTAGGCCAAAGCTGCAGCTTTGCTTTCCATCTCTGTTGAATCAAACACTTTAAGGGGCCTGTGGTTCAGAGAAAGAGTGCACAGCCAAAAAAGAGCGGCAGTGTAGGCTAGTTTTTGTTTGTTTGTCTGTCTGTTTGTTTGTTTGTTTGTTTAATTGCTTTGTTTTTTCTTTTTTAAATGCAGGTTTTGCTCGTGTGCCTATTCTGTGTCCTCATGCTGCACCTTGTGAGCTGATAATTCACCCAGCTCCTCTCCCACACACCTTTGCACTCCAGCTCCTCCATTGCTCCATCTGGCAATGTTCCCTGTGGTAAAAATGGATAACTCTTTAACACAAAGGAGCAGGGAATATTATATTTTAGTGAAGGTGGGTTATTGAATGTATCATGGTGTCACGAACTTACAGTCTCTGATGCTGGGTTTTTGGAGCATATGGGAAAAGCAGCATAGCAACATAGCTGCTACTCCTAATTATATAGTATAAATGTCAAGCTCGTTCAAATTTCAAGGATTACACACTGCCAGAAGAAACTCTCTCTTCTGTAGACTGAAGCTTTTTGGCAACAGGGTCTGCAGAAAGAAGCTCTAACTGTCTGTGATCTCATCAGCCTATTTCTCAAACAGCAGGGAGATGGACAGAAAAAGGCATTTTTACAATGGCTCTGTCAAGGGACGAGATAATTTCTTGCTTTCATCTCTGAAAAACTTCCAAGCTACACAATATTTCAACCATATTAAAATTTAAATACTAATTTTAGAAAAATTAACAAATACTGATTGGGTGTTTAAGCATTAAAAATGTTATAAAGCACATTCAGAATCACAGATGGGTGGTAACCAGCTGACTTTTTGGTTGAAGTAATGTAAGGAAAAGACATAGATTATTCTCCGAGCATTTAGCAAATGGTTATAAATTATTGCTGGAAAGATCTAATAGGTATTATTCTTTCAATTTTACAATCATTCCTAATCAAACAGTAATATACAATACCTATAGTAAAAAGCTATCCAAGGCTCTTACTAGACACAAACTTTGTGTTAGCAAGCAAATATTCTCACCTCTATTGCACAGCGAGGAATTGAAAGTGATGTCTATGCCAGTTATTTGGTAAATGTTTGGCAAAGCTGATCACCTGTAAAGTGAGGTCTCAGAGAACTTCAGAACTGCTTCTCGTAGAATAGATAATAAATGAAATGTCAAGTAAGTGTTTGTGTTGATCCATATTGATCCTAAACAGCTTTTCAGTTATTCATAATCAACTCAGTAATTTCCGAAGTGACTGTTTTGTAGTGACAAATCATATGTATGCACTAAGAAACCTGTTGGGGTTTTTTTTTAATACTTCAGATCACAGCATTATAAGACATTTTAAAAAGCTATTTCGTGAAGTTGTACATAAAAAAAATTACGTACAAAAACATTTTACAGAAAACCAGAATTTTAGGGGACTTATATGATATTTTTCTTTATATGTAAGTGGTTAAGGAAATTCCTACAGGACCTTTTTATTTGTTACCTATTTTGGCTTGATTTAAAACCAGCAAAGCTTATAAGTCAAACTTCTGATTTGACCAAGTGGCAGAGAACACACATATGATGTATTTAGAATTGGCAAAGTCTCATCTTGATGAATAGTGCTGAAAATTACTTTTGATAAAAAAAATCAGCAGAGGAAGTGAAAAATCATTACTAGCAGAACAAGAACAATAAAACATTAATGCTCTGTGTAAAGACTGATGGATAGTGGAGAAGCTGATTTGTAAAAGTCACTGGCACCACAGGGCATGAGTTTATTAAGAGTATGAAAGAGGCAGAGTAAAAAATGAGATCATACTTTAATCAACACAAATGAAAAATAAACAGTTCAGTACTTGCAGGTTTTTTAAATGAAATTTTAGTTTGAGGGTAATTTTGTGGGAAAAAATCCTAAGAATTTGACCTCTCGAAAACCAGCATCCTCCAACCCTGATTTGTCTGAGGAGCTGAAGATACTGAATAATGGGTGGATATTTATGATAATTTAAATAAATATCTAATGGATTTGACTGGAATAGAGTTAATGTTCTTCACAGTGGCCAGTATGGAGTTGTGTTTTGGATTTGTGCTGAAGACAGTGTTGATAGCACAGGGATGTTTTCGTTACTCACAGAGCCAAGGCCTTTTCTGCTCCTCACCCCACAAGCGAGGGGGCTGGGAGGGCACAAGGAGCTGGGAGGGGACAGGATAGCTGATAGGACAGCTGACCCCAACTGACCCAAGGGATATCCCACACCATGAGACATCATGCTCAGCATATAAAGCTGGGGGAAGAAGAAAGAAAGGGGGATGTTTAGAGTGGTGGCATTTTGTCTTCCCAGGTAACCATTGAACGTGATGGAGGCTGTGCTTTCCTGGAGATGGCTGAACAGCTGCCTGCCCAGGGGAAGAGGTGAATTAATTAATTCCTCATTTTGCTTTACTTGCACATGGGGCTTTGCTTTACCTATTAAACTGTCTTTATCTCCTTTACCTATTAAAATGTCTTTATCTCAGCCTGTGGTTTTTCTCATTTTTCCAAGTCTCTTCCCCATTCCACCAGGAGGAAGTGAGCAAGCAGCTGAGTGGTGCTTAATTGCTGGCTGGGGTTAAACCATGACAATAAGGAAATAGATGCAAAATCTGTGCATTTCCTTGCAACCCTTTTCTTCCTACATGATTTGTCATTTTCATATACTAATGTGTATTACGTGTAGTACGTTACAGGAATAAACAAATCATCAGCTCCAGAGTGGGATGAGCCATGACTTGTGCAAAGATAGAGAGGAAAATTAGGACCCCAGATTTGAAAATTGCTGGTTGCTATGATCATGCCTTTACATCTCCTTCTACACAGGTACCCTATAAATTGTGCTACCTCACTGAGGGTCCTGACCACCCCTGTGTTATACAAACTGGTAACAGCTTAACTGCTCGGGAAAGATGTAAAAGGCCCAACAATTCTAGTGAAAACAATTGACTAAAAGTTAGTCATCAGTTGACTGGACCTTCACGGTCTCAGAAACAGCCATCATATGTTTGACACTAATTGTATTTGACATGCAAGCTGAAAATTCAGTGTAGAAAGCCCAAGGATCTCAGAGGCATAAAATATCTTCTATTTTGAGAGATGAGTCACACAGAGAAGAAAGTACAGAGATGCTGGTGACTACATGTATTTCTGTGTACTGTTTCCACTGTTGATCTAGAATAGGAAACTTTCTTGATAAAAGTTCATGTGCAAAATTATACCCTTGGAAGCTGCCAAACTGACAGTCTTCATTCCACTGGCAGAGGTAACATGCATTTCTTACTCTCTCTAGCCAGTATGCCTATATTTAACTGTTCTAAAAGCACTGAAATACAGTGTAAGGAAGATATTTTATCCTCTTGCTCATTTACGGTTTACTGCAAGATGCTGAGCTTTTCTGGGAGCTGAAGGGAGTGTTTAACTCCCACTAATTTTGCTCAAAATTTGGTGTAAATAGTTCACAAGAATGCCTGCCATTCTGTGGAGACAAACGGACTCCTTCACTTCTCAGATTTCATGAAATAATTCAGGATTATAAAATAACTTGATGTATCTATCAAACAGAGGCTGCCAGGTATCTAGCTGTTTCGTTAACTTCCCTCTCAGTAAGCCTTTTTGTGTTTGTGAGATTGGATTTCATCGAGAAGTAGGGCTAAATCTAAAACAGACTTTCAGTGCCTGGTAGGGAAAAAATAAATCCCTTAGCCTTAGAAACACGTCAGATTCAGAAGCCAGTTCCCTCTTTGGCCTAAGAAGGAGTAGAAATTATCTCTTTCCTAAGAACACGTGACAAGACTGTCTCTGCCTGTCATATGTGTGATAATTACATATGACTAAGTTCATACTTCAATATTATTTACAGCTCTTATTAGTGGGGGTGTTATGTGTTTATATTGAGGGGTATTCATTATTGCAATTTATCTCCCAAAGGTCTTTATATTCAGTATACAGCAAGGTTTTATAGCTTGTGGATTACAGGCTCCTCATTCTAAAAAGCTATGTATTTAAAAAATGTAAGGGTATAGTAAACGTCTGTCATATTTATCAGACAGTAAACCAAATAAAATGAGACTTGGGGGAGACAGATACGGTGTTTTCCTAGAGAAGGAGTGCTCTTACGGACCCTAAATAGTAGAAATATAAGAAACAAATTAGTGGTGCTAACTCTCTAGAAATTAGCTTCCTCTGTATGTTGTAAATGGAACTTCGGGGTAGTAGTGAAAAAACAACCACTGGAGTATAAAGTTTTCAAACCCTTTAATCAGTAGGGAAAATGTAAAAGAAGTTAATCTGGGTCAATACAGCTCTCTTGTGTAGCAAAAATATTAATACACAACTCTTTTTTTTGCCTACAACAGTAGCTGTACGACAGAGACAGCATTGCTGTTGTAAACATGGTTATCTGAAGATCCAGGGGAGACAAAGCTTGTAGGGAAGGTGTTCTTGGACCTCTCTTTTTGGACCCATCTATCAGATGGACAGGTAACAAAAATGCACAGGGGCCCAGACTGTTTTGATTATACACTGGTATCTCGCCAGATTAAATAAAATGATGTGAATTCCTTATGGGATTAATAATTTCTTCTTCACAGCCTTGCTCACCAGACTTCCAGTTGCAACACAATGGGGATTCATAGAACTTGATGCTGGTTCCTTGTTCTTCAGCTCCCACAATGCTTGGGTTCAGTCACAATTTTTACTGGGTATTTTGCTTCCAATTTACAAAATCAGCCAACAGAAGAGTTTAAATGTTCTTCTCATGGAAGGAGCTAAGTAAAACTGTTTTTCCTGCTTGTAACATTTTTTTCCTAAGAAATCCCACATCTTTAATGCTCTGCTTGTCCTTCACTGCTTATCATTTAGAATCATAGAATCATTTAGGTTTGAAAAGATTGAGTCCAACAATAAACCCAACACTGCCAAGTTCACCGCTAAAAGATGTCTGTAAGTGCCACATCTACCTAACTTTTAAATACCCCCAGAGATGCTGACTCAACCACTCCCTTGGGCAGCCTGTTCTAGTGTTTTCAATCCTCACAGTGAAAAAAATTCTCATAATGTCCAACCTAAACCTTCCCTGGAATAACTTGATGTCGTATCCCCATGCCCTGTTGCTTGTTACGTGTGCCTTTGTATCCCACTCACAGCAATCAGAGATCTGGCTAAAATTATTTATCTCTTTTATTGACGTAGGAGGGGTAGGTAAGAAAGAAAAAGATAATATAGTATAGCATCTGTTCTTTTAAGCAAATGGTGCTTAAGAGATTTGCTTAAATCTTGGTGGTACTGACAGCTGTAAGTTGCTGTTTCCTTACGGGACTGGTGGATATCATTGCAAAAAGAGATGACGAAGGGTCTATCACTGCTGTCACATAACACAGCTTTCTGACCTGGTTGCTGGTTCTCTGATTGTACATGCTTGTGGATATGTTAATTCACTCCCCAGCTCTCTTCTGGAGGGAACTAATTAGTTCCCTTGGGCTCTGTCTGCATTTATAATTCAGCTCACAAGAGTGGAACAGTCAGTCAAAACAGATGGCGCTGAGGATCCTCATCGCTCTGTCATTTGTGTGATATCAGTGCTGTGGAGGATGTCACAGGCTGCTGCCCTCCTGGGATCAGCTAGCTGGGATTTCCTCTGGCAGGAAAGCTGGCCTCTCTCTCCTCTTGCATGGGGTTCTCTTGCTCTGCACTGATGTGCCATTAGGAGCGATGGCATGCCACCATGGTCTCTCTTGTGGCTCCCAAAAAAATCGTTCTGGGTCACAGGCTTATAGCACGGACACCTGGTAGGAGCTGTGCCTGGCACACCTGGTAGTTCGTGTGCACAACTAATCAAATAGAATGCAGACAGAAGGAGCTGAGAGGAGGACCCTGCATTTAGTATGAGGACAGGAAATCACTACCTTGAGTGTGAGACTTTGAAGGGTATGCAGAGTTAATCCGTGTTGCTCTAATCTAAAGATATGCTCTCTTCCTATAAACTTCTCATTGAAAAGAACATCTTTTATGGGATACTGTAAAACTCATGCACTGTAGGTAAGTCTGAAGGTTGATTTTTAATATCCTGTTATCAAGGTGCCTGGGTTTTTCTGATATATCTTGGTTTTCACAGCCAGTTTTCTGCAAGTTTTGCAATTTTATCTGTGGAGTAATCTTATCTCCTCTCAGCTGGTTTTGCTCACTTAGGAGAGAACTCTGCTCATTCAGGAAGGACAATGTGTATTTGAAGAGCAGTATAGGAAATCCCCTGCAGCACGTTGTATGGCAAGATACAGCACCTTGGGTCTTGCTGAAGGAACGGCTTCTGTGTGCTTGGGATCCAGAACAGTAATTTCCAACATCTACAAATATGCCCCCCAAAGGGAGACAATTTGTAGTCTATGATTCTGGGAGTGGAAGGAGTGTGGTGGTAAAAGCATTAATATTTAAGTTTGAGAGGGCTGGCTAAGAAGCAACTTTGACTTAAGAAACCATTCCTTTCAATCAAAAGCTAACAGTCTCTGATTGTCTGCAGCTCCTCACTTCTGAGCAAGGCTAATGCTGGGTGTGCCACTCCTATAGGCTCCACCAGGAGACATCCCTCCAAATGCTCATGTTATTTACTGTCTGAGTCCTCAGAAACACGGCAGTTAGCAAATGACTCACAGAGTTCATCCCTCCCAGGGATGGAGACCTGGCTTTGCTGACACTGAGAACTAGGGAGCAGAGTAAAACGCTGTCCCAGCGTTCATAGCTAACCAAGCTTCTGTCTGACCTGCCCTAAACTGTACCTGCATATTACACCACTGGAGTCCCCAGATTCTCCTGTGGAAGTTAAATGTCACCTTTTGAGGCAGCAAAACCCAAGTCAGGTGGGTTGACTGAGACACAGAGTTGAGGCTAAACACAAACATTTAACACAGCACATGCTAATAAGTGCTGCAAACATACAGCGCTTTCAGGCAGAAGCATTTTCAGAAATGATGTGGCCAGATACTCACAAACTTAATTGAATTTCTTTCCAGACATAAGCAGGAAGGAAAAGGCTGGAAGGATCTCAGGGAAGGCACTTGTGGAGCAGATAGAGATTCTTCCAGGACCATGCTATTTTTCAAGGAGACACTTGGATGCTGCACAAGTCCAGCATACCTGCTATGCCCCGAACATTAGCAATAATGAATGTCTTGCTATGAAAGCCAAAGAAAGCAGTGTCATGTAGGATAATAGTACAAAATGTGAGCCCATCTGTCTGTGTGATTAATGGAATGAGCTCCTTCCAGAAAATGATTGGAGGCAAGGAGACATTTCCAGAGTTTGTGCTCGGTTTAGCATTACACCGAGGTACAGAAAGGCTAAGAATTCACGTAGCTGTTGATGTTACCTGGGAAATGTCAATAGAAAGTGCTGGGTGTTTGAACAGATCTGATCCATGTACCATTTTCCATGAACTGAACTAAAAGGCAAAGGATCCACCAAATCCAGCCATGTCAAATGTTTTGAAGAGGGATGGAAGGTAAAAATATCAGCAGCAAATAGTATGATAAAATTTTCTGTAGAAAGTATGAGTCAGTTTTCAGTTAACCAATTTAATTGCAGAGAGTAAAATAAAACTATAATTTGCCTGGTCATCCATGAGGAGGCAGATGAGTAATTTTGCAACTGGCTTATGTCTCAAATTATATTTGTAAATTAATTGTACTCTGAAACCAGAAGACCCAGACCCACAAACCAGCCATGACTGTTCAATAATAGCTTACCCTAAAAACTGCTCCCACTTACAAATACAGGAAAAGTCTTGATCATTTTAATCTGATCTCTTTTCAATGACACTTAGATACTTTCCCCAAAGACCCACTGGGAATGAAGTACCTAGCTTTTTCTGGCCCTTTCCAAAACCAGCTTTATTTTGTTTATTGTGGTAGAGACACCAGCAAGATAAAATCAGTGAGTTGTGTCCACCAGCAATATTGATAGACCTCCTATCTGAGGCTCTCTTTCAGCATGTAGCACACATACTCTGGGGCAAAACACATCCCAGTGCCCTCAAGGCTGAGTCATAAGCTCTCTTGCTTTACCGTTCCTTGATGAACATAAAACACGAAGTTCTCCATCAACCAAATCTGTGATCCTGAGTGACAGGTGAAATTCTGAATTTATTAGCATGTTTCTGTGGCACATGGTCTTGAACTATTCCTATGGTTTTAAGGAGAATCTTTAGTCTTCAACTATTTTAAAATAGTCTATCTTATTTAAAATAAGATACATTTGGCTTCATTTTGGTATCATGTTGTCATCTGTCTCTGAAACGTCCCTAGAAGACTGTAGAGGAAATGTGTTCTCCGTGGTGCTGTTAATTTGGGTACATGCTGAACATGGTTTCCAGAATAGCACTGTCACTTACCTGCTGGGATGGCACTGGGGCCTCCCACGCTGCTGTCTGGGGCTTGGAACTTGCATCTCTCTTAAACATCTAGCTGCACTTTTCCAGTTCCAGGAGAGGGAACATCTATTCATAGTTATGGCAGTATGACATCCTTCCATCTTTACCAGTAATAATTGCTCTCTTCAATGTTATGCCTTTCGCCCCTGAAGGAACCAGTAGAAAAACCTCTTTTTCTGCAGATGTAATTATTCGCAGTGAGTTTTTTTGTCCCTCTTTCTTCATCGCTTTTGTCTTTTTTAATTCCCTACTTCACACGTTATTTTTGGTCTGTGCTTGTTCTTTTTCTTCTGTCCCACTTTGAATACCATGAACTATTTCCACTGAAAATGTTTCTGGCCTGCTCTCACAAACAAGCGACAAGCATGAGGACAGGACTGTTGGGTGCCCTTCACTGTCTTCAGCAGTCCCCTGAAAGGCAACCCCGGCCTCACAATGACCTCAGGGGTCTCTTCTGCCTGAGACTGAAGAGTGTGCATGTCTTGAAGAAGCAGGTCTTGTCACGAGAAGGCAGAGTTATTGTATTTTACTGGGAGGAGCCGGAGTGGGGATGGCAGAAGTGGGAGAGTTCTACCTCAAACCTAAATTTAGAGGTGTTTTAAATTTCTTTCCTCATTAAAAATTTCTTATTTTGTCCCTTCAAGAGACTTCAGTCTTTTCCTTCCTGAAAACAAAAGCTAATTTGTGAAAGACAGGAGTAAATTTGGCTTGGAAAGCATAACTTATTAATGGCAGAAAAATTGCTTTAAGATTTGGACAGCAGGGCTGGATAGCTGTTTTATCTCTGATAGTTCATCATGACAGTACAGGAAAGTTTTGATCCAGCCTTGAAGCACGCCTAATCACTATCACTTACCACTCTGTGGTAAGAAAAATATGGTTACAGTTTTTTTTTGGTTTTTTTTTTTTTTTTTTTTTTTAAAGAAGAGAGGAAAAAAAATGTCCCTCTAGAATTCTTGCAGAAGGCATAAGTCATTTAGATGTCTTTTAAGCTTTGGTTTGAAAACTTCTGGAGCTCTACACAGTAATTACTTCCATTGAAGAAGTGCACACATTCTGCTACTCATGCTAATTACTGATAAGGAAAAGGCAGGAGGGCTCAACGATGAAATGTTTCAGGCACTTCTCTTTCTTTTACTAAGCCAATTCCCGCAAAGCTGGCAGCAGTTAGAAAGAGTGCCTTCTGTAATCATCCCTCTTCAGTGCAATTTAAAAATTTCTTCTCTTCTTTCCATCAAAAAAGCCAAGGTAGCAGCTCATGTCATGTCAAAATGGGATTCACATGCTTTGTGTACTGAGCAGCAGGCAGGCAGTTCAGCAAGAGGCCATGCAAATGTAGAAGGGAAAATTGCCTCATTTCTTCACCTTTGCTACTCAGTATGAGGGAATAAATGCTGCTACAAACAAGGGAAAAGGGAAGGAGCAACAGCTTAGCTCAATCGTGGTTTTGAACCCTGGAACTGAGTTTGTCATTTTAATTCTGATAGGATTGCCAGCTCCTCTTCAGTCATGTAATACTTGGCAGCCAGACGGGGAGGAAGAGAGGAATAAATTCCAGCATATTTCCTGCTTCCTAGACGTCTCTAGCTCTTGTGATAACTCTGTAAATTTTATAAATGGGATGGTTTAAACCTCAAAGTAGATGAGTAAAAACAGAACTCAATTTTAATTTTTTCAAAATAGGATTTTAAAATCAGTTTCGTCATCAGGATTTTTAGTATCTGAGAGTAGCAATATTGTCTGTTAAGAGCCAAACTCTCAAATTTTTGCGGGAGGCAATTGGTTCCATCTGAGATTATAGCCACTGTATCATATAAAACAAGAGCTTGTAAATGTCCTTTGTTTAGGAAATGTATTCTGATACAATTCCCTGCTATTGAAATTAGTTCAATTTCCCTAACTTTACCTGATATTACTTTAGATTTGATTAACAATAAGCTGGACTAAATAGTCAGGCCAAAATTAGACAATTTACATCTTGCTGTACATTAAACTGACACACCTAAAAATAATTTAGAATCTAGGCACCCTTAATATTTGCAGAGCAGTGGCCAAATGTGCAGAGTCTTGTCTAGATTTTACAAGGTTTTAGAATTCATTTAAAAAGAAGGCTAAATGTCCCTCTGGGAACAAAACACTAATTTATGTGCTTTTGAGCTGCAGTACCCAAAGTAGAAAACTTCTACAGAGATTTCATTAGAATTCAGCATTAATACTGGTGGTGCTTTGGACACTTTGAGGTAATTTTAATTTATGATTCTTGATTTTTGCTTGGAAATGTAGAGTAGAAACAGCTCTATTCTTGTCCGTTATGACTTCCTTGCTAACTGTATCAGGGTATGAGTAGGTCAAGCCTTTCTAATTTGAAGTCTCATTTGTAGAATGACAAAAAGAATAAGCACCTAATACAGAGAGACTGCTTTATTTATCACAAACATTCAGACTTTGACAGCCATATTTAAGACCAACATTCATGCGGATACTTCGCCTGTGTTTAATTAAGTTTTTTCCCCAAAACTGACTGACAAGTTTTTAAAATCTAAAAATAAAATTTTAAGTTTAAAAAAAGAAGCAGAAGACATAGTGGGAATCTTTGGGAGGTGCTTTGCTTTGTATGAAGACTCATAGATTCTGAACCAAAATCTCTTCCATCTTTGTGGAAAAAGTATTCAGATGTTTCATTTTAATAAAAGAACCTAGACTGACTGGGTGGCTGTTTGGCAGAGGTAGGGAAGTGTATTGCCCCCCTCCCTTCTCAGATGTGGTACGTACAGCTGGAAGCAAGTATTTACCTGCAGCTGTGTGAGTCTCCCATGGACTGAAAGAAATCCTTCAGGATTTCATGCATCCCTGTGCAGTCTGTTCTTTCCTTTCTGATGTTGTGCTGGTGATCCATTTTCATCTTGTGACCTACGATAACCTCCAAGTGTTTTCCAGCAGAACATTGGCAGAGCAAGTTGTTGCCCATGTTTTTATGCAGTGGATTTGTTCGTGCCTGACTGCGTTCCTGGTCATCCAGTTGTCCCCTCTGAACTTCACTCTGCTGCTTTTAGAGCTTTCTACAAATGTGTTAATAAAATATCAAATTCTAAGCCTGACTTCTAGGATACTGGAATATTTGGGAATGTGCATGTTTAGCTTTTCTAAAAGGAGGGAGGTGAGGGGAGAGAAGTACTCTTGCCCTTGTCATTGCTGGGAAAAATGAAATGTGTCCTGACTTCAGAGTAAGGCCTGAGGACTCAGGAGAGCAAAATGAAACAAAGAAATTGGCATGAAACGCAAGATGGTGCTCGACCTGCTAATCTCTGAGTGTGTAGGGAGTTATAACACTGAAATGTACTCTGAAACCTAAATGTATCTTGTTAGGTTAGCAGTGCAAAGAAAGGCCAGACCATGGAGAGCCATATAGCAAACAGATGACATGTACAGAATGACTAAAGAGAAGGTGATGTGGTATTGATCTCTAAAAGTGTCGTCCAATAAATCTAACTCAACCACTCCTAAAGTAAAGGAATAAGTTTTAAGGAGAGTAAAAATCAGGTGTATAATGGTAACAGACCAAGAAGCAATAAGCATCATGAGCTGATGATGGAGGAAAAATCATGTCAGATAAACTTGATTAATATTTTGCAGATTGAATTACTGATGGTTGCAGTGGAACAGATGTAATTTGTATGGCTGTCAGATCCTGCTCCCATTTTTACAGATGAAAATTGTGACTGACTGTTGACATCCATCGAGGAGATTTTGCTGACTGAACTTGGCAAACAGGGAATAACACATCCCTTGTGTTCCTAGAAGCAATATTTCCTTTGTAAATATGCATTCAAACACTGCCATGCATATTTGCACAGTGAGGAAAATTTATACACCACAGAAAGTGGATAAATGTATAGGTTTGGGGGAAGTAGGAAATGAGCTGTGGATAATATTGCAAGCTTGTTTTGAATTGAAAACGTGATGGTCTAAATGCACAGTTCCAAAAAGACAGTGTTTGTCGTGAGAGGACACAATGCACTTCAGGAGCTTGTACCACATGTTTTGTGGTCTGGAATGTGGTGTGAGGGTATGCCAGGAGTGATGAGAATGTAATCCACGGTGGGGTGATGCCAGAGGATGGCAAAGGCTGGAGGGAGGCAAAACCTCATTGATCCTTTAGGAAGTGGTCCTTGGGAGTGATCTTCCCTCAAAGTCATCCCTAATTTCGAAGCGCAATAGCTGGAGCACCTCAGGACAGAGCTATGGGATGAGACTGGAAACTGCCCTCAGTGTCACTTCCAGCACTTGGCTGTTCAGCAGCAGAGACACATCCTGAATCATAGAGTAATCCCAGACAATTTACTGAATGAACTTGTGCCATGCTCACAGCTCTGAAGTGTGAGCAGTTTCCTCTTTGCTGTGGGAAGACCCCCAGACAATGCCTAAACTGCTGATAAAGTACTTAGATTATGAAGAATATTAATGACAGGACAGTAATATTACAGAAACTGATCTGATTAAAGTAGAAATATGGGTAAAAAAAGAAAATTGCTTTGTCTAAAAGTGTTTTTTTTAATGCTAAGAAATACTAGGATTATTTTGAACTTGGTTTTGTATTTCAATGGCAGATTCTAGTGGAATATGGGAGAGCCACCAGTGTATTAACCGAGGTCTGGAAGCATCATTTTGGCTTACTGACTTCCAATGTTGCTGCTGCCAGCCCTGGCATTTCTCTCTACAAAATTGAAACAGAAGTGCTGATAAACTTCAAAGTTATGACGTTAGCACAAAGGGATAGAATAACTGGAATTTAGTAGTCTACAGCAGAGGGGTAATTTTATGTATACTCAATGTGCAATGTGACAAATATTGAGGAAAATGTAGTAGCACAGGAAAGCACACAGCTGCTGCCATATAGCTGGAAGGAGTTGCTTGATTGCAATGTTACTGCTTGCCCCAAGAATATTGCTAATTCGATGTTTACACACCAAGAGGTAATATTTTGGTACAAAAGCAATTAAGTGGCAGGAATCTTAGTCATCTCTGTTCTACTCTAGATGCCTTTTTCTCAGTCAGGCACCTGAATTTTCACATCAAAGTGATTAGAAAAGCCAAGTTTTAGCACAATAACTCTTTAACTCAGAGGACTATGCAGCCTTTGTTTCTCACTGCTGGATACTTAGGATAAGTACTGAGCATACAGACCTGCAGAAATGCCGCTAGGAGGAAAACAAACATATGCTGTGGGTGAAGGAAATGAAGGGCTAATGAGGCTTTTGTCAGATGCCTTTCCCTGCTTGTTGAGCAGCTCCCATTCTCTATCTTGTTGTTTAGCCTACAAGCCTCAGGGAAACAGATTGTCACAATCTAAGTTTTTACAGTGCCTTGCTGATCATGGGAGCCTTACACTGCAGAGTATTTGCTTTACTGATGACTCAAGAATAGTGGGATTTGCCTTCTGTGCAGCTTTTCCCTCCTGGTCTCCAGCAGCAGCAGAAGCCTAAGAGAGGGAGTTAGCTTTTTCCCAGAGAACAGGGAATCCTAAAGAAAAACTGCCCCAAGCATGAGGCAGTAGCACTGTCTATCCAAGCCACAAGGGACTCCGCTCTGTCTTATCCATGTGCCACGTGGCAGTGAATGTCATAAAAAACCCCTACACAGAGCATTTTAAGGAGCTCAATATTTTCACCCCTGCTCAAGAAAAGCACTCATTGAACTCAGGTGGAACAAGGACAAGGAGAATGTGTCATTCTCCAGTGCCCAAGTTGAGAGGCAGCAATGGATGAAGGGGACGGTGAGAATAAACATCCCCTCCTCACTCAGCTCTGGCAGTGGAGTGGTTTTCATGCCCAGTCCCCGCTTGCAGGACATTGGCTGATCAGCAGGTCTAGGAATTTGTGCATTAACTCTGCTTTTGCGCTTCTCTAGCTCAGCTCATCCTTTTCTTCATCCCATTTGAAGGGCACCCATAGCAAAGGTTTTGCTGCCTATTGCTGCAATCCTGAGACAGTTTAGTTTAAGGTTTTAAAGAACTTTAAATATTGCCATGTGCCTTTTGCTCAAGAGAGTTAAAGTATTTTTCAGTGCTAAAAATAGGCAGAGGAGAATTGTAAAGGGGGTTCATGTGGAGCCTGGTTCCGAGTGCCTTCTTCCAGCTGATGCAGCTGCTGAGAGTCTGACTCACTGCTCTTTCTTGACACGTTTCTCCACCACTATTATGTCTTTCATGAATGAGTCCTTAAATGTCCTTTAAAATGAACAATATGGTTTTGTCATTGTTTGGCCAGTAAGAAGGTAAGAAGATGAGATGCTGTATCACAGGGAACTTTTATTTCCAGGCATTTTTATTGTAGGAAACTGCCTCTGCAAGAATGGCTTCAAGTAATAGCCCTTATAGGAAAAAAAAGACATCTGTTCAGGCCTTGCACAAAGCGACAGTAATGTCACCTTAATGGACAAAACTTCCAACAGGAGACTATTAAGCTTTCCTGAATTGATTACTGTTATGCAGTTTTAATGGAGATCTGAAATAGATGAGAATTAAAGAGAATATAAAAACTAGATGTTCTGTGGAGTTTTACTTGAGTTGATATAAAATCCTCTCTTTCAGATGATCACATAGAGTATAGTTTTCATGCTTTCTTTAATGTTCTAGGTCAACTTCACTGTATTGAAGAAGAAGAGCTTTTAAATTATGACCTTATTATTATGATGGATAAAGGTATCTACTACCGTCTCTGTGGGATGTACACATTCAGCTGGATCAAGCAATCACCATAAAGACCACAGCTGAAAGACTTAGCTGGGACCAAGTGGTTTCAGGACTTGTTCCCTATTAGCCCCATCCCATTATAAATTAACCTTAGATTGCATCTATGCTTTCTAGCTGTGATCTCTAACGGGTCTGCAGGTTGGGATTGGATGCAGGTACTTAATTGTTGTCCCTGATTTGTGCCTGGTAAAATCAAGATTGCACCTGGAGGGCAGGGAAACAGGTATGCAGGATCTGGCTGCTCCAGTTCTCTGTTTGTTAAGGTAGGTGTTGCTTTTTTTCTTCTTTGCTTTGGAGCAATGTTTATTAATTTAGGTTCTTTTTTCTGCTATATCCCAACAAAACTTCAATTTGTTGTTGCAGCTTTGTTCTACTGGGGAGTACTTATAAATATTTTAATGGCCATTGAGTTCTTGTCATCTCTTTGGAATTTCTTTGCAAATGAATCTCAACAGATTTGGAAAAGTTCTATAAAATCTGGTTTTGTGCCTCTTTGGGTTGACACTGTATAATCTTCATGCACGCTTTTTGTGGACTACCTGATGCATTGCACACTGGGTAATATGAGGAAGTAATTATTTCAGTTATTCGTGCATATGTAAGTGCATTATTGTTTCTTGTAAAAGATTTGATACAAAACATAAATATTTTGTTTAGGGTTTTTTGTTTGGTTTATTTTTGTTTGTTTGGGGTTTTTTTTTTGTTTTTTTGGTGTTTTTTTGGTTTTTGTTTTCTGACTTTTTTAAATTTAGGAAAGCTGATTCTCATACAGGGAAAGAGAAGTTACTTTACTTGGCCCTGAACAAAAGATCACTGTTTAGGTGGTTTATGTGGTATTATTACCATAGCTGATCATGTCCCTGGGCTTTCAATTTCAAAAATGAACACTTAGTCTCTTCAAGCAGTTGCCATGGAAATCCTCGCAGCATGAATCTCTTCAGTGAACACCTTATGGCAGATAAATTATGTCTTTTGTTTCCGTAAACACATCAGAAAGTGGAGTGAAAGGGGTTTGTGTGTCTTCAAAGCACAGGCACAAACTGATACTTGTTTGTTCTAGCATATGTTTCCTAACCCCACTTCAAATCAGATAAATCGATGTCAGATTCTAATAGTGGTATTCCGTTGTTTGGGAAAGAAACACAGTTAATTGAGGAAATCTCTTTTCAGCTCCTAGTCCCCCTAAAGATTTGCAATTTTTTTTTTCCATACCAAGAGTTTTGTATATAAGGCTTTTAGGAATACCAATATAGGAGACAGTTCTGGCATTCACACGCTTTCCTTTTGTCTGCTGTAGAGTCTGCTTCAAACAGGTGTGATCTTGGTGAGAATGGGGTGAAATAACAGAAAATATGAACGAATAACTTTTGTGGCTTGTGTTTTTTTGATTTTTGATGATTAACAAGATAATTTTAAGTTGAATTTTAAAATAATGGAATGCAAAAGAAATTAGTTCACTGACTGGTTTTTTTTTTTGTTTTTTTTGAGGTGTTCTCATTGTTTTCCACTGCTGTCTTCTCCATGTATCTACGTGTTAGTATCAACATTGGAAAGCTGTTCCTTGATATCAGAATGTGGCTAATAATTTGAGGTTTCAGCATTTCTGCAAAGACTAACTCAGCTGTAATAAGGGTGTTTAAGCCCCCAGATTTTGTCCTATTATTTTGAATAAGGCATATTATTAGAGTGATGTTATAAGCTGCGAATTAAAAGTGCCATATTGGAGTGTAGCATGTGTTAAGCAACCTTCAGCTGCTGATGCAGTGCCACCACCATGTCACGCTTTGGCCATAATTCCTGTGTACACAGAGAGCCAAACTGTCTTCTGTTGCAGTGCTGTGGGATCAGGGTAATTCCATCAGCTACATATTTACCCAAGTACTGCTGAGAATAACATTTGTCCCAGTATAGACATACAAGAAAATTTAATAAAATGGGTACACTGCAAAATGTTAAGAAATAAAAATGGAAAATAGCATTTTAATGACAAAATGCACAGGCTGTATAGTATAATTAGTAACACGGGTTTTAAAAAAATGTTTTCTACTGTTTCTACTGCTTTTTTGCCTTGTTTTTAAGCAAGATGAATATTAGTACCTTTCATAGAGAGTATTTTTATTAGTCCTGCAGGACAAGGAACTTGTAGGTAACTGTTCATGTGTTCATACAAGCTGTATTTATCTCTGTCCAGTTCCCATTACACTGATGCTGATGCCCTCCCTGGAAGTAGCATCTGTGACTAGTTTGGTGCCAGCTGCAGCAAAAGCCCATCTCAAATATGGGTGGAGATGGCACTCATGGTGGGTTAAAGCACACAGATGAGCAAGAACAGAAAAGTTTTCTTTGCCACTTAACAGCTCCCTCCATAGTAGATAAAAGAAGTGCTTCATTCTCTTGAGCTTTCAGCCCGTCTCTCCATTCACTATATTCCCTTTTAAAATTGAGTCTGTTTAGCTTCCCCTGCCAGACACTCTGGCACAGTTCCTCAGGCACTTAAATATCATTGCGGATTTGGGCTTCTGAGCCTACATCTTATTTCCCTCTGAGGGGGAGGAAGCTTTGCAAGTAGAGTTAATTTTGCTATAGAGGAAACAAATGCCACAAAACCTTTCTATTAGATTAAAACTGATAATAAAGAACAGCCTTTGTCCCTCCACGAAGAACGTCTGTGAGCTGCACAGCCCCACTGCCTGGGATGCTGTGAAAAGCCTGGGTTATGCAGAGCATTTAGTGGAGTTGGCTTCCAGGGAAGCCCAGGATAGCGCTTCCCTCTTCTCTGATCTGCTTTTTCTGTCCTCCAGCAGTATGTATGGAGTGGATCCAACCCACAGAGAGCACAGATGTAGCTGCTGCATAAAAGCTCCTGAAACATCCTGTGTCTGACATAAACAAAAATGACCTTTAGTATCTCTCTCTCTGACTGCCAGTAATGGGCTAGTCGTGTTACAAACCTCCAAGCACACATGGTATGCTTGGCACAAACTTCACCAGAATGGGCAAGATACAACTAATTAGGGCCTAAAAATACTCAAAGACAGATTATATATATGTGTGTGTGTCTGTGTATAATGTGTATACATGCAGTATATTAATTACCCAACCATGCAATGGCATTGGGGCGATGCAGGACACAGTAAGGCAACACTTGCATTATTGTTGTGTGGCAGCCTGATTCTGTTAGCACACTGGCATAAAGCAGGGCAGCTGCATCTAAAATGGCAAAGATGGAAGTAGTGACAAATTGCCTTCAGTGAAGAATCGGGTGTAAATTGCCTTGTTTATATCCAAAAAATGGAAGAAATGGCTTTAGATAGCTGAATGTTGTCATCCATATTGGAAAGAGAAGCCAGGGTTGGTTCATTTCCATTTTAAACTCAAATTCTGATGGCATATGGCAGTCAGATTCTTGATTCCAGTGCTCAAATGCACTTTTCTATCTTGGTTTAAAAGTAAGCTAAACTAGTATGTTTCGATAGATAAATAATTAAACAAATTCTTGTCCTTTTTTTTGTGACGGTTTTACTTGGTTTCATTCAGAATTTGCCATTTTCCTCTTGGAGAGAATAATGAGCTCTTGTCTGATGAGTGGATCTGCCCCTTGAATGTTGATTTCCCCCTCAACAATAAAGCACACAAGGTCTGAACTATGTGGCTTGTTAGTCACCAGTATCAGGAAATAATCAGGAATTGTTAACATTATGCTCAGGTTGTCATAAATAAAGATGATCTGTTTGTGCTTCAGCAGTTTGGTGATGATTTTTTCTCTAGCCAAAATGTGGCGTTCACATTCTTTTTGTAATGTATGCCAAGATGCTACAGACAGCTCAGGTCACAAATGTGTTCAGGCAAATAATTACCCCTGGAACAATGGCTTTGTAATGATGTGTTCTTTCTGTCAGCACTCCTGTTCTATAGAGGAGTAACAGCATCATCTGTGACTGCATTTGGGGAGTAGGGATTATCTTCTGGCTCACCAGCAACACTGTGGTGCTTCCTGTGTGGCTCATTTGAGCTGCGTCAAGTGGGGATGGAAATACCTCTAAGAGCAGACCCTGTGACTGGGATGCTCCGGCAGGACAGCAATGATTTGAGTTTGACTTCCTTCTCCTGTGCAGAGGTGGGAGCTGTTCCTGGGGCTTCTGCTGCTTGTGGAACTGCGCTTTCGGGTCAATGAGGCTGTAGATCTCCATGAGTGATTTGCACGAAGAGAATGAGCTTTGCTTGGCTCTTGGAAAAAGAGCCCTGTGGCTCCTCAGTGAAGGTGGCTTTTTGAGCACCCTGAGAGCAGAGTGTGTTGTCAGAGTGGCATATAAATAACCCTTCAGGAATTTCCTTGTGGTCCAGCTGTGGACAGCTGCATTATGAGTGCAGTTTTCTGCTCAGCCCGGCAGTTATTGTGGATCCTATTTGGAAGTGCCCAAGTTTCCTTTCGGCATGATGCTGCCCTGGGGTCTCCTTGGAGGAAGAGACAGTTGACAAAAAGCTAGGTAAGGTGCAATGGCTGCATTTCCACATCAAACCCCTATGGTATTTGGGAATTTCGTGCTGATGCTTTCCAGCCTCAGTTCTACAAGTTGGCATGTGTTCAGTTGCTTTACACAATTGAATTGCCAAATTTGTTTTCGAACTATAAGGTGTATGATTTGAACTTATGGGCAACATATCATGTAGAACAGTTTGTGCTGACAGTAAAGTAGAAACTTTATAAAATCTATCATCTGTGTGCTTTGGTTTTGCCTTCTAATCGAGCTAGGTTTTCTTTTTCTTCAAGAGGAAAAACATGCTTAATATTTTTTTCTATAGCTGTCCAGCATGTCCAAAGTCCTATTTTTCTCTGATGTAATAAAGATGCACCCAAATTCCTCACTGAATGTCCAATTGTGCTTATGCTTAGTTTACTTTTTCATAGTCATGGCATCTTTCTCTGGGGCTTATAAGATTGTATAATGAAGTCTTTATAAAGCTCAAATAATTTTGCTTCAATTTCAGGGTAATTTATCTTCAAAACCAGGGACAGAATTTTTTATTTAGCACTGTAATGGCCATGTACAAGTGCCTATTTAGCAACTCTAAAAATACAAAGCAATGT
Source organism: Oreocharis arfaki (assembly GCA_013398015.1). NCBI lineage: Eukaryota > Metazoa > Chordata > Aves > Passeriformes > Paramythiidae > Oreocharis > Oreocharis arfaki. The sequence continues at coordinate 896,456 of VZRR01001221.1, read as the reverse complement.
TCAAATCTTTCAGTATGTGGTTCTCATGCAACTTCTACAGAATTACCAGGCCAAAGATTGTGGAGATATACTTAACCTAGAGCAACAGCAATTCAGAAAGAATTGTCCTATCAGTTGTAGACCCCAGAGAAGGGGACATGCCTGCAGAAGGGAATTTCATGTGTGCATTGGGAATGATTTCCCTAATGACTTCGCAATTGAAGGGCTTATTTTTGGAATGCAAACTGTCTGACTCTGTGTGTGTAAACATCACTCTAGCTGTCAAGCTTCTATCAAAATTCTAGTGACATTAAAAGGAAGCGTTTTTATTCACTTCCACAATTTTTGGACAATCACTGAAAATATTACTGACTGGATCCAGCATAAGACCTTTCTGTACCAGACAGTGCTAAGACTTGTAGGTCAGGTAATAACTTTGAGCTCAGGGGTGTATATTAAATTTGCCTTCTTCATTATTACTTTAAAAATCAACAATTTTACTTTGGGTCCAATCAGGTGTTATTCTGCATCCTTTGATACTGAAGAGTAGCTCCACAAGTACTTGTGTATGGAATCAGAAACAGACCAAGAGATGATGAACTTCATGAGTCTGAAGTGTTCATTCAGGTGCATCTGGATTATTAACTGAAAATAAACTGAACAAAAACACTCCAAAGCTTTGAAAAGTCTCCATTATGAACACAAGCTGGTTATGTAGGAATTTGTTGAATAGCTTAATTAACTTTCTTTTTCCTTTGCTTATATGCAGTGATGGTGGGAGGGTTGCTTTCTCTGCATCTGTTCTATTAGATGTGACTGGAGAGCTGAAATCAGTACAAATAATATTTTTAACATCAGAATGAAAACATTTGTTTTCTTCATGTAGTAAGATAGATAAGATTGGTTTACAGGTGTAAGTAAATACTGTGTGGGTCTGAGGAAAAACTTTACTACAACACTCTTGATTTTACCAGTTTCCTGATCCACCTCGTCAGTTTTACGCCTCTGGTAGAGTTTGCTACTTCAAATAAACAAGCAAGATCTAAAAGTGGAGCAAGCAGGGAGGAAGAAGGGTTCCTCTACTGACTTTTACAGGCTTTGAGTTTATGCACTGCGCTCTCAAATGTAGTTAGTGTTAGATCATTATCTTGTCTTAACTCTTACGTGGAGTTTTTTTGGTTTTATGTTTTTTAATCAGACAATCTTGTGCTCTTCTCTTGATCTCAGATGTGTTTACTGCATGATCTGTGTGGGTCACTCTTTTGTCTCGTAGTTCCCTCATAACCATAAACATACATGTTTTGCATGAACTCGCTTTTTTAAGGTCTTCTTTCAAGATTATAGAAAGGGCTGGTGAAGGCTGAAACTTTATTTGCTGTACAAGGATTATTTAATTTTTATGTTACTTCGAGCAATACTATTTGTTTTAAATGGGTGATGATGGCAATCATGTATCATTAATCAGGTAACCTTGCTATTTTTGTTAAGTTTTGGAATATGAAATCATAAGAAGGAGGAATACAGTGAGACATACCAATTTATTTCATTCATATAAGCCAGCACAGTTCAAAATGAGAGCATAAGTACCCCATGAGGTCAAGCCTGCCTAGCCTAATGGCAATAGGAGACACTAACTGTTTTCAGCATTTTGATCTATATTGCTAATTTACATGAAAGAATGACTGTAAGCTCCTTGCTCAATGTGAAGTACTATAATAATGCTTATATTGCTCTTTATATGACTTAAATGCTGTAAAAAGAAATCAAAATATATCTACAGCTAAAAAAAAGTGGTTTAGCTTTCTCTTTACGAAGCTAACCAGTGATCTCATTGGGACTAAACATTCTAAAGGTGCTCTGCTGCTTTAATCAACAGCTGGCAGGATTGGGGCTGCATCACCTTTTCTCATTTGAAGTTAAAGGGAAAACTGCTGACTTCTAGGATAGGTGAGATTCTGCCTTGGAATAACTCTCTGGATGCTTGCAGGTGGACTCAAACTCCTTTATGTGCATTTCTAAGCTTTCAAGTCAGCTCAAACCTGTGATTCTAGACAATGCTGCATGTGTTTAAAGGTAATAATTTACAAAGACGGGTGCAGGTATAGTTTTGTATCTGTAGGTTTTATTGTAATACTGCTTAGAGTATTTATTTGTATAAAGGTTTTACTTTTACTTTTGAGTCTTGCAGAAGCATTGAGTAGCAGATGGCCTGTCTGTGCAACACTGTGCTAATAAGGTTGGCACAATGCTGCCAAAATGTACCGAGTTTACTAAGCAACAGGTGGCCCAATATCTGCATGATTCAGATAGCAAATGAGTATCCAAATCAGGGTGCAGGGGTGCCTCGTACAGAAAGAGCTGTACAGAAAAGCAGACGTGTATATGTGTAAATCGTATGAAGAGCGTCATGTGTTAAGGCATATGAGGAGCATCTAGGGGTGTTTAGCCTGGAGAAAAGAAGGTCTCAGGGAGGTCCTGTGCTCCACAACTGCCTGGAAGGAGGCTGTAGGAAGGTGGGGATCAGCCTCTTCCCCCAGGCAATCAGTGTGAGAGGAAATGGCCTCGAGCTGCTCTAGGGGAGAATCAGGTTGGACATCAGGATGAATTTCTTCACAGAAGGTCTTGTTAAGCATTGGTATGGGCTGCCCAGCAAGGCGGTGGAGTCACCATCCCCGGGGGTGTTCAAGAAATGGCTGGATGTGGCACTCAGTGCCATGGTCTGGTTGACAAGGTGGTGTTCCATCAAAGGTTGGATCTGATGATCTAAGAGGTCTTTTTGAACCTTAATGATTCTGTAGGGCACAGTTTTGTCCGGTGTATTTCACAGACATGCATGAACAGCCACAATGTCAAGAGGAGTGCACTATATTACTGCAAATGACATAGGCCTAACTAAGCCCTTGCCACTGACCCTTGCCTGCAATCCCTCTTTATGAGGCATGATTAGCACTGGCATATCCAGACCTTGGCCCCAACAACTTCGGTGCTGAAGTATCTGTTGAGCTGACTGCATGCTCACAGAAAGAGCACTTAAGAGGACTCCAGACTTGCATGTGGCCAATTTCCTCGTGAACAGAGGAGCATGGGTATATCTAATTATAAATGTACCATTGTTGGGGCAGTTTAGAAGAGATTTAATATGGAGGAAGAGTAAAGCACCTGAAAAAGATTCACTGACTGCCCAGAAGCCCTCTGGAACTATTTGAAAACCCAAGAAAAGAGAAGTTGCAGGTTTCTGAATCACAGTGGTTAAGCACCTTGGAAGGAGTAAATGACGAGTACTCTCTGTGCTCTCCTTTGTGCTCTGGCTACAAATAACTATTGAATTGAAGAACAAGGGATGGGAGAGGAAGGGAATTGGACACCAAAACAACAGAAGTAATTCTCAAAAGAGAGACTAAAAAAAAAAAATTATTTTCTCTTGGTACTTGGTATTTAACTGTTTTTATAAATCTTCTCATGCTGGTTTGATCCTGATTCTTGACAATGCTTTAAGGGCCTTGACACACCTTACCTAGTTGTTAGAGGACAGCAGCTCCTCAACAGAAATTAACTGATGACCTACTAAGTCCTGGTTTCTGACTGTGGGCTGTGGCTAAACTGAGGATGATTGAGCTCTTGTTTAGTGCTCCCAGTCTGGCACCTAGTATGTAACTTGGATAGAGTTCAGGTGTTCAAGCACAAGTTGTTATAAAAGGCATCACAAGTACAGTTTGAGTGGAGCCTTAACAGTATTTCATGGGAGGCATCTAATCTGGAGGTGCCTTAATGTTTATTCTGAAACTTCCATGGTTCTCAATGCCTCTGGGTGGATGTAGAGCGGCTGATTATTCTGGGTGTTGTTCTGCATGTTACTGTGTTTTACTCGCTTATCATTCAGTGTGAAATATGGAAATATTTCTGTGATTACCCTGTAACTGCTGGACTAAAAATAAAACACTTTGGTACCCTAGATCCCTCAATCATAGATGTTCACTCGAGTAGTCAATTCTGCAGACACATAAACACACCAATACCAATGGTAATCAGAAAAAATTACTCCCTTGATCAAAGGGAATGTTACAGCTCCTTTTCATGTGTGTGACAGCTCACACCTACAACAGCCTTAAGGACTGGGTTCAGTTTTTGAATTAGGTCCCCTGTTGTTAGGAGGACGTAGCAGAGTTTTGCTGTATGCTGTGCTAGAAAAGCTACTGATGTTAAATACAGGTTATAGATTAAAGCCAAGAAGTCTGTGTCTTTCTCATGAGAAGAATGAACACTTGAATAAAACACATATGATGTCTCACTTTAATGAGCTTTGTAGGTGATAGATTAAACAAATGTTTTTCTGAACTTAGAATTAAAAAAAAAATTAGGAAATGGTAACTTTTGCTTTCTCAAATATTTAATTGATAATACCTACAGGTATCTAAGCAACCTGTTTTCTGATGTTAACAACGTGAAGGACAATTAAATAAAACCAAAATCCAAGCCAAACAAAAACCCTTCTGCAGAGTTCCTGGAATAAAAGCAGCAAAATATAATTTGACATTTATCATTTCTGAAAGAAACCTCATTGTTCAAAAAGTAGCAGCAGTTAATAGAAACTGATTATAATAATTTTTCTGCTCTCTTATCCCCTAACATACCTCTTAAGGCTGCTGAGACTGGAGAATTCTGCTGCACAGGAGTACCCCTGACCCAGCTGCTCCTGTTTAGTGCCATTGCAGGGCTATGTCCCTGACAGTGTAGCGTGCTCACAGCATCCAGCATGGCAGGCATGGGGTACTGCTGATCACTGAAACTGCACTGCTGGATCTGGGAAACTGGGAATAACTTGTACCCATAGCAAGTACAGTGGTGGACTAAGTAATGCCTGATATTGTTGCAGGTACTGCTTCTCCTTTTACTAATGCACCTTCCTCTCTTTCACAAAGCACTGAGATTCTCAAGCAGTGCAGCAGATAGGGCCTTTAAAAAAACCCAAACTTTTATCCAGAGGACCTCTGACCTACTGCCAGTTAAAGCTTCCCTACTGGGAGCTGGGCTGCGTAGCTAGCATTGTACTAATTTAGCAGAAATGACAAATCTGATACAAAGAAATAAAAACTGTTACCTAAGTAGTATAACAGTATCTGTCCCATCTTCTCTACATCTTGTGGCAGAGACTTGCATTTCGAAAGACTCTAATTTCTTCTAGATAGTATCATGCATTATTAGATAAGCAATCCTGCTACTTGGATATGTTGTCATTTCCTTTCAGATAAAATCAAACAGAATACCAGATCTTTTTTAAAAAATTACTTGTTGTAAATTTTGCTAAAACTTTAACTACTTGGGGAAAAAGGTTTAACTGGGCACAGCACCTGACTTCACTTAATTCAGTGTAATCATCGTGTTAGTGTATTCAAATTTCCAGGCATTCTGAGCAAAATATAATTAAGGTAAGTAGGTTAAAACTTGGTTATCATCAAAGCCAACTGACACAGGAGTTATGTATAAGGCTGCTTGCGTTTTGGATCCTGAGAGATGCAGAGAGCAACACATTCTTCTGCTCTTTTCCAGCAGTACCTGGAAGAATGGAAAGAGAGATGATGCAATGGTCATGGAAAGGAATCACAAACTCAAACCAACAAATGAAACATTGATGCTATTGAAGAGTAAGGGTGGGCACATTATCAGCTTTTGCCACGCTCCATAGCTTCCTTTCCATTCTCTCTGGAAGATATTTTCCTTTATGTATATCACATTTGTCAAGCCTATGAAACAGCTGTATGCATCCTGCTCCAGGAACAGAGCTGTGTTCTCAGCCTGAACCCCAAAACTTCCTGCACTGATGTTGATTAAGCGTGGTCTGATGTTTTGAGCATCTGCTGTGAGTGCCAGTGGGTGGATTCATGCCATCTATCTTTATGCATGGTCTTTTGCATGCTGCATTTTCTTGGTAGTGGTTATCCTTTTTTAATTATTTATTTTCATTTTCTCCAGCTTTTATCGTAAGAGGTGAACTAGAATGAATGTCTGGCTTTTCCTCCTGAAAACACTTTTGCCCCGAGAAATAACATAGGCTATTGCAAGTCCTGCATTCACGGATGCTGTGTTTCTGCACCACTGATGCCCAACATGGTGGGGATCGAATACATAGAGTTTCTGTTGCTGGAAGCTGGGAAATCACGCACTGAACCACTGTCCATCTCTACTCACGTAGACTGGGCACGGACAAGCAGGCTGTCACCAGCAGACAGAGTCAGGGTTTTGCCATCCACGGCAACAGCTGATGTGCCCTCCTGAAGGGGAAGAAGGCTTTTAATTTTTCATGTTCTGTCCCCAGCAGAAAGAAAGCACTGCAAGTATGGAAATCTTTCCCACTGAAAGAACACCTCAAACCTGCTCTGTTTCATGAGATCTAGCTAAATATTCAGTTGATCTTGCCTAACACTATTAGCATAAATAAAAATATGTTTCATTATTCCCCATCGTAAAGCAGCAGTCTGTTGCCTGATTCTTGGGGTACACAGTCACCAATCTAACCAACGGCCTGCAAGTTGGTACAGCTCCAGAAATTACAGAGACAATCTTCTGGAGTAGTTCAAGCTCTTCTCCTGCTTTTCTGATTCCTGAAAATCAGGAAGAAGAAAAGTCTTGAAAAGCAGTTCACAAGTCACCAGGGAGCTGATTGACATTGCAAAGAGTTAATCCACATTGGAATGTACTAGCAATTATTTTGTCAAGCAGAGGAGCCAGGTTCTTGCCAGCCACAAGGATCTTGATTCCACAGGCTGATGTAAGCCGGAGTGTAAACAAATGTCTTTCAAGACTATTATGTCTTTAATTAGTATTTGATAGTCCCTGCAAATTTCAACAGAACTAGACCTAATATAAATATCTGCCTCCTAAGCTAGCCTGACTTTTTGTGTAAGCAAAAACTAGCTTTTCTTTTTTTTCTCCTTTGGGTTGCAAATGTATTCTAGAAGCAAATTGAATGAAAGCCATCTGGATCACCTGCCACTGTGATTTAGCATAAACAAGTTTCCAGGCTTTTTTATTAGCTTATTCTACTTGATTCCAGTTTGCCTTGAGTATGAGGACAAATGTTTCAAGGCAGAACTAATAGGTGATGTTGCTTTATGGCTTGGAGTCATCCTGATGTATTTACAGGATATAGCCCAAGTAGGGTGTATTAAAATCCCCAGCAAGGATGGGTGCCAGTACCTCCATCACCAACATACACGATGAGGAAAAAGAGGCTATTTTTATTGTGGCAGTACTTTAGAGTTATTTTTCATCACAGTTTAAGGCTGAAAAGTGGTGCCTATTGGTGATCTTTTCTATGCAAAAGAAGGTAATCATTCCAGTTTCTGTTGCTAGAAGGCTTTACTACTGTTCAGTCTGAACTGAAACATATGAACTCATCAGTTAACAAGTGTGAATTGCCACATACCAGCTGCCATATCCAGATATCCGAATTCTTTTTACTTTTCTCAGTTGTTCCTGGTCCATAAGCTATAACCTTAAAAAAAAAAAAGGTAAGAAAAATAATGCTTTCATCCAAGTGACCAAAGTGTTCATATTCATCTTCCAACAGCATTTAAAATATTATATTTTTACAGGAGAATATTCATAGAAGATGACGTTATTTTTACATTAAAATTCACACTATGTTTGGTATTCTCATATTGATTCCTACTGATAAAAAGGGAACTGATCACACCTGCCACTCCTTATGCTCCTCTGCATCCTCGCTTATCTATTCCTTCTGCCTCCTCCCACTCTCAGTTTGCATCTATATGCTTCCTGCTTCTGTTCTTGGAACAGGCTCTTCCTCCTCATGAACTCTGGGCCCTGTCAAGAGCCTGTTGAAGTAGAAAAGTTTCTTCCACTGACATTAAAAAAGCTGCAGACAGGACTTCATCTTTTTCATTTTCTGCCCCCTCTGTGTTCTTCCTGACATTCCCACACTCTGTCACTTTGCTGTCATCTGTATTGGATTCTACGGGGTGTGACTCCAAGTAATTCCAGGGAAGAATATGTTTTGTAAACATCACACATACAGCAGAGATATCAAATGCTGACAGCTTCATTTACACCCAAACTAGGCTGTGTTTGACTAAACTGCGAAGTGCAATGTTTTAGGGCAGCTCAGGCTCTCCCGTGCTGTCCAGTTTTTTTTGTTTCCACTTTATATAGATTGAGGGGGAGAAAAAAAAGTGTATTTACACACTCAGATTAGCCACAGACCAAGAATGCTGCTCAAGCATATAGAGAAGCTGAACATACTTGAGTAGTATTTGCATCACGCTGCTGCTTCTGATTTGGTAAATATGGGGAGAGGGATGGAGGAATGGAGTGAAGGAGCTGTTTTAATCCCAAAGAAAATGAACAGAAATAAAGTTCAAGTTGGTTCTGTAAATGGAATAAATGAGCAGAAAGCTCCTGCCCTAAGCTAGTCAAATCAATGGACCAAAGGCAGGTACTTCTGTTGGGGTGCATAACTTTGTCTGCTGACTATATATTGTTCCTAGGCCTGGATTCACTCAGTTTGAACAATAGGCACCTATTATCTGTACCTTTAAAAAAAACCTCTTTTCAGAGAAACTAGATCCTCCTACCTCTGTTTCAAAGTTGTCTCCAAACATACTCAAGGATTTCTTCTGTTTTATTTCACCGCGATGATCGTTTAACCAGCTCGAGAAGGAAAATGGCTCCATAACAGAAGTGGAATTCAGTGGGAAAGGTGTTTCTTTCAGGAGTTCATCTGTAAGCAAGGCAGGGAGCTATCAGTGATACTTGTTTCCTTTGGTCTTTGCAAACATTTTACTCGAGGGATCAATTTACAGACACTATCTAGCCAAAAGCCAGTTGTAGCAGTCAGCAGCGCTATGGTCATTATCAGGACTTTTTCAGATGGTAAAATCATGTGTTATTTGTGTGTCTTTGTGGAGTGGCTGCTTCAAAGATGTTGTCAGAACTGTGTATTCAAACCGTATGCAATACACTACCTAGTTCTTCCTGGCGTATTCCTCATGCTCTTTCAGACTAGCCTTTGCACTGGTAAAATATGATGCATCATCTCTGAGCCTTTGGTCATATCATATCCCTCTAAAAGTGGACTTGGGCCTATGGAAGCAGCTTACTCTACATCTCTCATATAGTTAGTACTGGCTTTTATGTTTCTTCTCCCTTATGTGTTTTTAAATACCTTGACCATAGTGAAGCAAACAGATTAGTACAACTTAAGAATTAATACAATTCTTGGAGTTGTAGCTGGATTTAATTTCTAGTAATTCTCCTTCATAAATGATTTGGTTTAAAATAGATGGAGGACTAATTGTAATATCAGTATAGCTGGCAAAATTCAAGAATCACGCTGCATGTTGCTGGTATATGAAATGAGCTTTAGTTATTTACTAGCTCACAGCAAAGTGCAGAGACAGAGCAATTGCCTTGGTGATTCTAAGTCATTTGTTCTGAGATGCCATGGGGGAACACCCATCGAGTAATTTTAAGCACTAATGCCAACTAGCTGCCGGAAAAACTCCCTGGATGGTTTGCTCCCAAATGTATTGTGGTATTAAACTCACAGCCAAATCTCAGTCTTGGTGCTAGTAATAGAACAGCTCTTTTTAAAGTATTAGTGTATTCATTATGCAACATTCTTTTGGTTCTGTTCTAATGCTGAATTTCGCTGGTCTGCAGTGTTTTGAACGTGTCATTTCAGTTTTTCATTAAAGACCATTTTGTACACAGTCTCTGAACAGTATGTGAGAGGCTCAGTGCATTCAAGGGATAGCAGCCCACTGAAGATGCTGTTGCTGTTCATGGGATCCCAGTAAGCACTGAGTACACCCATCTCCAGATAATCTGGGTGGGATCCTACCCTTTCAGTTGTAGAAACGGTTCTTGCTGTACAAATTTCTTCTCTGTTATATTGGGAGGTTCGACCTGAAAACCCACTGTGGTCCCTTCCAGCCTCACCCATGCTGTGATTCTGTCATATTAAAATAATTACATATTTTTAAATAATTTCTCTTGGCAATGCCTCTTTCAGGAAATTCTGAAAGTAATCTGAAGAAGTCTGCAGAAAAAGAAGAAGTGTTTTGTTTGAAAGATTTTTTCTTCAGGCTTTCTTTTTTTTTAAAAAAATTAAGCTTCCTACTTTTACATTATTTAATTCAAAAATTTAAAACAACTTTTACCAAAAAGCAAACTCCTCTAGAGAAACTAAGCAGCACCAAAAGAAAAAAGAAAGTCTTTACATTAGATTTATTTTAATCTGGACTTGTAACAATTGACAAGATCTAGTCTTGAACATTCTATATTTTATTGTCTGACAACACTAAAATGAAATGTCAAGTATTTGGTGATTTATTTTTAGTGCTTTATTATTCTCACTGCAATATGAATGGTTGGTTGGGGATTTTTTCCTTAATTTTCCCAGGTTTATCAAGCATCCTTTGGTGGTAAGTAGGAACACATACACAGTTTGTCCCTAAATTATAGATATGTGCAAATGAGGCTGCATTGGAAAATTGCTTTTTTGACTAGGGACTGATGTAAAATAAAGGTCTAAACCTTTATGATATATGTTCACACACAGCAGAGGAGGAAAAGAAAAGAAAATTTTTCAGAAATTTTATGAGAAGTACAGCTAGTGTTCCAAAACACATTAAAATATTTTGTTCTGTTAATAGTTGAATCTTTACCAGTTGTGTGTGTTTGTTTTGTTTTGTTATCAGAAAAAAACTCATCATTTGAATTTAGAAAAGTTTCTTGTAGTTTTGGAGTACAAGAAAGTTACCCATTGGTGAGCTTTCTACTAAAATGCATGTCCTAGCTGAGAGAGGTATGTGGGGTTTTGGTGGTGGGTTTTTTGTTTGTTTGCTGTTAAAAAATCCCAAAAAGCATATAGAACCTGGTAGGATAAGAGACAAATACTGAGTTATCAAGAAATACTGAGATGCTGAGAGTATCCTGCTCAACTTGGGGAGTATTTCTTCTCCACAGGTTAGGAATTCCAGCAGCAGGCTGACAAGCAAGTTCAGACTTTATATGGTGGAGAATGAATAGCAAAAAACCGAGTGTCAAGAATGCGTGATGTGGTGTTTTAGGCAAGCAGAACTGTGAATGTTCCCCGTGAGTTGCAAGGAATTTGGGGTAAAAACAAAAGCCAAAGTACTTGTTTATATTTTGACCAAGAAGCAACACAATTCAAAAATAAGAAGTCTAAGTTTGTAGTTTAACTTCTGTCTCTTATTCTCTGTGAACATAATTTTACTATTTTCCTCTTTCTGCTGATCTCTGATTCCAGTTGCCCTGATCAACTGGGAAAATACACACAGGACAACAGCACAGAGTGGCCTGTGCCTACTTGGGGTCAGTGTAAAGTGTAATACATCCTGCACTTACTGTGGTGCACTGTCCTTTCTTGCTTGTGATAAACAGCCACTATCCAGCAGTTTAATTTACTTTCAAGAAGAGGTGGACTTCTATTTATCTAGATTTTATGTTCCTCAGCTTAAGAGCTCTTTTTTTGACACTTGTCTTATTAGCAGGCCCTGGCCTGTGATGGGGTTTTGGCTTAATACTACTTTTGATGTTAATGACACTTGCCCAGTGACAGCTTTGAAAACTGTGCCTGCGTGGAATCAACCTTTTAGTGCGACCCAGTAGGATGATTTGATTATCTGTTACTGCAGAACAAACGAGAGAGCACTGTGATGATGAGGTACGTGACACGTGTGTGATATTATCAATAGACTGCTTGACTGAGTCCTTATCTAACCCCAATGCTGATCCCTTGCATGATGCTGAAAGCTGGAGGTGTCCTAATGCTTGTGAACTTGAGCTAACAAGCTACAATGAAGCGAATCCAATCTCTTGGAGACAACTCTCCATATATTGGAGTTGAATCCTGGTGCTTCTAAAGGAACAGAGTATTTCTAACCAGGCTAATGGCTTCTATCTAGATATTGTTGCATGTATTTCTGTCTAGCCTGTACATTTGCTTTCCACAGTATCTGAGGAAGTGCAAGCCTGTGTTTCTGGAGTTCTGGTTTAGCAATACTGTGAGATAAGGAGACAACATGTTTAATGATGGGAAAGGTAAAAATACGCCAGCAAAATGCAGGAAAGTGGCACTTCTAAGCTAGTCAGCTAAAAGTCTTCTGTAGGTTTTTCCAAGTAATATAACACTAAGTGGAACATCAAATCTAATATTTTCTTTCATTTTCAGACATCCATTTAAAGGTTCAATACTAAATTCCATTTCTGTAGACCATTACTATTAAAAATTTATATCACAGCAATGTATTCTTTATGGGGATTATAGCTTTTTTCAGATTTTAATTACAATGTGATGATATCATGTTAAGCTGAAAAACACGTCGTGTTTACCGAATGAGTTTGCAAATATTTAAAAAAGGAAATTACAGGTTTTAGAGGAAGCTGACTTCAGTTAAACAATACTGAGACTGTACTGATACTGAGAATATTAAACTGGGCAAAAAAGGAGAAAACAGCTGGCAAGAAAAAAGCAAGTTGAATGTACACGTGATGCCTGAGATGGCCACCTAAAAACTGAGACTAGACAAGAATAAGGGAATAAAGTTAGGTATTGATTTGAAGGGCTTTCAAAGGTACACCCTGGGCAGGCCAAAGGCTACTGCCAAGATGGACCCCGGGTCATGAGTTCTTCACACTTTTATAAGTTTGGTTCATTTGCATATCAGCGTTAGTTCTCCAATTAAAACTTCAGTTAATGATGTAATTACCCCAAGTTCACCCCGCTTCTTGAGATGTTAGTTTATACATTTTGGGAGAGAATTGTCCTTGGAGAGCAAACCTAGAGTGGCTTGTTATGTCTAACTAGCATGAGAGAACAGCAACTAACAGGCTACAAGAAACTTCAAGAGTTACACACTAGGAAGTTCAGGATTAGAAAAATATAAAAATTAAAATCTAAGGCAACACAGGTAGTTAAAGCCTCAACAGAGACCATCTAAAGAAGAGTTTGACCTTGCTGAGAGTACTGTGCTTCTGATAGCAATAAAGAGAACAGGTAAAGAAAGTTGACAGTGACCTACCAGGTATACATGGCTGTATTTGCTTACCTGAAACTCACATGTTACATGGAAGGCCCCCCTTCCCTTCCCTGGTGATGTCCCTAAGCTTTCTTGTCAAGAAATTAGACCATCTAATTTTCTGAGTCTTTCCTGAGCCTTACTAGCCCCAAGCTCTTCCCATAGCTGTTTCTTCAAGATTTGTTCAAAGGAAAGGAGTAGTGAAGCACCTGAAATATATTTAAATAAGGTGAATTGATTGCATGTTGGCTTTTTGAAAAACTGTATCTTTCAGTGATGAAAGATTCGCTTCTAGACAGCACATTCTAGGATGGAACAATGTTCAAATCTTTAAACTCCCTTATATTCTTACTAATTATCCCACCATTCTAAGGTGCTGTGCTGCCTCAGAAACAGTCTGTCCCAGCATGCTGTGGCCCCATCTCCATGCAAGGATGTGGGACAGTCCATTACAAATGGTGTCTCCCTCTATAACAGCAGAAGACATCATTATTCAAAGTGGAGTAATTGCATTCTCTTTGTTTTTTCATCCTTTAACTGACTAGGGATAAAGAGCTCATGAATTATTTTTAAATTTCGTATTAATTTATTTCTGTGCACTTTCTAATCATAATTTCTAGCTCTTCAATACTATATCATAATGAATAATTCCAATGATAGAGTTTTGCAGCATTTCACATTTAATTGCCAACGCCAGCAATGATACATTCCCTTGGATGTTTTTCCCATATGTGCCTACCTAATTTTTATGAAAAAATCTGCTTTATTCTCCAAGTTAACAGAAATGTCAATGAGACTAGTAGGACTTTAGTACCTCTGCAAATAAAACCTGTGAAATGAGGGATGTAACTTCAGACATCTGGGTTTGAAAAAACAAGTAGTTAGCCCAGTCCATATAAAAATCCAGAGTGAAAGCACTGACAGTGAGTGATTACTTTGAGGGTTGTTGGTTCATTTCCCTGCTGTTGAATACAGATGCAGAAACATTTAGTTGGAAATACAGCACTCACTTGGTGCAATCATACATTTCCCTGTGTAACTGTATTTGTTTTTGTAGCATGCCCTGAGAATTGGCAAGACTGCTAATTTATGACTTGTCCGTGTAATTATTTCTAGGCACATTTTTCTTTGTGTCATTAAATCTATGCTGGAAACTGAACAAATGTTCTTTTTTTTTTTTTTCTTCCTGATTGAAATGAAGAAGTTTGATGAGGAAAGATTCGAAAAATATTTTTGTGATAAAGAAATGCAGCTTTTTCAAAAGGAGATATCATCAGCCAGAAGGAAAGGAATAAATTAAACAAAAAACCCCCACTATTTAGGCCATAATTCTTCTGAAAGGGTTTTCTTGATCTAGCTACATTATTGTAAGTAAGAATGAAAAAATGGATTGAGAAATCATGTCCAACACTTTTCCAATCCTAAAATAAAGAATCTTAATTTTGTTTCTAAATCTGCCTTTTATAATTGTGGGTGTTTCATTAATCCTCTTTGAATGTAACTTCAGTTTCTATTGAATAGGAATAGGATATTTCATTATAACAAGAGCTGAGACCTCATGTTATTGGTGAGACAATGATTTGTACAGCATGTGTGAGCTATTACTACTAAACAGCCTTAGAAACACTGGTGAAAATGTCAGATGAACTCCATTAGTGAGTTTTCTGTTTCAGATGTTGCTGTCTGGGGAGCATTTAAGAGCATAAGGAAGAAAGAAGCTACTTTATTAGAGAGGACGTACCTGCTGTGAGACTGCTGAGCTTTATAGCTCTTAAATATTTCTTATTTTTTTCACAAAAGTCTGAACAGAAATGAAAACAACTTTATAGGGCACTTCTCCCTATTTCTCTGATAGGTTTATGATGTATATTATGCACTAAAGGTCAGTGGTGGCTTGGTTCACATGGTGAAGCATTAGGAGAGCTCCCAGAGTCTACAGCTTATGTTGTACCCCTCTGTGAGGGGGCTCACTTGTGAGAATATTGTGGGAGAAGCAGATTTCTTAATGAAGACTTTCCTAGGGGTTTTTTTGGTGTTGCCTTTAGCAGTTCTGGGCTCTGGGAGCCTAATGAACTTTTTGGCTCCAGAGAACGTGCAGCCTGCAGTCCTGAGTCTTGGATGATACATTATAGCTTGGAATTTAAAAGCTCAGTAGAAGTTTTCATATGGAAAATCATAGCAGCCATACTCCAGACATTGCAATCCTACTTTATTTCTGCATTTTATATTGCTGACTTAGGTTGGTCTGTCTGAGTAGTTCAGTATGAGCTCTGTACTCATTAGGGACTGGTGTAAAGTAGGAAGTATTTAAACATGAGAGGAGGGGAAAGAGATGAAGCCAGTGAGAGGTAACATGCTTAAAAGAATTATAAGGGTTTTATGACATGGCTCTATTCCCTTCTTCCACCTACATACACTTTGCAGTTTAGGTGCAGCTTCAGGAGAGATATAAACATGACTTGGAATTTACTTAAAGGATCTACATATTACAGGCTAAAGGCGAATAGAGTATTTATGTGGTCATCTTTGCCAGAAGAGAGCAATGAGGATGGTGCAGAAAAGGAGAACATTCACATTGTTGATAAGAGTTACAGAGATGGTGTTTTGGAGAGCTGTATAGTTTTGATGGGTCTAGACAGTTTATGAAGTCTCCGTATTGGTTTGAATACTCTTCTGTCCTGGAGACCTCCTGGTGGCTGTTTGAAAAATAAACACTATAGAGCATTAGTCTTTAATATCTAAAGGCTCATATGCTGGGTTTTTTAATAAGTACTCAGGGCAGAAAGAAGTACCATATTATAGAAGAGGAATGATCTATCTAGATACGCTGGAAGTCCTTAAAGATGAGAGAAAAGAAAATCAAACAGTCCATTTTCAAAACAGATGCATAGGAAATAAAACTTATGTCCAAAATTAGCATTCTTATTAAAAAAACCCAAAAAAACCCCAAAACCACAGAGACAGTATCTTTAGAATTATTTCAATGTACTTAAAAGAGAAAGGAAGAAATATTTATACAGTTATTTTAAGTTCGAAAGCATGGCCCTGTATTTACTCTAGTGCAAATGAAGACAGAATTTCTAACTCCTTGTTCTTAGTTTTCTGAAATAGTTTTAATTGAATTAACATTGCCCGCCAGCCAGTTAACTGAAAATAAGAAAAAGTAGAAGAATAAAGATTTACTTGTTTTTATACGTCAGTGAAACAAGACTGAGCAGCAAATACTGTCAACAGAGGCTCACTGGATTAGCTACAGAGGATGACAGCACAGAAGCCAATTTTTATAGTGCTGAGCTTACTCATAAAACTTGTTTAACAGCACTGCTGAGACCACAAAACATTCACAGAGCATGCACTAGGCTCTATGGTATCCCTGCTCCTGACTGAAGAAAGTACCTTATTTTTCATGCTCATCCAATTCCTTAGGTTTTGTTTGCTCTGAATCACAAACATTAAAATGTGCTGTGTTCTAACCATGCTAACCAGATTCTTAGTCCAGATTGTAAATTACCCTAGATACACCAAATATCAATGAAAGTTTTTCTAGTGAAGTCAGTACAGGACTGTTTTTTCTATTATATATCTGTATGTTCACTGACAATAAAGCTTTTATGGGAAATAAAATTTAATTGATAATTAGAAGTACATTAATTTGGACAAACAAAAACCTGACATTCTACCTATACCATTAATGTTCATTTTCAAGCACACCTAACCTAGGAAACATTTTTTTTCTTGAAGTTTTTTCCCCATCAAATTACCCCTAAAAGAAGTCTGGATTATTTCAGGCACGGCAGGAAAAGCTTTTGGGGTTCTGGTTACTTCTGTAAATAATATTCAGCCATCACTGTTTACTAGAACTGAGGTTTCTTTGTCTGAACTGTCTCTTGTCCTCTTGGCTAGAAAAGTGGGATGAAATAGACACATTGGGAGAATCTTGCTCTCAGGCTGATTCAACTGAAAGTAGCAAGAGTTGTTTTGATAACTATGATTCCTCGTGTCAGAAAATATGCAAAGTAACCCAAACCAACCCATCTTGAGGGTTCCATGTATAGCTTATATCTGAAATATATTCACTCTTTTTGATAAAAAGAGAGGAGAGCATTCCCAAACTTTATTTCTGCACATGGAAACCAAACAGTCTAGTAATAAAATATAAAGCAGTTCCAGGGAGGATGTCTCAAGTAAGGATTGCACGCAATATATGTTTCTGATTATATTTTTCCTGATGGGACTTGAGTCCCTCTTCTGCTGTCTCTTCATATATTCTGACTGCCCTGCTTTCAGAGGGACTTTCCTTGCTATTGCCTAAGCCAGAAACCATAAATAAATCAAGAAAAGGCTTGGACTTAGGGGTTTTTTGAGGGGGAGAGTTGAGGGTTTTTTTGGTTTTTTTTGTGGTGTTTTTTTAAAAGCCATTGGAGCTTGATTGATTCCATTTACAGCTTTCCTCTATGAGTGAGCTGCAATCAAGGATTTCTTTGAAGATGTTTTTCTTCAATCTTATTCCATTTCTCTCTAAGAAGGTGAGGCACTAGTTCAGGCTTATGTAGAGATGAACCTGAGAGTGCTTCAACTGGCACTTTTAAACTGAGGGGATTCTGGATTTTGAAAAGAGAAACTGAAAAGAAAGGCTGAAACTCCATCCTCTGCATAGACCAGCTCAAACAGTGTTAAGATATGTATTGAGTGAAACATCATGAGCAACTGGTGGTAGCTTGTCATATGTTACAAGTGTCGCACTGGTTGCTGAACTCCTTAAAAGAAAAAGAAAGGAAAAGAGAGCTGCTGAGGGGATAAATCCAAAGCATTATTTTTCTGTCAGCTGGGTATGCCTTCAGAGGGAACATATCTTCCATCTCAGACAAACTCTGTTTGATTTTTTAACACTGTCAGTCTCACTGACAGTTACAGGAGCTATAAGCTAAAACTTTTGTAACTAGAAATGTGGGATATTTTCCTCATGTATAAGATATCATTGAGATGTTGAGCTAGTTATTGTCCATATAACCTGCAAATTGGAAAAAGGGAGCTGGTGCCCAGGCTGAAAACCTGCCAGGTAAATTACAAGGAAAACAGCTTTCGTACTGGATTTATCAATAACAGTTTCTCAGAATTATTTGTTTAAAAAAAAAGGTGTCAGGATATATTATAGCCTCTGATTGATTGTAGGTTTGTTCTTTAGCTCTAATCTTCTGCAAAAATATTAGCAACATAAATCTTTAATGTTATTTTGTTTCTGCCCTGATATATTTAATTTGTTACTGCCATATAAACTCTTAGCCTGGTGAGGGATGCCTATTGGAAACCACTATATGGAACAAGGATACTGTGTGTGATACGGTATTTTTTTTATTACAGCAGCATCTAGAGGCTTCATCTGAAATTATACTTCCTCTGCTAAACACTGTATGAACACACAGTGAGACAGTACCTGCCCTACCTAGCCCTCACGCCCTCTGGGCAAAAAAACCCTGAACAAACCAACCAACACCCAAACAGAGGTGATATGCTCAGACTAAAACACATTTGATGGCACACAGAAATAAAAGTAAGATCTTGGTGGCAACCCTATTTTTTTTATAAGAAACACAGCCTTTTTCTGAGAATTACATTCCCCAGTCAGTCAAAGAATCAATGCTGAAAGCTGGTTCAGCAGCAAAGTTTTCAGGCAGGGTTTCTGACTGCTTTACCATTTCCTAATTGCAAGGGCTTTAAGGTTGCTGCTCCATACAGAAGACTCTTCTGTTAACTTTTCAATTTGGTGACCATGTTTTAGTTAACTATTTTAAAGAAATTTGATGTTCAGGCAAAAACCAGCTTAACCCCATTTTAGGATTTGAGTAAGAGCTTTGTTCTGTTATTGATTGAGATGGCAGTGACTTGTTTTATGGTGACTATCAAGCTGAGAAATGGGATAGATGTGGAGATAATGTTTCACTGGAACTTTTGTCTCTCGTAAAGTAATTCGTAACAACCATCTTAAAATGTTCAGGAATTAATTTGGAGATTAAGGACAGCTGGTTCCAAAAACGTTTTAGAGAGGAGAAACTAAAATTTCTCTTGTGACTAGAGGTATAGAATTCCAGTTTTGAGTGTGACTAGAGGATGACATCCAAGTTGGTCATGAGGTCAAGAGCAGCATAGCTGGGTGCAGTGCACCTAAGCCATACATACATTTGGATGGCACAGGATGTCTCTCACTTGTCAGCACAGATGAGACAGCAGAGAGATTTGAAAGAACAAACCTAGCTAAAAAACCCAAAAAAACGAACTGAATGGTTAACTAACTGAATGGTTAGCATTTGGCTAACTGGTGTAGGAACTCTCCAGGAAGGAATCTCAGGCTCTCCTGGAGATTACACAGGCAGCTTCTGCTGTTCTTATGATGATATTACATGTGTCAGTGAAGAACCTGGCAATGTCATGGAGACTTTCCAGGTAGTTCTTGCAGCAGAACTGGCCAGGCTGCACCTCATTTCCAAATAGTCCATAGAGCCTGTTCCTGCAGGTGCAGAAATGGTTGTATGGTGTAGTCCTTTGTACATAGTCAAGAGATGAGGGTGGTATTTTGGGCATAGTTTATGTCAATCAAGAGCAATGGATCATGCACATGCTGGGTGCTCGTGTAAAGCTGTGGGCCAGCAGGATTGCAAGATTTCAGCAAAACAAGTTTCCCACTGAAGGTGCTGCTGCAATATCCTTGCAACTGAAGCTCTTGCTGCCAAGCAGAAAGCAACCATCATTTTTGAGAGAGCTGATTCCTAAAGCCAAAACTAATAGATTGGTTTTCCAGAGCAGTCACTTTCTCTGTTCTATGTCTCTTTCCAACAGACTTCAGCAGAGTTACAACTGGTATCTGCTCCTGTGTGGAATTTGCAATCACTATCCACAACACAGGCAAAATGAAAAATAGGGCAAGACAGCATGGAAATAAAATGTTAAACGGATCAGACCCTACAGAAACTAAAATCATCTGGCTTTCTCTAGGTTTCCCAAGAGTAGATCACAGTGTATAGTTATAGGTAAAGGAGTACAAGTTGGTATAAAGTGTATTAATTCTACTAGAAAAAAACCCATTATGGGCAGTCAGAAGTGAAATTTCGTTAGTATAAGACTTGAAAGGCACAGAAGAATAGAGATATTAGCATTTCATACTAGTATAATTACCTGATAGGTGGTCGTGATGGCATCACACAGACAACCAAGATGCTGTTGGTCATCATGTATATGAAATTTCCTTGTGGTTGGGGTAATGAAAGGAATTACTTCCCAAAGTAACTTAAATTTACACAACCAGAAAGAAAAACAGATACTTATTTTATGTGGTGAGAATCATTGCTATTCAATCAGCACCTGTTCTAATTCTGAAATGAATTTGCATTACCTGGGTTTGGTTTTCCAGTTTTATATTGTCTTGAATTGAAAAACCTGGAATAATGAACATTTAAACACAAGTAAAAAAGTCATGTTCTGTAAGTTAACAAAGACTAGGCAGTAATACTGGCCAGTAAGTTTTGTGCTGAGAACAGATGTGACAAATCCTCAGCTACTATCACATGTATGCAAGACTATACCTATTTAACTGACAGAGGATTTGTCTGAAAGTCCTACAAGATTAATGTCACTTAACACTTCCCTTGTTCACCTCTAGCAACCATTTATCAAACTGATTGGTTAATGACATTCACATGTTTCCTAGAAAGTTGCTCTCTACCAAATTTACCAGTCCTGATTATTCATAAATAATATAAATTAAAAGTATTTGGATTAAAGCAAGAGTGAAAGAAGCCCTAAAGCAATTTAGTGCTTTACCTAAATAACCTAGCATACATCAGTGCCAATTTTTCACCCAATTATTTTTGCACTTAGTAGCAGTGCTTTTATTGGTTGAAAAAAGCATGTTCCAGATGGATGTGCGAAACACTTGATTTCTCTTTTTTTCTAATCTGATTTGATGAGTATGGGGCATAAAAGACATGATTAAAAATTTATAGAGCAGCAATTAACTTTTAAAAAGTCTGCAAAATGCAGCATAAATAGCAAATTAACAACGTAAGCCACAGACTGACAAAGAGCTGCAATATAATTTCTTTTTTAATTTACAAAGGAAAAAGCTTACTCTTGAATTATTGGTATAAGTTGAGTGCCGAGATCTTCACAGTGAAACCATTTTTCAAAGAGGACATTAGTTGATTCTCCAACGTAGTATCTGATGAAGTATAAACACATTAGTCAATCCTTTTACTAACTAACTGATCAGGCAGTTTCAGTCTTTTGAAGAAAATAGCTACTTGATGTTCTTTTAGAGCGACTTATTCTCAAGCCTGGTGTACTTTATTCTGAGGAATGGTTATTTGGGAAAGCTTTCTGTTTCCCTGGTTAGGTGACTTTGGTGGGTGGGGTGCTCAAACTTCTATGGAGGGCCTTGTAGCTCTGTTGATCACAGATAAGTCACCAAATTCCTTCAGTAACCCTTCCAGATTTCATCCTGGAAATGATTGCTGAGATAATCTCTTGGGACCAGTAACTTTCACCTTGGATATGGTTACTGCAAAAAAACCTGGACCCAACTACTGTTTCCAGTAACTGCTTCCATGAAGCTATGAGATAAATACTCATATTTGAGACAGCTTGCTTAATGCTCATGCATGGGCTGATAAGAAAACAAGGTGGCGTATGGACTTGTTTGTGAAAAATATATGGTTTTCAGCTACATAGATTGAGGAAGTGTTTAGGTCACCTCTCTGAAGAGGAATTTAGTGCTTCACTTGCATTATTTTTTGTCTTAACAAATCAAATTTTGGAGAGTTCAACAAGTTGAGGTTGCTGTATGGAATCAATCTATGGAACGGCAAATACAGAATTTACATTCAGAGTTTTAAAAGACTGCATAGACTGGCAAGGAATGATGATCCAGTACTGTCACTAATACTGGTTTTAAAAAGGTGCCGTGTGTCTTTTAGGTTAAAGTTACTGGAATGTGTGTGTGAAGAGGAAAAAAAGACTTATGTAATTATCCTGTGCATATCTGTGTGTTCTCATCTGTCTTATGTATCTATACACATATTGTCCAGAAATTTTCTAAGAGCTCCCTGGCTCCTCAAGCTTTGCAAAAAGAGGATACACTGAAGAGAGTAACAATATCTATACCTCCAGTATGGAAAAAGCTGTGCTACCAGCACAAATTTTGAACACAGACAATCTACAGAGAAGGGAGATGCTAAAAATGTCTTGTTTGGTAAAAACAAAGTATCCAACAATGTGACTAACATCAAACTTAGCTGGTTTTGTACGTATTTGCCACAGAATTAAGATTAGCTAGATCATTTTTCTCATAGCACAAGACATGTAATCATTACTTAGGCTGGAACACTAGGGTAGGCTACTTATCCTTCACTTGTACAGCAATCAGCATGCTGGGGGCTCTGATCTATGACTAAGGCTTGTAGACATGATAAATAATGGAACAGTAACACGGTATTAGACCTTGAGTCAGCAAACTTCAAAATGCATTATGATTTCCTCTTGTACAGCCTTTGCTGCAGGGGGCTGGTATTGAAAAAGGTATGAGAACATTGGAGGTTCTGGCTGTAAATTCCACTCTCTCCCAGCAGCACACAGAGGAAACGTAGGTTCAAAAGCATGACAAGACTGTGCACTTCCAAAACTTCTAGTGTCTTTATTCATCACATCACTGTGAAAAAAAGGGCACTAAAAACCTCTAAGTGATTTATTTTCAGACACCTGATTAGATATTTTCAATTGAGGATGTGTTAGTTTCCACCTGTAAGCCATAAGGTAGCTTTTAGTTAAGTTTCTCCACATGAGCATGCCTATATCGCAGTGCAAATCTCTAGATCAGCCTGGATCCCTAAAAAGGCATTCAGCATTTCTCTCTCTCATACCGTTCACACATTTCACATGGTAGGTTGTTTTACTTTAAGTAAAGTTTACTTTACTATTTAAGTTCCTTTTCTACATTAATAATAAACATTTTTATCTAAATCACTATTTTTTCTAGCTCAAAATATCTTCTAAATGATGTAAGTCCACACAATCTACATATCTGCAATGAAAGGAAAAAAAGAGACAAGTAGATAGGTAAGCAATGGTTTAAATGAACTGGACTTGTTTTCAGCTTGGAATTGAATCTTGTGGGTTTCTTTTCTTGAATAGTCCCTTTCTTAGTTTCTTTCTGTAGCATTTTTTGTTTGAATGAAAAAGTATCTTTCTAGCTGTGCCTACTTGCAATCTTCCTGCTGTGACACTGCCTATGCAGCAATCAAAACTGTAGGTGAAAGGACAGGAACAGCATTTTACAGATATCACTGCTGTTTTAAATCTTTACAAATTATATGAACAGCTGTAAAGTCTGTTTGGTCTCTCATCTCTGGTTAATACCAAGGCGGCTTTTCTAGATTGGCTATTATTACTGTTGTGATTTGCCTTCTTAGATTTATGAATTCTGTATGGACACAAGACAAAGCTTAGTCCTGCTCTCACTAGAATACAAAGCAAACCAGTCACATGAAGATATTCTCACAAGGCAATAAAACCTAGGCAGAGGTGTGTACAATGTAGAGGGTCTAGCGGTGAGAAAATTGACTTTTGTTTACAGCTTCTCACACACTTGACTAGAAAGCTGCTCTTTATCTTTTTGCTTTCAGTGCTTACAAAGGAAATAATATTCTGCTTGCCAGAACAGATAAAATAATCTTTTTTATTTGAGTTTTCAGAGAGCTCTGAGATCTTTTTTAAAACTTAAGGCAATAGCAGTAGGTAGTACATAAGTTGATTGCTATAATCATAACATGCATTTAAGACACTTCAATATGTTCCTTGTTTAACCAAGTCAAATGCTAAATGATGTCACTGTTTATGTGCGTATAGATAAATAGATGTGTGTGGATAGAATTAGTATAAAATTGCCAGAGTGAATCTGCTAAATTACTAGCAAAGTAAAATACAGTATTGTATTGATATGAGAAATTAGTTTATATTATGAACTCTAACAGATTAGTCAATAGTTTATACTTCACCTTAGCCCGTCAATTTCTGTTTTTAATCTTTCCCTTTCAACCACGAGACCCACAGTGTTTTCATATCTCTGAGGAGAATGAGGTATCCTGGCAGGTAGGAGGAACATCTGTTAAAAGAAATCAGAAAGCATCAGTGTCAGCAAATTTGTTTTTTCCATTGTCCTTTTCCTGCCCCTAAACCTGCAAAATCTTCTGCTCCTTGCCCCACTTCTCCTCTGCTTTTTGTTGATTGTGTTGCCCCTTTGCAGCTGCACCCACTGTGGTACCCACAGCCCTGCAAACACTGTTTCTTGCTTTCCCTGTGACTGATGACACAGTGACTGCAATCAGCACTGCCTTGATGGCAGTCAAGTTCTCTCCTCCTAGTTTGATCATTGCTAGACACAATTGAAATGAAAATCTAACCAATTGCTCATCTGAAATTTATAAACTGAGTGCAATTTCTGAGTAATTGAAATGGAAATAAAAAAAGCAAGATTTTTGTCTGCTCAATAAAATGTCAAAACTAATCAGCCAAGTGTATCCTTCCAAAACAGTGAGCACTTTTGATTGCACGATGAGGAGTGCTATTCTCTCCGGAAATAATTAACAAATATGAGGGGCCATTTACTCATGCAAGTGACAAAGTGAAGAGGAAATATGTGGTTAAGAGAAGTCTATTACTGAAGCTTGAGAATAAACCCTTTCCTAGCAGCTCCCCGTACAGGAAGTTGGTAAGCCTGTATTCTTCACCACTACAGATGCCTTTGCCAAGGCTGGGCAGTCACTGCAGTTTCTCTGTCTACAAAACAGAGCTAATGACAGTGCCTCGGCAGTACTAGTGTCAGTCTTTCCACCAAGTATTGTGTGCTCCTTCTCATTAGTTCTTCTCTTACATGCCAAGATCTCAGCTGGGTGTGCTCCTTCAGTGTGAAGTGTAATACCAGAACCTCGTAGTGGGAAAACATAGTTCTGTTTTGTCATTGAAAAAGTTGTAATACTTTTAATGACATCACGCTATTGGGTTTAACATGTCTTCCATTTTAAAGGCTGTCCCCACCAGACCTAACAATCCTTTCAAAGACTTGAGTGCACTCCAAGCTTGTGAGCTTGGCCTCTATAACAACGAGTGGCTCATCTAACTTGTAGTAACACCCAGTATCTATTCATGCTCACAGTAAAAGCACTGCAATCAATGCTTTAGCAAGTCTACTACTATAACGAAAAATGGGATACATTTTATTTATAAACGGCTCTTTCAAAGCTGTCCTACTGTGATGGTTGTAAAGGCTAGCTGTGAGGACTAAAGAAGGCTGAAAATACATGAATCATTTAGATTCCTAAGTTTAGGCAGTTTGCTTATTGGTGCGTGGGGGTGGGTAAGAGGTGTGTACCTGGCAAGGTGTAAATAAAAGACTGATCCAGCTGAATTCACATGGCAATCCCATGCAATGCAGGGGAATAAGAACTTCTCTCAGTATGTTCTTGACTATATGACTAGGCACCCCAGATGCTCAGAGGGATTTTTATCTGTTATTGAAATAGTCAAATGTTGAACACAGTGCATTGAAGGTTCCTATTATTTACATGAAATTTTCTATACTCCATTCAAGGTTGTTTTTTTTTTTTTTTTTAACTCCTGATGCTATCTCTTGCACAGCAGGGATAAATTGATTTCTAAATAATACATAAAATATTATGTACATTATGTACTTATGTACAACTATAACAGAAAAAACAGTCCTGTTTTACCTCCCCTTCTCGGATGACAACATCTTTTTGTTTCCCATTTTCGATTATCTTCAAACACATATCTCCTTGAACCTGGTAAAAAAGCTGAAGAAATAAGAAAATAACATTAAGGCAGCTACTTCAAAACATTCTGTATTTTATATTCTCTCTATAAAGAATACATGTATAAATACATTAAATTAGCAATTTGAAGTATTTGCAGATAGTTTTCTAACAATAACAAGCTTCTAACTTCTGTCATTTTAAAAAACGTTACAGAATATGTATTATTTTTATTATCTTGCTAACAATTAACAAGCTATCCAAGAGGTCTGTAACTGCATATGGAGCTATCCTGTGGACCTGGTGGAATTCCATTGTGCTGATTTTACCCTTGGAATTACTTTTTGGAGGGCTCAGTGTCAAGAATCCATTAATTACAGAATAGAGAAAGCCTCATTTCAGATGTAGCAGGGTCTTTACTCAGTCAAATTAAACGTCATTTTTCCAAATAAGCTTCAAATATGCAGGCACAGGCTTTTTGGTGCACTTTTTCAATTTTTTAATGGAGCTTTCTCATTTGGGAAGAATTACCCATTTGGAAGCTGCTCTGCTTTACTTGTGTGGATACCCTTGAAGCCCAGCAACAGCTGCTGCTCTTCCCACTGTGTCTGTAAAAGGGTTACATTCAATGTGTGTACAAGGACAGAATCACTGAACCCAAAATTCTCTTTTTGGTGACCTTTCCACGGCTTTTTTCAGACTAAAGCCAGCTCTGCTTTGTGGGGGCTCTGAGGTGCTCAGAGCACGACAGAACTGTGCTACGATCTGTAAGCAGATCTGTATCTTTGACCTGAAATAATGGGCACATTTCCCTTCATTTTTATACAGTACAGAGCAATAATACTTCCAAAAGTCACTTTTGCCCTGCTTTCCATGTTCTCTTTAGCACATCTAGAAACCAGAGTGCAAGTGCAGCTGAAGTAGCCTGAAACATGGTGCAAAGTTAGAACTATAATGAAAAAACATATTCACAGCAATTCACTACAACTTCAGCAAAATGAAAAATAGATAGGCAAAAGAAGAAACCACTGAAGTATGCAAACCCCCTGAACTGAACTCTTTGCAACATTAGAAAAGCTTAATTGATTTTTTTTAATCAGTATTATTTCCAAAAGACTCTTGAAATATTAATACGTGCCCCCTGGAATTGAGGAAACACCTCTGTGAACATGAGAAAAAAAGAAAATATGTTGCCAAGGGAACAAAACAATAGGGAGAAATGAAGATACACTGGGGAAAAGCTCATGCTGAGAGCTTTTACCTAAGTGAAAAGTTCACCTTGTGCCAGGGACATCACTACAGATAAATTATTACTCTTGTCTAGATGGCCACAGTGCCTGGCTACTTATTCTCATTGCAGCCCATTTCCCTGTGTTCTTTTGCTCTCATTTTCTTTGGTATTTCTGAAGGGCAGCACCCAGTGCAGCCCTTTCTCCATCAGGCAGGGCCAACTGCACGACAGAGAGCGATTCCAGTGGGGAAATGACCTCTCCTTCAGTTCATAAAGACTCATCTGAGACTGCATTTTCTCGATGGATTGTCACACCAGTTGTGGGTTGTAAGGCACTGAAAATGCTGAAACTGAGAGATGGTTTTGGAAATCTTGAGTTTTGGAGCATTATTTCC
Organism: Oreocharis arfaki; assembly: GCA_013398015.1. NCBI lineage: Eukaryota > Metazoa > Chordata > Aves > Passeriformes > Paramythiidae > Oreocharis > Oreocharis arfaki. The sequence goes on along the minus strand of VZRR01001221.1, from coordinate 868,975 downwards.
CCTGCAGCTACTGGGGCAACTATTACTAAACACATGCACAGGACACGTAGATAAGGGAAAGGACAACAGAGGCAGAGTCTATCCTGCTTCTGACATGAATCACATGGCTGAGCAAACTTCCTGAAAATGAAAAACTTGAGAGTGGATGTCAGCTATCCAGTTCAGAGGTCAAGCATCACAGTCATAAGGAAAACTTATAAACATTGAGTTATGAATTAAAAGAATTGTTTTGCAGTGGGAGAGGAGGAATGACGTGGGCTACACATTGTCAATGAAAGTGTTTTTCTGATTGAATTTAAATAGTACCTTTCACTGTAAATTATGGTCTATTCTTCAAAACTTTTTTCCTTTTAAATTGCCTGAGTGCTTCAGTCATCCATAAATCATCCAATGTAACTGTGATTAATACAAATGGCAGTAATTACTGAACCTACTGCTTTGCTCATAATGTAACCTGAACTTTTTATCAAGGAAACTGTCAGCTATTTAATATCTCAGTGAGCTACAGTCTACACCCACTTCACAGGCTACTTCGGCAACACAGTACTGTCTTTTGGCTAGGAACCTATTTTTTCCTAAATACTGACTGACTTCTGCTTTTTGGGCAAATCTAATGCTTTCCTAAGTCTCTCTTGCAAAACAATTAAGGTCTGAGTAAAAAAAATTGGGAGTATATGTATGTATATACACAAATATATACACCTATATAGATAGGATAGTAATTCAATAGAGTTCATGCCACTTGAACATATAAGCTTTCCCAACTGTACTGTTCTTACTGGAATAATTTAGCATCTATTCTCCCCAGCAGTATGAAAAACTGAGGAAATGTGCAATATTCTCTATTAACATCTTATTAATGGCAAGGCCTCTTGTTACATGAAATGGATATATCTCTCTTTGTAGAAAAGCCTAGATTTGTATATTGCTGATGCATTATGGCTCACAATTGGGCATGAATTTGTCTTTCTGGGTGAAAGACATATCTCAAGGAAGAAACAAAGGTTGTTCATCAGTCTTCATATCCTTTGTTACTAAATGTGCTTATTTATTATCTAATCTTCTTCCTTTCTTCTTCTCCTTTTCCAGACTTCAGCACTTTGTTTAGTTTTCTGCTTATAATGTGGCATCTTCTCATTATGATTACACTAAAAACACCTCCTTTATTAATGCTCACCTTACCTCTCCAAGTTATGAGCCACCTAGAAGCGCTTCTTTGCCCCAAGAGTAACATTATTTCATAACGTTGCTCAATGTGATCATTAAAGCTGCAGATATACCAATGAAACTTCATTGGAAACACCTTAAGACTGAGGGTTTTTTTATTAATTTAATTTTCCCTCAATTTTCTTTGCTGTAAGAGAAATACATCCTCCTTCCTTAGTCTGCTTCACCCTTTTTGATCCTGCTTCAAACCTGTTAGTCTTGTGCCTGCAGGGGAAGGCAGTGGGACCAGTGCTGAATCACTCTTGAGTCTGTATAGGGATATTTCATTCAATTGGGAATACTCATAGAATAAATTATGCTGGTATTTCTGGAGGCAAGAGGAGGAGATGCACAGAGGTAGGAATTCACTGTTTCTATCAGTGGGAGCATCGCTGAAGCTGCTTGTCTTGATAGAAATTTCAACAGGGTACTAAAACATGTGGATGCTACCCTAAAAACAGCACTAACATCCTCACCATATCAATGTAGTGAGGATGGCTCCTTCATCCAGCTATGTAAAGTAAACGAGGAAGCATCTATAGGGGAAGAATACAGTATTTATAATTGGTCTGTATTGACTAACTAAAAAACCCACAAGTCTATTTTATGTACAGCACTGTATGTAATTTAATTTGGATCCACCTTTGATATCAAACTCTGCCTAGACACAGGAGCCCAGAGCTCCATGAGGGCTTTTATAGCTGACAGCTTATTTACAGACCTCTAAAGAGACCGGCAATTAGCAGGATACTTTGAGTTCTGACTGCTTCTAAAAGCGGAATTTGGGATTGCTCAGCCACTTCTGGGATTAGGCTCTGGTTTGGTATATCCTGGCTTGTATTGCTTGTCATATGGCTAAGTACTAAATTAATTTGCAGAGCAAATCAGATTCTGATGTGGGAGTACAGCCTGGGTGTTCTCCAGACTTCAGTGATGACTGATCTATTTGAGCACGGAAAAACAGTTTTCTCCGTTTCTCATCACAAGGGCTTCTTATCCACCAGAAGTCTGCAAGACAAATAGCTGAGGAAGGTAAAGAAAACTATGTTGAGGGGTTTTGGTGTGGTTTGTCTTTTTATTTTCCTCTGCTCATTCATGTGTCATCTGGGAAACCTTAATACTAGCCAAAACCCACCCCAACATTCTTATGCAGCAAACTTATTTCTGAAGACACAATCTCCCTCTGATGCAAAAGGATTATTTCTTATTACATTTTAATAGGAGCTTTGTTTCTTATTAAAATATTCCAAGAGTCTTCACCAGATAAATGTAGGGGCTTTTAAACGTAAGGAAGCAGAAATATTTCTCTTGCTTTGCTGTAACTCATGTTCTCAGATTTATTTGGGATATAAGCACCACAAAACAACCTGTGGGAATGCTCACCTAGCCCCACTTTCCCCTCGCTTTCAGACTTTCACTCACAAACTACAAAGGACGAATTGATCTGATAGGGAAGAGTTTCTCAAAAGCATGCTGACTAGACAGCAGCATGCACTAGAAGGGGTCAGGCTTCATTTAAGCAGATAATCTGTCAGAAACTGGAGCCAAGTCTTACTTGTGGTTCTGTGTAAGAGAAACCAAAACTCAGGTTAGAAAACTCAGATAAGTTGTGGCAGATGTGACCTCAAAGCTGTATCATGCTTCAGAGCACAATGTTATATCTCAGTCAGATCATGCAAATATGCTAGAAGAAGTTGAAGAGATTCACCAAGATGATCAAAGGAGGGGGAACTTCCGCTCTGAGAGTTCTGTTTAGGAATGCAGCGTAAGGACTTTGGTCTGTGGGGTTGTGCCAACAATTAGGTGTCTCTATCTATTGGAAACAACTGCTAAAAGCAGAAACTTAGGGTAAAATACAGCACAATGAGAAGTAGGACTTCTAAACCCAAGTGGGGTTTGTGCCAATGCAAATATGTTGCAGGTGGTACATGAAAGGCTGATTTGAATTTCTCTGCATGGAACTGCACTGTTTTATATAGACTCAACGTCAGAATGCAAATTGTTAAGAAATCAAAGTCAGATAAATCAAAGTCAGTTGAGATTCATTGTGTATAAGTGGTGGACTGAGGTGGGTAAAGAGACAGCAGCCCAACTACTTTTGTGATCCTAGATTTAGCTATTAGCATATCTCACTTTCCTCCAAAGCAGCCCACACAATGCAGTAAATAAATTCTGAAGTTCTTTTACTATAGCTAGGCTTTGTTCTGATCTCTGTTTCTCTGTCATTAACTTTCTCCAAAATATATGGTCCCCTTGAGTTTTCACTTATTTCTTTGGAAGAAGGGTTTTATTTTTTCTACCCTCAGGTTTTACAAGTAAGTAAAAATGCAGCTGAGGGACACCATGAAGCCTGTTAACATGAAGGCTATGTTAACACTGAAACTCTTCTTGTCACAAATGCTATGGTATGATGAAAAATTCAAGACAAAGTTAGGTTGAGGACCATTCCCTGGTATCTGCTACCCCATAGCTGTGAGGGGTCGAGCACAAGAGGACATAGCCTCAAGCTGCACCTGGGGAGGCTCAGATTGGACAGAAGGAAGAATTTCTTCATGGAAAGAGCTGTCAGGCATTGATATGGCTGCCCAGGGAGGTGGTGGACTCACCATTCCTGGAGGTGTTCAGAAACAACTGGACATGGTACTCAGTGCCACAGTCTAGATGACAAGGAGGTGTTCAGTCAAAGGGTGGCCTTGATCATCTTGAAAGTGTTTTCCAAACCTTAGTGATTCTGTGATCATGTCAGGGCTGCCACAGAAACTTTCAGTGGCCTCATCAAGTTGACTACACAAGAATTGTAGTCACTAGTGCACGGAACCAAAAACTCTCTTGACAAATGAGGCACATCAGAATAACAATTCATTTGAAACCCTCACAGAACTCACTATGTAGCACAAACACTTTCAAGAAAGTTCTTTCAGTATTAAGTATATAGGTGCATTCTCACAGCACTTTTTTGCCACGTTCCAACAAAAGATGCATTTCCCAAAGCAACTGTTTCATTTTGAATGAGTCTGAGTTAGAGGCAGAGAATGTCTGAGTAGATGTTTGCTGACTCTATCTCTGATCTGATGGAGAAGGGAGCAAAAGGGAACTTTTCAAATAAGGAAAAGAATTAATATGACCTCCTGGTAAATTCCAGCCAAGGACTGTGAATGGTTTACCTCTTCTAAGGTGCAGCTTGATTTTGCTCTTTAAAAAACCTGTCTGATGGAAAACAATGTCTCAGATATGAGACACTTTCTGTGCAGAAAGGTGGCACAGAAATTTAAGAAGGCTGTGAAACAATACAGAGAAAACTAAGAAAGAAAAAAATATAGGAGTTACTTATTTAGGAGATGCCTGCTTGTTGAGAGGAGGAAAAAAATTGTGCTAGACCAGCTGTCATCTTAGCCTAAATGGCTGCTCAGGAGACAATCCTAAAAGGCTTTGAAGAGAGTTCAAATCAAGCTTCTCGGGTTTTTTTCTCCTAATTAGCCAGTAAGAACTAATCTTCCTGATACACCTGCATGTTAATGGCACCAGCAGAAAGCAGACCAGGAGCAGGAGGATGCTCCTCAGCCCTTATTTCTGTGTGCCAACCCTTTGCTGCTGCGAACTGCAGGCTTTCAAGCGCAAATCGTGCCACAGGGCCCACCATAAACTGTGTGATAACAGGCACAAGACAGCGAGTGGACAGATATAAACAACCCTAAATTTAACTTTCTCTCCAAACCAACCCTTCTTTGCTATCAGAATACTCACAGTAGAACAGCATCAGCTAAATTTGCCTGAAGGATTTGTGGGTTTTCGCATTCGTGATTTGGCCTGCTGACAGTACGTCTATATAGTCTGTCTTCAAATTATCACCCAGAACTATAAATTACCCTATTTCTGACAAAATAATGAGCCGAACATGGCTTTGAATGGTGTCTTTTTTAATCCCAAGTCTAATTTAGGAATATGCCCTTTTGCCAGGATGCTCTCTACCTCACAATTCTCCTCTAATGAGAAACATGGCTCTGAGTTAGATCACAGGAAGGTGCAAATGTGTCTGGTAAGAAGCTATGTTAAAATGAAATGAATAACTCTAATGTACCTCCATAAAACTGAACAAAATTGGCCCATATGTTAAACTGCTACATAGTGATACTGCTTCTGATGTATGTATTGCCAATTTTCCTGTCTGATAGGGTTGTTATGTTTCCATTTTTGGTTGCTGAGTAATTGTGGGAAGTTTACTATGTAAATGAGCATGTATTGAAACCTAAAAAATCTTGTTTCCACTTGAATAAGCAATTACATATCAGCATGCAACAGTAAATTAAAAATTATGCCTTTATAGATATGGCTAAATTTTTATATTGTTGAGAAGTCATATAAAGAGTTTATTAAAGGATAGGCCAAGTTATTTACAAATACAAGAATATCTTGCAACATAAAAAAAAAAAAAAGGAAAAAAGAAAGTTAAATTAAATTAGCCTACCTTTCCTTCCACGGAAACCCAAGCAGCCTAATGGCATGTGATGGATATGCCTGTGCCCACAGCCACAAGTGGGCTGGGAGATGGTGGTGACAATCCAACACAGGCAGGAGTCACTCAGGGATAACTCAGCACCTGCTCTTTCAGAGCTGTGCATTTGTAAGGACTACTTACCTGCACAGCACAGTCAGAACAGGAAATCAGTGAAGGCTCTTGTAAAATGCGGGGGTGGGTTTGGGGAGAAATGATTCAATGACAAGTAAACGAATTTTTCTTTCTCTTCAAAAGGATTTATTGAAACTTGACCCCCTTCTGCCTTGAACTATGTAGATGCTTAGGCTTGAGTTTCCAAAGGTGCTTAAAATTAGGTTGCCAAATGTCATTGGAATTACATGACACTAAATTATTCCGCTGAGAAGCAAGGCAAATTGTCTCCCATCCTGACACCCTTACTCCCAGGCCTCTAGTAACCACTTTCCCTTGGGGTTCTTTCAGAGCCAATTGTGGACTCAGAGAAGTCCCAAGGCCAAGAAGGCAATTCCAAGAAAAAGGCAGTAAAAAAAGTAGGCGTAAATTGCTACAATTTTCTTAAGTTTCTACTCTTTCTTCCTATATGCTGCATTTGGCACAATGGTTACTCACTACTCAAAGCAGTGGAATGGCATTGAGCAAAGGAGAATGATTTCAAAAATATTTAGACTCTATTCATTAACTTTCCGAACTCAAAGCTGAAAAGTTGATAGTTTTTAAAAAGTCCAGAAAAAAATGTAATTTCTACTGAATTTTTTATTTTTGAAGGTCAAAGTTACTTATGAAATACAGATCAATCTTCTGCAACAAAATATCACTTTAAAAATATCATTACCTTCCTAAAGTTCTGTTCCCAAATGTTGAAATGAGACACTCTGATGTGTCAGAACACTTTCCCCAGTTTCGTGTTGGAAATGAATTACAGCAAAACAGATCTGATCTCATGTGCTTGTTTCAAACAAAACGCACAGATGGTGGATGGTTCTGGTGAATGATTCTGTTTAAGGCTATGAATAGATCTAATAAATACAACATCGCTGAGCCTGGCATTGCTAATCTGTAGCTGTAGCTTCAAAAGTAGCTGCATTTAATCATTACAGATTAATTAAATCAGGAAAATATAAACAACCTATTGGTTACCTCTTCTCCTTCTTCAATATGATAATCCTTCCTTTCATTTGGCCCTCCAACAAACATCACATTTAATTGATAGCGATGCCTAGAAAAGAAAGTGACATTTTAAAGCTACCTCTATTCATGATGTTCTTTATTTCTTTTTTTTTTTTTTTTAAATTCTCCGATGACAGTCAATCAGTGAAACAATGTTGAGTGAAAAGCAACATCCAGTACAAGAACTCATAAGACCTTGGATGCACCTCTCTGCTCTGGCACTGTCCCATTGAGTGACCTGAGGCCAACTACCTCCCTCCTGGTGCTTCAATGCCTCCAGCTATGAAAATGGGACAACAACAGCTGCCAGGCCTGGAAAGAGCTTTGAACGGAAAAGATAAAGAATGTTATCCAGGAGACAGGAACTTGGAAAATGGCTTTTCAACCTGAGCTGATTATGTAAAGGTAGAACCCTTAAAAGTTAATAAAGGTAAAAATATCCTTTTTTCCCCCCCCAACGCTGGTAGAATTACCAGAGATACTGAAGGTAGGAATTGCCTGTAATTTCTGTTCTGCTTATACTGGTTTTGCTAAGCTGGAACAACATTATAATGGTTTCATTGTGGTTATAGATATTTCAGAAAAAGTGATTCCGGGCCATTTCTCAACTCTTAAGAGCCCCAATGAGCATTTCTCTTAGCTATCACAATAGCTATCACCCCAATTACCTCTCAGTCCACTTACACTAATAAAAAGGTAAGGTAGCTAGTTTTCCTTTGCTAAAAAAGCCCTCAAAATCAGGCCTGTTAGCTGTGAATCAAAATTTGTTCTTATGCTGTTTGACAAGTGAACTAAAGTGTGTTAACCTCTGCTTTGCAATGAGGAGGTTCTGGGCAGTAACACGGAACCAGCAGGGCCATGATTCCCTGAAACACAGGGAATAGCAACGTCTCCCTGTGTCAGCACCTTGTAAGCCTTAATTGAGAGAGGCTGTTCTGAGTGGTTGCAGATACATATTCAACCTGCTACCATTATAATTTTTTCTTTGAAGAGTATTTAAATAATAATGACCAACACAGTGGGGACTAGCAAAACAGACATAACAAGTAACAGTGACAAATTAGTTGGTCAAATAAAACTAAAGAATTAGAATTGACTGTTTTCTCCATAGGAAGCTGTATATTTTACAGCACTGGGCTTCATATCTGTATCATAAAATAAGGAACTTAAACCCAAATTCTTTGTACCATGCAGATTTAATATTCATTTTCAACGGCATGCTGCAATGTTTCTGCATTAAGGAACACTTCTACTAAAGAAGGGCATGATGACCCAAACAGTAGCAATACAGCTAATAATCAATGAAATAAATTAAAATCAACCCTGAAGAATTAAATAAGAGAGGCAATCTGTGTGTATCTTTTAGTTTACTGCTAAGATGGGTTAAGATTTTTATTTAAACATTCAGTTTTGTTATTAGTTTGCAAAGTAAAAATACTGCTTTAAAACAATCACTGCTTAACTTCTTTATTTAGCAAATTTACAATTAATTCTGTTATCCCATAGATTTACCTGGGCTTTATATAATAAACAGACTATGGGTGATTCATTGAATTATTAACAAATATATGGTGACACCACCAAAAGATTCCAGCTACGAAATATGAGCAGGAACTCCAACAGGTAAGTTTGTCCATCTTGCTAAATAAAGTTATCTGGTTAATACAGCTTCATTAAGTGAAGGAGAAATATCATACAAAAAAGCAGTTTCAGTAAAGACTGCCAACATGCAGTTAGAGTATTGTAAAGGTTCCAGGGATGAGAAAATTACTTGACTGTACTATCGTTAGAATGAGGAGCTAACCAATGGACTACTAAGTTTTCTATACTCTTACATTTCTCTCCTCATCCACATTAAGAAAATGGTACCAGCAGGTAACCCTTTAAAAAATCATAAGACTACAAAGAATCAGATGGTCCATGACCACACTTAGATGTCCTTTTGGTAAGCATCATACTCTGAACGCAGAAGAGCTTTAGAAGTACCTCTAAAAATCAGCTATGTCAAGGGGTTTGATTTTGCATTAATTGCTCATTGTTGAGATTAAAAAGCATTTAAACTATTCAGATAGTGTCATTAAAATACAATGTCAGAGCTGCAATTTAATTAGATGTATCATTTCCTTACTTTGGTAAAACTCTGAAAGGGCAGTACCTCAGGAATTGAGGTTCTGTGTTGAAATCCCAAATAGGTATTTAAAAATTTTGATCCTCTAAAACGTATGGAACACAAGGTTATAAAACCCTGAAAGCTGTAATAACTTTAGATACCAAAAGCTCTACTGACTTGCTGTGAGATCTAGTTTTTAACTGTTAATTCTCCCTTGAAACAAAGGTTTTAAGACACTCAAACGTTTTGAGGCAGTTGCCTTCCAATGAGGCAGTAGGATACAGTGAGAAGATTGCCTTATACATCTCTATTCAGCACATAAAGGATCAAGCCTTTGAAAAAAAATTGAAAATCTATTAGTGGCTTCTTGGAAAATCACCTAAAATATTTTGGAAAATCCTGAAAGCATTTAGGTAGCACCAGGAGCAGGTGATGGGAGACTCAAAATCCATGCAATAGATGGTTTTACTCTTCCTCCTACATAGGCTAAAGCCATGTTGGAACAATGGATTTTTTTTTAATTATGCAATTTTAATCACAAGAAGTGTTTCTTGTTTCACTGTAACTTCTTAAAAATGTTTATGGGGAAGATCTCTGTTAGATGTCACATTCCAGATTTACTCAAGGTTTACACAGAACTACTGGTAAGCAGTACAGAACAGTACAGTAATAACAAAAAAGGTTCATCCTACTGATGAAGAAATAAACACATGAATATTCCATAGATGTAAAAGACTAAAATTTTCTCATTTTGAAATGAGAAAACTTCAGAAATTAATATGCTTTACAAAATGCTTCCTAAATCCATTCTGGAAATGAAAGAAATGGAAACACTTGTAGTGATTTAAGTTTCAGATTTTTTCAGTTGTACATCCAGCTGTAGTTTCAACACAGACATGGCAATAAGGATGTACTCTTTACCTTTTCTTTGTCGTGTAACCATTGCTTTGAAAAGTAATCCTTGCACCTGTGAATGGAAATTAATATCACTGATACATTACTGCCCATTCAGCTTTTTATTAGTGATAGCACTTAAGGGCAGGGCAAGAAGCATATTTTTTTAAATTTTTTAACGATTAAAATTGTAAAGAAAGGTTTTTTTAATTAAAATTAAGAAAATGCTTTTTAATTTCTTTATAAAACCAGGGTCTATATCACTCCTTAGGGAGAATACTTTCTAATGAAAGCTTTCTGCATACAGAGTTTCAGAAAAAATATTTTGTCCTCAGCTTCACTGACAAAAGAAATCCTTGTCAATATTTTGACTAGAAGGTGCCACACATTGGATAATTTACACTGGAATTTGTTCACAACCTTTGATACAGAGAATATGCATGGCATACATACAACTGCATACTGCCCATACTTTTTTCTTCTATTAGCTTTCTCATTCAGAATACTCTAAATGGCTGTAAACTGCCTCTTCAGCCTCCCTACCCTCCTGCCTTGACAGCTCTGGAAATGCCCTGGAAACCTGCTCCTCTGGTGCCCCTGCCCTTCATTTTTCCTTGTTTTTCAGTGATATATCCTTCTGCTTTTGATTGCTCCTGCAGCTTTGGCTCCTCCATGATGTTGGAATGATTCTCAGCAGTTCTAGCTACTTCAGGTTGTAATTTGGTTTTGTATGTGGATGTGATGCCATCTTCTCTGATTTCTAGGAGTTTGTCAACACAGACCCTGACACAAGTTCTCCTAATTTCTCACTGCCTACAAGAGACTCTGAGTTGAGACAAGTATCTTGTATCCCAGTTGATCTTTGCAGCTTCTGCTGAGTTATTGGAAAACAGATTTCACACACATTCTGTTCTTTGGAACAGTACTCTGGTTGCAGCCTGAAACGAACTGCGCTTCCTTATTAATCTTTACCATGTATGCATTGTTGCAGCTCCCTCTAATAGCTAGGCATATTTGTATATCTAATAACTTGGTAAAAAAAAAAATAAATTCTTCATTTACTTACATAAGCTTATTGCAAACAGGTGGCAAAAAGGCAGTTTTGTTTTCTTCTATCCATTTTCTTACATTCACAAGAAGCTCCATGGTCCACCAGCTATGAAACTTTTGCCTGAGATATTAGAATTCGCAGAGTGCTGCTCCTGTGAGCAAACTGCCCGTGATTCCAACCCCAGTGCTCAGGGGATTGGCTGGTACAAGAGGTGTCTTCAGGCTATAGTGTCAATGGGGACAGGTCCATCAGCCAAAGGTTACTTCGTAGACAGTACTACAAAGCAGCTTGGCTAATAATTGACTAGTGTTTTCAAAATATATATTTTTATTGGAGGCTGGGTTTTGACCACAGGGGGTTTCTTAATTCTCTTTACTGAATCAGCTGGAGTGAGGTGGAGAGTATGTTACCTCTCTACAAAAATGGCCCTGTTACACAGAGCAGGAAAATGGGCAAGGCTGGAGCATTCCCCCTTTTCAAGTGTAATACAGAAATCTCTCTTCAGCATTCTCAGGCTGAATGTTTGGGGTATGGATATTTGTTTGAAAATACTGGGATCTTCTTCTGCCAAATAGCCAAAATACAGATGTCTCCTGCATTTGTAAGACCAAGAGTAGCTGTCCATAAACGCTCATTTTCATTTGATCTGCTCTGCCAATGTTATAGCAGGGCTTGTGGGAGAGCTGACCCTGATTCTGTGATGCCCTTTGGGAAAGTGCAGCACATTGCCATCAAACTGCCAGGCAAACAAGAAACTGAGAAAAAACAGACTTTCCAGATCTCTATTAGTCTTTATTCTCTCACAAGTTTCTGTTCCACATCTACACAGCTGCTATAGGACTTCTCACTCTACTCCCCAATTTTTTAAATAAAGAAATCTATAAACATTTTTTCAGACTCCAAACACATGAAATGGGTGGGTAAACAAAAAATCCCAAGACATTACAATATCTTAGCTCTTGACATATCTTAGTCTTCCACTTTTATCTATGCTGTGCATAGTGGGTGAATGTGTATAAGATGATAAAATGATCTGGTTAAAAGTGAGTGGTACACTCTCCATGGCTTGCACATATGAACAGTGCAGCTACGGGACTGAAGATTCAGCATGATGAGCAGCACAAAACTGGGAGTTCTTTAACTTGTACTGCTGTAATTTCCCACCAGAAGAAAGCAATGGAGTGTGAGTTTGAACTATTACTATGCTTTTATCAAGTATTTGTAAATGTGACTCTGTTTTGCCTTCAACTCTATCACTTCTTTGTAGTTTAGTTTAAATTCATTATGTAATTTATAAAACATGAAAAAAATTCATTCATTTTGGAATTAAAAAATCTACATGTGGATTACAAATACAATCACAATGGAACTAGCAGTATTAGAAAACACCACCACCACATCATTTACTTAGCACGTGAAATTTCTACCAACACAATGGCTATGGTGAGACACCACCACACAGCAAAGTCGTAAGGCCTGTTTTTGGACTTACAGACAGGTCCATTTTGGTACTTTTTGATCTGTAGGCTGCTGGCAGGTCTGTCTTTAGCTGTAAAGGAAATAGAGCTTCTGTTTAAAATGCACTTTCACTTAGGGGTCTATGACCCAGATTGGCAGGACTGGAGAAGTGAAGACACTCTAGCTAATGATCATGGTTTTGTAAAGCTCTACCTCATCATTAGGAACTTGCATTGCAGAGCATGACTCCATTTGTTGGGCATGAAAGCCAAGAGAATCTCCAGAGTCACAGTAGGAACAAACAGATCCTGGAGTTGATTGAGCCAATCCTTGCTCATCAGAGTATTAAAGTGCCCATTTTAACTGTAGGGCTCTTGTCCACAACCATTACTCTAATCTCTAGTCTCCACTTTTTTCCACCAGGCAGAATACAAGGTACTATCACCTGCAGAGAAAACTTTCTCAGCTGCAGGCTCATAAAAATCTATTTTGTGGCTGGAGTGAGGTATGAAAACGTGACAGTTAGACCTACTCAGGGAAGAAACAAAGTTCACTTACAAAATCCACCACTAATATAAGGCTGAGGCTATTATCACATGGTAGCATTTTCTGCAACCTTTTGAAAATCAGCAGGTTTTGAAAAACCAAGTTAATTGCCTCTTCATGTATATAATGGTGGGGCTAAGAAATTGTCTGCATGCTGTGAAAGGCTATGAAACTCTACTTCTGTGAAGTGTATTGGAAAAGCAGAGAAAAGAACCAATGTTGCAGTCTCTGTGACAGCCAAGCAAATAAATATATCTCATACACCTCATGAACTGATTGGGGCCTGCTTCACTATGGCTCTTCACATCCATCAAAGCCTGTTCTAGCACCTGGGGTTTCTGTTCTCCCTCTTGGCCCTGATCCTTCCTTTTATGTTAAGGTAAGGACTTGATGTGAAACCTTTTGCTGCCAGAGAAGTGGAAGAGTACTGAAGCACAAAACTGCTACATAAAAATAAATCTCTTTTTTTGCATTGAAGGTACAGGAAAAAAGTGTTAGTGGAAAAAATTGCATTTAGGACAACACTTACTCTATTTTTTTACCTTCTCAATCACCTGATCTATTACACACTTAAATTTAAAAGCTTGGGTCCAGCAAGAAAAATATGTTAACAAATAAACACAAGCTAAATATTGAGGCTGGGTCACACACTTATTTTAAACACACTGTCCATACTATCTTTTTTCCCCGTCAGCAATCTTTATGGCATATAGAATATTTTGTCAGCATAATGATGCACTGTTATGGGTAATGAAGGCTGCTGCTGTTTTCTGGTATGCCAATTCTACCTATTTGATAATAAAAAATTTCTCTTAAGAAATGAGCTGCCAATTCTCTTCTCCATGCCAGCCACCTTCTTCAAGGATCGCATACAGCAATTGCATGCTACTCCACCTGCCAATGAAGCACACCACTGAAATACATTTTAGATAATGCCCACAGCAATAATATCAACTGCAGAACAACTTCCTTGGCAAGTGAGGAGCACTTCCTCGCCATCCAAAAAGCATCAGCTCATTTACTATGGGGATCATGAGGATAAAGAGGCAGTGGAGTCACATTTGGGTTAAAAAAAATCTGCTGATGACAATTATGTTTATTATCTTCTTGTCACATAAGGTAGGACAGATCTGACTGCAGAATAAATTCATGTTGGAGGTATACTCTAACAACACACACGTAGTGTTGAACAAACACTTGTTTAGAGAGTGCCAGGCATCCCTTGTTTTCCACACAGCGGCGATGCTACAGACATCAGCACTTATTTCCCTGGCAGTAACCGGTCACTCTTCCTTGCGGCCTGGTTCTGGGCACGATCGAGGGTGCACCATGTCCGCACGGCTGCCCGTGAGCGTGAGGCTCAACTTCGCCGACCCAGCGGCAATGCCTTTTACCGAAGGCCGTCAAGAGGCTCGGTCCCGCACGATCCGGGGCCGGGCTCCATCTGTCTCGTCCCCGGAGCACGGAACTGCGGAGGCCGCTCCAGCCGGGGCTGCCGGGGGGCGGTCAGGCCGCGCCGCTGCCGTCCGTCACCTGCCACGGCCGTCC